>BMAO01029467.1:15000-19380 GCA_019973975.1 Trichonephila clavata | reverse complement strand
CTTTACAAGTCGTTCTATTGTACTACATTTGTTTGGCAGAAACGGAGGCAGGGGATGGTCGGTGTGGTATTCAAACGAAAGTCCCTGCCGGTCAAGAAGTTAGTGGGGAGGGAGAAAGTGAAATGGAAAATAATGAGTTCACGTGTTGTGTGTGTAGAACATTTCCGCACTTGTTATAATCTCTTTTGGGAGTATTTTTTTCTCATTAATGGTCGAGCTGGGATGCAACTCACGGACCATAGGAAAGGACGATTTCCCCCTTCGCCATGGCGTCAGGATGACAAGCCAGCCACATTCATCAGGTTCTGGAGCTGTCACGATTTACGACCTTCAACACGAGGGATCAGAGGAGACAAACGTTTAAAGGTTCCTACAATGCCGCGAAGTCAATAAGAGAATTGAACAATATGCTACCCATTACGGCGGCTACATTCTTCCAGCGTGGTGTCTTCCACCCCTCTTCAATTCGTCAAACGGCAGGACATAATTGTCGTTATTTCTTCACCTTCACAACAGAAAGGGTGACTTCCGCCTTTTCCTACTGCACTTGGCACTAAAAGGCTCAATCGTCGGAATCAAGGATTCCCCCTCCAGTTTTTTTTCCCTCTCCTGCAGTTGTTTTTCCAAGATTTCATCGTGTCAGGAAGATCCATTTAAGGCTCGCTGTTGGACTATTACTATTGTCATTTAATCACTCCCATTTCAGTTTTGTATGTCTGCTGCAAAATATGTGTTAATTTTTTTTCTCTCTTTCCAGGTGTTTGTGAGGTCCAGGGGGGAGGAGTGATGGGTGGCTTGGAGGCTGGAAGGCTTAGATGCTGATCGGGTTTGAAGATGGTCCCTAAGACACATGTAATTTGTGTATTCCCCTTGTTTTTTGTTGACAGGATGTTGTCGCATTCCTTAGTTGGGGGGTCCCAACGGCCGGTCAGCAAAGTTGAATGGTCTCATAATTTGGAAGAGTCGTCGTGAAATTTGTAACTTTGCGCTTGGTTCCTGACCAATGGCTAGGCGGGACCAAAGGGCGTGCGGATGAAAAAGGGGGTAATTTGCCCCCACTTAAAAGGAGGAACCGGGACATTTCTCGGCAGATTTACCGATTAGCAGAAGACAGATTACCATGATTTCAAATTAAGAGAGTTAAATTTAGGCCGTCCAAGTACCACCCAGCTCCATGCCTCCGTTTCAGATAAGTGAAATGTTATAGTATTCTTATTCTTAAAATTTTAATAGTTTTATTATTTTAACCTAGAAATGTTTTAAAAGTAATAAACGAATTTGATTTAATTAAATCCGAATTATTCATTTAATCTCATTGTTTTTTAATTGAGTTTTAAAGTACTAACCACTATCATGATGCAGACATTAGTTAAATTAATCGAACCTGCGTAAGTCATAATATGTTAAATTAATGACGTAATTGTAGCGCTGCATCACTAGGGAATGCGATGTTTTCTTCGTAGCAAAGCGTAAGTCGTATTCTGACAATACACACCATCAACCGCCGTATGACAACGAAAAACAAAAATACAACTCGTCTCAGGGCTTTAATCACTACTACTCGCGTGATAAAAATTTCACAAATTGTTCACGAAACACTTCAGCCAATAATCCTCGTGGTGATTCTTACAGAAACGAAACTCATTTCAATTCTAGACCTAATTCAAATCACGGTCCTGTTTGTAAAGTGGAAGGTAAAATGTTTAATGAATCCTTACATGAATTGCAATACGAAAATATTTTTGTTAATGATAAAATCGTGAAAACTTTAATCGATTCGGGAGCGAATATTGTGTGTGTGAAATCCTCCCTCATTCCACCCGAAACAAAATCTTTAGGAACTGTTCAATTAACCTGTGCTTTCGGAAATGAAATTCAAGCTGAACTTACTAAAATTAAATTAGCTCTTCCAAGTTTTCGTGAAAACCCGATAACAGTAACTGCAGCTGTCTGTAATAAATTGTATTGTGATTTAATAGTTCCGCCTAATATTTTTGATGATTCAAATAAAGCAGAAAAAGAAAATGCACGGATTTCAGAAAAAAATCCTACTTCCTATCATTCTAAGAGCATTCTTTCCCATAAAAATAAAAATGATAGACAAAATAATTTCGCTTTAGAATTAGTTAGCCAAAATATATGTCGAGCTTGCATTCTTTTGCACCGCGAACTATCCCAAATCATTCCGGCGAAGGTTCAAGGCCAAATGGCTCAATTCAATTTCAAAACATTGACAGCGCGAGTGTAAAACACCCAATGAATAAAAAATAATCGTTAAACTCTTCAAAACAGGAATTATTCGATGAAAAAGAAAATAAAACATATGAACTAACGTCACAGCCCATATCCGATCAAACATATTATATAACTGATTTTCAGCGCGAAGCTAACGTAAACAAATCTTTTTCTGAATTTAAAATTAGCGATTGTAATTCTTTTCCAGTTAATAATAAAAACGAATCTCTCTCTTTGCTTTTTCAAAATAAGGATTGTTATTTATCAAATTTAAATGTAATTTATCCTCAAGTAGATTTATCGCATATTTTGAACGTTGATACGCGTCGCGAAGTTGAAAACCTTATCCAATCTTACAAACCAAATAAAATTAAAGATACAAACTTACCAATGCAAATTATCCTTTCTGATGACACACCCATCGCGTTACGTCCTAGAAGATTAAGTCAAAGCGGAAAAAATTATCGTCGAAAACCAAATTGAGCAATGGCTGTCTGATGGAATAATTTCCCCAAGTTCATCTAATTTTGCCGCACCTTTAGTTCTTGTCAAGAAAAAAGACCAGTCAACAAGACTCTGTGTTGATTTTCGTGCTCTTAATTCTAAAACAATTAAACAAAGATTTCCACTACCTCTCATTGAAGACATTTTTGACCAACTGCATGGAGCGATACTCTTTTCAAATCTGGAATTAAAAAACAGTTTTTTCACATCAAAATTGATCCTGATAGCCGTAAATACACCAGTTTCATAACACATAATGGACAATACCAAATTAATAGAGTTCCTTTTGGCTTGTGTAACTTTCCCTCACTATTTCAAAAATACATTCAAATTGTGTGTTTAAAGATCTCTTAAAAGACAACACTGTTATTATATACATGGACGACATTTTAATTCCGGCAAATTTTGAATGTGAAGGGATTGCAAAGCTTAAAAAAGTATTTGATGTTGCTGCTACTTATGGTTTAGAGTTTAATTTTTTAAAAAGTGTAATTTTCTTCAGCGGAAATTAACTTTTCTTGGCCATATTATTGAAGAAGGCACTATTCGTCCTTCAACAGCTAAAACAAATGCAGTCATGAATTTCCAAACACCTAAAAAACACTCGGCATGTCCAATCATTTTTAGGACTAACAGGCTATTTTAAAAAATTTATTAAGGACTATGCATCAATAGCACGACCTTTAAGCGATCGTTTACGAGACAAAGTTCCATTCACCTTTGGTCCTATACAAAAACAAGCTTTTCTCTCTTTGAAACAAATTTTGTCTCAGGAACTTGTATTGCATCTGTATCAGCAAAACGCTCCATTACAAATACACTGCGATGCCAGTGCGAAAGGGTTTGGTGCTATACTTTTACAGATGGACTCAAACCAGAACTTTCATCCAATACACTATATGAGTCGTAAAACTTCTCCTCAAGAAGAGAAATACTCCAGCTACGAGCTAGAGGTCTTAGTGATAGCTACAGCATTAAAAAAATTTCGACACTACCTCGTCGGCACAAAATTTCACAGATTGCCAAGCATTTCAAAAAACAATGTTAAAGAAACATTCTAAGAAGAGAGCCCATCGTGCTCTCTTCTTAGAAGACTTCGATTACGAAATACTTCACAGGCCAGGTAAACAAATGCAACATGTTGACGCGCTCAGTCGTTATCCAGTCATGCTCATACAATACAACGAGACAACACAAAAAATTAAAAAAGCACAAATTAATGATGAGTTTACATCCAGTATCAAACAACTATTACAATCATCTTCAGCCTCTGATTATACATTAAAAAACGATGTGCTGTACAAAATTGTCAACGACCAAGATCTTCTAGTCGTTCCACTTGAAATGCAGAAACAAATCGTACAACTTGAACATTCTAAAGGACATTTCGGCATCAACAAAACTGAGAATTTAGTCAAACAACAATTCTTTTCCCAAATATGCGTAAGACTGTAGAAAATGTTATTGCAAATTGTATTCCTTGTATTCTTTCATCCAAAAAATTTGGCAAACGAAAAGGATTTCTGCATCCCATACCAAAAGGTGATATATTCCACTTGATACTTACCATATTGACTTTTTGGGTCCACTCCCAAGTACCAACAAAAATTACAAATATATCTTTACTGTCATCGACTCTTT
>BMAO01029467.1:0-7500 GCA_019973975.1 Trichonephila clavata | reverse complement strand
TATCTATCTATCTATCTATCTATCTATGTGCGTCTATCTTCTCACGAACAGCACCACGCAGAAAGTCGCGGAAGGTACCAAAAGATCGGGAATTTTCCGGGGAAGCCGTATTGCCTATTTATATTCCGATATTGTAATTAGTTAAAAAGATATTAATTAAAAACCTTAAAACGCCGAATTATTTTACTCCTGCCGGTTGCTTACTTGGCGGAACTTCCCTTCCGTTTCGGCCGAGCGGTAATCTTACGTTTTCCACCATATTAAAATTGTCATCCGATTTTCGGTGTCGAAATTAGACAAAACATAATTACAGAATCGGAAAGATCATTTATTTCGCCACAACACGGTGTAATTTTTTTTGTAAAATAACGATATTTTCTATTTTTTTTCGAATTTTTTAAAATAGTATTAAAACTGATGCGTTTTTATGAAAATTATTTCTAAATCGTTGGGTATGAATTACTTTTCGTGTTATTAAATCGATATTCTACACTAATTAATTTCAAGCCTTTCTCTTTTAGAACCATTCATTTAAAAAATAAAATTCCCAAAACTTTTTTTTTAAAGAATTTTTAAAAAGTAGTCTTAATTTTTACTTCACATTGAATAACTTCGTCATTTATGAAGATAATCTCACAAAATCTTTTTTCCGTGTGTACAGTAATATTATGCGTAACATATACGAATATTGAAAAAATTGCTTCAAAATTACGGATTTTAAAAAACATTTTGTGATTTTCGTAAACTTATGTTTTTCTGAGAAATAAATTAAAAAGTAGTAATTTCTACATTTTTTATTTCAAAGTACGTTATTTTTGCAAATAGCTGGTGATGTTTGAGAGCATTAACGTAAAAATTATGCCCTTAAAATGAAGGTAATGATTTTTAAAATAATTTAAAATACGCGATTTTACACCAAACATTGGTTAACCGCGGTTGTGGCGGAGTGCGCAGAGCTCCCGCTACACTCAAGACTATAACTGCAGCACTACCGTGCGTGGTCAAAGCGAAGGAGGGTGTACGCCTCGCAGAAACCCGCCGTTCGATCTTTTCATACTTGTATTAAATTTTTTCTCCTACTGGACATTGCGTCGCCATACATTACTTTTCGTGTTATTAAATCGATATTCTACACTAATTAACTTCAAGCCTTTCTCTTTTAGATCCATTCATTTAAAAAATAAAATTCCCAAAACTTTTTTTTAAAGAATTTTTAAAAAGTAGTCTTAATTTTTACTTCACATTGAATAACTTCGTCATTTATGAAGATAATCTCACAAAACCTTTTTTCCGTGTGTACAGTAATATTATCCGTAACATATACAAAGATTGAAAAAATTGCTTCAAAATTACGGATTTAAAAAAAAAATTGTGATTTTCGTAAACTTATGTTTTTCTGAGAAATAAATTAAAAAGTAGTACTTTGTACATTTTTTATTTCAAAGTACGTTAATACCACACATACACACAAACCCTTTGTATTATTTTTAGCTCTAAGAAAATAATTATTGTTAAAATAATGAATATGCTTGGTTTTTCGTAATATATTATATCAGAACGTTTTCTTTGTTGGTTTAAATATACATTTTTTTAAGTAAAAAAGAATTGTTTTCTGTAAATCATTCATCGAAATTTTTCAATCGTTACGTATAAGGATTTCTTATCTATGATAAGTAAACCATCTGAACTAAAAAGATTCATACTTTGCCCTTTTAATATCAGTGATTGAATAAATTAAATACCAAACATCATTTATTTGTCACGATGCGGATTTTTTTTTCAAAATAATAATACTTTGCCTATTTTATGATTTCTTCTAAAAAGAATAAATATCGATGCATATAAATGAAAATGATTTTTAAAAAAGTCATTGATCATTTAGAATCAATGATTAAAAAAATAAAATGCCAAAAAAAAAAGAATTTTATAGGAAAAAAAACAACTTTTTTTTTTTACAAAACAATGATGTTTTGCATATTTTATGAGTTTTTCTCATATGAATCAATATCATTGAAGTGAGTGGGTGATTTTAAAATTCACCCTGTTTGCCTATTCGAGAATTTTTGGTGACGGACCTCGAAATTTTCAACCATTCTCAAGTGACGAGGACGACACCTGAGCTTTCACCCATCTTTAATAATTACCACACCACACCAACGCAAGAACAAATTTCGAAAAAGGGAGTTTTTATGACATAGTTAAAGAAATCACTCACATCGCGCGCATACACACACACACACAAGTGCTATCGGCCTGAGGGAAAAACACGAAATTTCCATGGGGATGAAATTATTCACTCAGGCAAAAGAAAGAATTGGAAAGTGAGTGGGTGATTTTTAAATTCGCACTGTTTGCCTATTCAAGGGTTTTTGGTGACGGACCTCGAAATTTTCAACCATGTTTAAGTAAGACGAGGACGACACCTGAGCATTCAGCCATCTTTAAGAATTACCACACCACACCAACGCAAAAACAAATTTCGAAAAAGGGAGTTTTTATGACATAGTTAAAGAAATCACTCAGATCGTGTGCACACACACAAGTGCTATCGGCCTGAGGGAAACACGAAATTTCCATGGGGATGAAGTTATTCACTCGGTAAAACGAAAGAATTGGAAAGTGAGTGGGTGATTTTTAAATTCGCACTGTTTGCCTATTCGAGGGTTTTTGGTGACAGACCTTGAAATTTTCAACCATGCTCAAGTGACGAGGACGACACATGAGCTTTCACCCATCTTTAATAATTACCACACCACACCAACGCAAGAACAAATTTCGAAAAAGGGAGTTTTTATGACATTGTTAAAGAAATCACTCACATCGCACGCACGCACGCACACACACACAGGTGTTATCGGCCTGAGGGAAACACGAAATTTCCATGAGGGTGAAGTTATTCACTCGGTAAAAGCCCGTGCAACGCCGGGCTAAGCGGAGAGGAAAGAAACAAAGAAATCAAAGTAATTTCGGAAAATAATATTGGAAGTGCTGAATTTGTGAAGATTGAGTGAATATTAACGTCATACTGTTCAGCTACACGAGGCTTTTTGGGGACGGTCCACGTAATTTTGAACCATCGTCAAGTGACGCGGACGACACCTGAGATGGCACCCCCTCTCCTAACTACCACACCACACCAGCGGGAGGACGTTTGAGCTCTCGACAGATTTTACGTGCATCGCTCCCCTACACTGCGGGTCTTCAGTGGTACTAGGATCGAGAATTTGTGAAGAGAAGGGAAAATGTTAAGCAACAAAGCCATGACACGCACTCACGGGACATGCACTCACATCGTACGCGTGAAACCCCACAAAAGTGTTGGCGTTAGAATAAAAGGAAGAAATTAACATGGGTATTAAGTTATACCCTCGGTATAAGCCCGTGCAACGCCGGGCCATGAAAGCTAGTCTACACTATTAAAATTCGAAGGTAAACAAACGTATCTATCTATCTATGTGCGTCTATCTTCTCACGAACCGCACCACGCAGAAAGTCGCGGAAGGTACCAAAAGATCGGGAATTTTCCGGGGAAGCCGTATTGCCAATTTATATTCCGATATTGTAATTAGTTAAAAAGATATTAATTAAAAACCTTAAAACGCCTAATTGTTTTACTCCTGCTGGTTGTTTACTTGGCGGAAGTTCCCTTCCGTTTCGGCCGAGCGGTAATCTTACGTTTTCCACCATATTAAAATTGTCATCTAATTTTCCGTGTCGAAATTAGACAAAAAATAATTACAGAATCGGAAAGATCATTTATTTCGCCACGACACGGTATAATTTTTTTTGTAAAATAACGATATTTTCTATTTTTTTCGAATTTTTTAAAATAGTGTTAAAACTGATGCGTTTTTATGAAAATTATTTCTAAATCGTTGGGTATGAATTACTTTTCGTGTTATTAAATCGATATTCTACACTAATTAACTTCAAGCCTTTCTCTTTTAGATCCATTCATTTAAAAAATAAAATTCCCAAAACTTTTTTAAAAAAAGTCCCAATTTTTACTTCACAGTGAATAACTTCGTCATTTATGAAGGTAATCTCATAAAACCTTTTTACCTTGTGTAAAGCAATATTATACGTAACATATACGAAGACTGAAAAAATTGCTTCAAAATTACGGATTTTAAAAAACATTTTGTGATTTTCGTAAACTTATGTTTTTCTGAGAAATAAATTAAAAAGTAGTAATTTGTACACTTTTTATTTCAAAGTATGTTATTTTTGCAAATAGTTGGTAATGTTTGAGAGCATTAACTTTAAAAATTATGCCCTTAAAATGAAGGTAATGATTTTTAAAATATTTTAAAATACGCGATTTTCATTTAGCCAAATATTGGCGTCGAAAATTAGTTTTGCGCCAAAGACTTCTGACATGTTTCGCCTTCGACCGCATCTAACTCAAGGGTTACACTAAAAAAATTCTGCCTTAAACAGGGGGAAATCAGTAACTTTGGCGAGTAAAAAAAAAAATGCGAGTGAAAAAGTTACTTTTTTGTCCTCCCATTCATTATTGTTGCCTATTTTCATTTTTCGCTACGGGTCCCGGTAGCACAGTTGGATAGCGTTTCGTTTCATTTACACCATAAAGCAGATTGTGTCTCTGCGAGTTCGAATCGGCGGGATCTCTTTTTTTTTTCATTTCTGCTAATTTTTCCCACGTAAATTAATTTTATTGATAAATACTTATTTTAACATGATCCTCTGTTATTTTAATGTACTTCTCATTTTTTTTTTGTTTGCCTTCAAAGAGGTTTTTTTTTTATTTTTAATCATTCAAAGTAATTTCTATCTTTTTCAACAATTCGATTTTGTTCATTTCTGCTTATTTTTCCCACCCGTAAATTAATTCTCTCTTCTTCAATGATTGAATTCACTTGCTGCATCCACACTGATCTGAAATTTACTTCATTTTCAGTGCTGCCATTATGTAAGCAAATGTTATGTCACAATTAATTGCTGAATGAGCATTTTTAATCAATTTTATTAAAAATAATTAATAAGTTAGTTTTGTATAATATAATTTTTTTCGCAGATACGTGTTTAAATAATTTTAACACAGAGTGGAATGAAAAACTATAAAATTAAAATTAAAAAAAATTAAATGTTTTTATCAAATAGTATTATTTTTTTTGAATGTTTTTTTTCAGTGAAAATGTTAGCATATAACTAGGTTTTCCCCCAAAGTGGATTTTTAACACTTATATATGTTTAATCAAACATCTCCAAACGTTTCAAGAACTATCTGTAGAATTTTTTTTATTAGTATTTATTGATAATGGATTTAAATTAATATATTTTTTTAAAATTAAAATGCATTCAATGCATTTCTGAGATTCATTTAAAATATTTGTCAGTATCGAAATTTTTGTTCTCTTTCATAAAACTTATAGTTTACTTTAAAATAATGCGTAATTGCATGAAACTTTTTTCCCCGTGTCGAATATTTCAAAAAATTCTCACAATTTTACTTCAAGAATTAAAATAGTAGTGAAATTTTGTAATTTGAAAAATTTATACTTTCTGTTCTTTTTTCAGCATACAACTATTTTTAAAAATGCTACAGTTTCGTTTCCGGGGAAAAACTATCTTTCTTTAAAGAATTTTATAGAAAAAAAAAACTTTTCTTTTTTTTTACAAAACAATGCTGTTTTGCATATTTTATGATTTTTTCTCATATGAATCAATATCGTTGCGTTTATATAAAAATGATTTTTAAAACTTTCAGAATCAGTGATTTAAAACATAAAAAGCCAAAAACTTATTTGAACGAATTTTAATAAAACACTCAAAATACTTAAATCAATCATTTAATAAATTCTGCATTCGTAAAGATCATTGCATGAAACTATTTTTCCGTGTGTCGAACATTTCAAAAAATCCTCACAATTTTACTTCAAGATTTAAAATAGTAGTGAAATTTTGTAATTTTAAAAATTTCTACTTCTCTGTCTTTTTTCAACATACAACTATTTTTAAAAAAGCTACATTTCGTTTCCGGGGCCTAAAAAATTGCAACGAAAGAATTGAAATGTGAGGGATTTTTAAAAAGCCGCACTGTTCACCTACTCCAGAGTTTTTTGGCGACGGACATCGAAATTTTCAATTTAAAACTTTTAGAATCAGTGATTTTAAAAAAAAGATAAAAACTTTTTGGAACAAATTTTAATAAAACACTCATAATACTTAAATCAATCATTTAATAATTTCTTCTTTTATAAAGGTAATTGCATGAAACGTTTTTCCCCCGAGTCGAATATTTCAAAAAATCCTCACAATTTTACTCCAAGAATTAAAATAGTAGTGAAATTTTGTAATTTGAAAAATTTATACTTTCTGACTTTTTTTCAGCATACAACTATTTTTAAAAAAACTACATTTTCGTTTCCGGGAAATAAAAAATTGCAACGAAAGAATTGGAAAGTGAGTGGGTGATTTTAAAATTCACCCTGTTTGCCTATTCGAAAAATTTTGGTGACGGACCTCGAAATTTTAAACCATTCTCAAGTGACGAGGACGACACCTGAGCTTTCAACCATCTTTAAGAATTACCACACCACACCAACGCAAGAACAAATTTCGAAAAAGTGAGTTTTTATAACATAGTTAAAGAAATCACTCACATCGCGCGCATACACACACAAGTGCTATCGGCCTGAGGGAAACACGAAATTTCTATGGGGATGAAATTATTCACTCAGGAAAAGGAAAGAATTGGATAGTGAGTGGGTGATTTTTAAATTCGCACTGGGAACCTATTCAAGGGTTTTTGGTGACGGACCTCGAAATTTTCAACCATGCTCAAGTGACGAGGACGACACCTGAGCATTCACCCATCTTTAAGAATTACCACACCACACCACGCAAGAACAAATTTCGAAAAAGTGAGTTTTTATGACATAGTTAAAGAAATCACTCACATCGCGCGCATACACACAAGTGCTATCGGCCTGAGGGAAACACGAAATTTCCATGAGGGTAAAGTTATTCACTCGGTAAAAGCCCGTGCAACGCCGGGCTAAGCGGAGAGGAAAGAAACAAAGAAATCAAAGTAATTTCGGAAAATAATATTGGAAGTTCTGAATTTGTTAAGTTGAGTGAATATTAACGTCCCACTGTTCAGCAACACGAGGCCTTTTAGGGACGGTCCGCGTAATTTTGAACCATGGTCAAGTGACGCGGACGACACCTGAGCTGGCACCCCCTCTCCTAACTACCACACCACACCAACGGGAGGAAGTTTGAGCTATCGATTTATTTTACGTGCATCCCACCCCTACACGGTGGGACTTCAGTGGTACTAGGATCTAGAATTTGTGAAGAGAAGGGAAAATTTTAAGCAACAAAGCCATGACACGCACTCACATCGTACGCGTCAAACCCCACAAAAGTGTTGGCGTTAGAATAAAGGGAGGAAATTAACATGGGGATTAAGTTATACCCTCGGTAAAAGCCCGTGCAACGCCGGGCCATGAAAGCTAGTATACATATATATAT
>BMAO01029466.1:0-97489 GCA_019973975.1 Trichonephila clavata | reverse complement strand
TAATTAACCTTTGAGGACGGCTGGCCGATCTAGCGGCCAGAAGGAACATACCCTTAAAAGACGGCGCTGGCCGATCTATCGGTCACGCACTGCTTTCCCCTCTAAACAGCCTTCAAATCAGCATGGGTCCGATTACAGTCCTGAAACATCAATAGCTTGACTGGTTTCTTTTGTATTCAGAAGGGAGGAGAATAGAGTACCCTCTTTTACCCTTATCTAGAAATCCCTCTTTTTCCCCTTATGCTCAAGTTCTTACTAGCAGTGAGCGCATAGTTATTTTTGTAAGCGATTTTGTCATCTCGATTACTTAATCATTTCATTTAAAATTAATTTCATTTTAAATTAATTTGATTTTTTTTTTAAAAAAATGCCTAAATGTAAAAGTGGACTTACCACTGAAGAGATTTAGAAGACGATTCCAGTTTATGTATTTTTTAAAAATTTGTATCATATCCAAGAACAGTATTTTAATTCTTGTTTTGTTTTAGTTCATCTGAAATGTGTCATTGAATTTTTGAAAAGAATTTGTACATTTTGTATATTTCCTTATATATATTTTGTGTTAAGAAAACTAATGAAATGAATAACAATGTTCTTCTATAAATTTGAATATTTCGTAATAAAAAATAATTAAATCATTATAGTCCCACGTTAATTAAAATCGTTATAGTAAATTATATATTTCCTAAATCTGTTCCTTTTGCTTCAGCTAGATAGTTTTTATTATTTTATTTGTTTACATTCGTACGCATAAAACTATACAAAAATCTGTAAAATCATTTTACTATTACACCATTTTATCTTTTTTAAATAATTTTGCTTATAATACACACCTATATTGCCTTTTTGTAATAAATAAATAATTCTGTAACCTCAATTTTTATTGTATAAAAATTTCTAACCTAGAATAAGATTTATTTTGTTATTAATTGTATAATATTTCATATTTTAACATGTTGAACTTAAACAATATTTAATTATTTGGAAATAAATTTTTAATTTCTAATATGTCTTCCCCTTTACTTTATTATGCAAATAATTATATGCATTAGTAGTATTAAGAAATATAGTTACATAAAAACGTTATTTTCACAGTTTATTAAAAAAAAGCTCTATAACTTTAACTGGTGATTTTTTTTAATGATTTTTACTTTATTTTTTTCATACTAAAGAATATAATTACATATTTTCATAATGTATATTTTTTAACTAATACACTAATAGCTATGAATCTGTCAGATTTAAAAATACTTCAGTTCTACAATTTTATTAATTTTCATACCTCCAAAACTACTTAAAAATATATTTGTAGAGAATTTAAAGCAATTTTTGCATTCAGTTTTTGATGAAAATTTGTGCATGATTACACAATGTATCGCTGTACAGAAACGCATTTTTACTGTTATCTTACATTATACTTAATAAAAAAAAACAGTTTTTAGCCAACGGCCATACCATGCTGAAAACACCGGTTCTCGTCCGATCAGTTTGACTAAAAACAATTTTAAAAAGAAATTTATATCGAAACATAAAAAAAAAACTTTTTTAATCGTGTATAAACAACAAAATGAAGATATTTGCAACAAAAACTCACAGAAATATTTGTGATACATTTTTAAAACTATCCATTTTAGTCCCTTCGAATTTATTTATAAAATGCAGAGACCAAATTCGACATTTTTTATTATGACAATTGATGTATAAAAGTTGAGTATTTGAAGTGAAAATTATTAATTCCGATAAATTTTCTTTCAATTTTGTAGGCGACGAATATTACAAGTTCTTCAGCATAAGAAAAATACCCTGATTTATACAAAAACCTTAGAAGCAAGAATGACATTTTTGCTTATGTTATATATCATACTTTGGAAGTTCAATAGTGTTAGATTTCCTAATTTTTCAAAACTTAAAGAAGTTTTAAAAAAAAAACAATCGTAAATTTTTTTTATAATAATAATTACGAAAAATTTTCCAAAATGCTGTAAAATCGATCTGAAAGTAAATATTTTTAGAATGTAGTCAACGAAATAATGTGTTCGTTATGTTTTTTCCCCTGCGCACACGCTTATTTATTCGTGAGTTACTTTTTATGTAGGATAGTACAAAGAAAGGAATGCTGGGGTGCGCTCCCCGAACATTCCTTTGAACGGCTACTGAACGTTTGAAACTCTAAATATAGAATCAGGGCTCTTGTAAATGAGCATGAAAAGCAAGTTTTAAGTGCTTTTATATTGACAAAGAATGCTTCTTTCTTTCCTTCTCTATTAAATTGTCGGACATAGGATAAATAGAAACTATGCTGACCAATTTAAAAGAAGGCCCTCTTCCACTTTGCAAACTTAGCAGAATGAAAATAACCATTCGGAGAACTGATAGTGTATTATATTTTGAGAGATAAAATGAAAATGACTCCTTTCCCACACACACACAGTCTCTTAGGGGACTGTCCAAAAAAAGAGGAAGAGGGTGAAATAGCGATATTTGAAGCTGAAGTCTTCCTTCGTTTTGAAGATCAAAGAAAGTAAATTGTTGTCAGTTATCTGTAACCCGACTGAGGAGAGTGCGTTGAGAAGGAAAGGTTTTTGTAATTATTTTGAATGTTGATCGAAAGAGTTGGTTACATAGGAATGTATTGACTCTTATCTTATGCACAAAATCACACACAAAAATAAGTTCACTATCGCACAAAAATCAGAGCAATAATCTAAGAATTTAAATAATATTCTGCAATTCTATTGAAATTTTAAATAAAAAGTAAGGGTTATACACAAAGGCTAAGAATATAACTTTTTTGTACGAAAGGTGAAAAAAATTTTGAAGCCCCAGTATGCTGTCATTACTCGCAAAAGAAACAATTAAGTACAAATAAAAATAATATATTCCTTTTATATAAACAAGTTTACCGAGATACATGATGCTCCTCAGCAACTTAAAATTATTTGTAGTCATAATATTTTGTCTTTGATATCAGCTTATTGTTTGCGTTTTACTATCAAGTATTCTAAAAATTCAAAGCGTTTCCTCTTTTTTACTAATGAAAACATTTGTTACTGTTGGAAAATTTTTTAATTTATTCTTAGAAACATGTAGGTAAATTGATTAATTATTATTTCCTTTACAAGTAACGTAATGGACAAAGTAATGAGACAGACCTCGTAATTTAAATGACTATCAAGTAACGAGAACAATAGCCGAGCTAGAGCCCCCACTTCTAATTTCCACATCACGGCAACGTAAGGATTATCATTTAATGCATAGCAACTCTACTACACGATGGAAACCCCTAATCGTGATAATTTTGTAATAAAAACACGAGGAGACTATAATGTGGCACTATTTAACAAGTGGCAACATTTATAGCCTTAGGATGTTCACATTTTATAGCGTAACGCGAAACACCTACCTGCTATTCATTTCATTTATTTGCCACAGTAAATGTTTTATCATAACTTTCAGCATATATAGGAAGAATTAGATCAAAATAAAATAAAATTTTAGTATTTAAAAAAGGCTTGTTATATATAAAATAAAATTTAGACCTAGTCTTAGGATTCATTGAGTAATATGAATTCTATTGTATCATAATATAATGGATTATGGAACAATAAAAAATGACAATTATGCATCAAATCTATCATTCCTTTATAAAAGATATGTAAGAAAAATCTTAAGATTTTACTGACATATTCTAAAAGAGAAAAACAATTATAAATTGAATAAAAATGAAGTTTCCAAAAAAGCATTGTTGATTTATGACGATATGTTTATTATCGTACAGATACTGTGGATACTTATAAGAGTTTTTAAACTTACTTCATTATCGATTTGAGAAAGTCTGAATTTCACATTATAACATAAAGAGAAAGGTTCAACAATTTTGCTTTTTATTTTATTTTGTATTATTGATTATAATTATGTGCAATTTATGTGATGAGTCATATTATTTACTTCTTATTTCTTATTTGATTATTTTAAGTTTTAACTCCAGGTGTGCACCAAATTCCTGCATTTAAAAGAACTAAAATTAAACTTAAAAAATTTATATCTATTTTAATGAATTTACGGAAAATCAAAATATAAATAAATTTTACATGAGCAAAATCAATTAAATTTGGTTTAGTTTATTGTACCTTTGTCTACAATAAAATAAGCGTTTAATTTTTTTATGCAATGATTTATATTATCATCATTATTTTGTGCTATTTCTCTCTCAATGCTTTTAATAATATTAAAGTGGAAATCTAGGTGTAAAACAGCTTAAATTGTTAGGAAATAATTTCTTTTTTAAAAAAAATGAAATAAATAAATTGTTTGAATTTTTTTGAATTGAAATCATACGTAATTACTACATAGGATTCTCCAAAAAAACATGTTTCCCTAAGAAAGGGAGACTCTTTGCATCTAGGGACTTTCTAAGCCGCGAACTTTCCCTTGGTCAGCGGGAGACCAACAACTATATGGCTTCTTTTGTCATCCGATGTTTGATACTCTCAATCAGTGACAGAAAAGGGGGAAGTAAACATCGCTGAAAGTGCCGTCTTGTAGGGCCTTTTCCTTACAAAACCCGCCGTCTCCAAAAGGTTAATACATAAAATATATAAATGTTAAATAAAATAATCGCCCTTTTAACAAAGGATTTTAATGGGAGGGAAATATCTGGTGCTTCAATAAGAAATTTTCAACATTTGGCATGAATCCTATCATATTTAACCCTTAATCTCCTTTGTCCAGTGTAGTGTCCATTTTTTCCCTATCTTTTTGTGTTTTGGATATCTCCAAATCCACAATCGCGCTGAAACTCCTCACTAGCAAAACCATTATATCAGATGGGTGGCAGAGAAATTATAAAAAATTGTATGAAAAAATTAAGAATTTGTTTTTTCGTCTTGTAAAACATCAAACCTACCATTGAATGAATTCTGCAAAATAGATAGTAAATTTTTAAATCTGTCAGAATAATATTAGCTTTGGTAGATAGTGTATCTGTATAAATGTCTTTTTTCTCCAAAATCAAAAGTTTTCTCACAAAAGAAGGTATATGATCAATTAGGGTAGAAAAGGTGTAACCTTTTTCTTGAAAACAGTAATTTAAATTTTTTAAATGTTTCATAGTATCGGTAATGCGGCATGGGGGTACTCTAAATTGCCGTCGAACCGCAAGTCCTCTCGTGTGGTTGGTGGAAGGGAAAGAGAGGTGGGAAACCCCTGACCACTCCCAGGGTGGTCTTCCTCGAAATTGGGATGGAATTGATCCATATTGTACTGTCATCTGCATGGTGCGCAAAGCTACGGCTAACGACATGCGTACAATCTAGACCTATGCCATGATGAATTTCGTGGGCATCGATCTGACTACGTCAGACAGGTGGCATTAGCAACAACAACAAGTCAAACTTCCTTTTTGTATAGCAAAAACTGAGCACACACACACATTTCGTTGTTTTCTCCCAGATATTAAAAAAAAAACACGCTTTCTGAAATTTCAAAATCTCACGAGTGCACTCCCTTTGGAATGCCAGCACAACTATAAAGGAGTATTTATTGCAGTATAATTTTTATTGCAACTAAATTAAGTATATTTAAAATAAATTTTGATGCTTTTTGTCCGAGACAACCCCATTCCATACAATAAAACTGTAAAAATGTTGATACTCAATCTGTTAAATTTTTCAATAAGTCTTCACGTGTCACAGTTATAACTCGTCCGGGCCACACTGTGGTACACGTGTACCACGGGGTGGCCACTACTGCTCGAGGGAGACGAATTTTGGCATTTTATCACCTTCCAGCAGTGGTCGCGGTAGCCAAGTGGTCAAGGTATTGGATCATGGCTGACGTGTCATGAGTTCGAGCCCAGTACCAGTGAAGAACCGCCATGTAGGGGAGCGATGCACGTTAAATCTGTCGAGAGCTCAAACGTCTTTCCGTTGGTGTGGTGTGGTAGCTAGGAAATAGTGGTACCATCTCAAGTGTCATCCTCGTCACTTGACCATGGTTCAAAATGACGAGGTCCGTTACCAAAAGCCCTCATATAACTTAACAGTGCGACGTTAATATTCAATCAATCAACCTCTTCCAGCAATAGTTCAACATATTTGAGCTTCCTCTTGGCAAAGAAGTAAGTATATCTGCAAATTAAATCAGTAAAAACCATCCTTTTGAGCAAAGAGCTTAGTGATCGTGACTGCATATTACATGTCATCTTCATTATTTTAGCTGAGCACCCGATGATACTATCCGCAATGTGTTTCTTATGTATGCTTTCATTTTATAAATTTTCAAGACAAAAAACATGGCTATTAATTTACCATTGTGTTTATTTGTGAATACGAATCTTTCGATCATCAGGAACTCTAAATGCATTTGAAGAAAAATGAGTCAAAATTTGCCTGATTTTCCATATTATTTTAATGACATTATGTATTGTTTTGGGAGTCAATACTCACAAAACTCCTAATTTCTGGTTTAAATGGTTAACAAAAATTGTGACAACTTAACAAAATATAAAAATGATTAGATTAGAACAAATTTCCTGCAGAGAAACTGATTATGTGTAAACCTTATGAATAAATAAATTGTTGTTCAGTAATTCTCTTCAGTTCCAATTTTGAACCGCAGTATGGATTACATAAACATTTGAGGGGAATTTCCAAGGTTATATCTTAATTTTTGTACAGCAATTATTGTCCAAAACTATGCATCGATACATAAATATATATATAATGAGTTTGTTTCAAGTTATTATAATAGATATTATGCGCTTCGGAATTGAAAAAATATAACTCATGTAAAGAGTTTTAGTTAACACATAAAATAATAAATTTAAAAATTCAATTTTTAACATTTTGATTTTCTGACAAATATTCTTTATGAAATATCTGGAATATAAAGAATCACCTTTTATACTTCTTACATGTTTTAAAAAACATTTTTGTCGAAATATTGCATTGTCCACATGCATTTATTTGATTTTAATGTGATTTTTTTATTATTCATTTTACTTTGGATATATTTATGTTTCCATGCAGCTTAATAGGATCATACTCAATCAAGGTAAGTAATTATTATTTTTATAAGAAATCGAGAAATATTTAGGTTACGCTATTTTGTTATTTGATTCTACTCTTGCAAAATTTATTTCATAATTTTGCATAATTTCACACTTTAATTTCATAATTTGCATAATTTCACTATAATGTATTACATAATTTCACACTCTTTCCTTAAATTTCATATTTTCCAATTAAGATAAAATTAGAAAAATAATGAATCTGAGTTTTCAAATACATTATTGGGACTAGCGGTCCTTTATATATAGTATTTTAATTAATTTAAATATTGTAATAATTTATTTTTGTCCTACAAATGTATATATTGTAAATGTAAATATAAGGTCTTTTGAAATGCATGGACATAAATAGAAATCCAAGCGTTTTATCCAAGCCAAATAATTTTACTTCATTTTTTTCTAATCTAATAAAACGTTATGTCGCTATAGAGCAAAAAGTAAACATGTTAGTGTAAATAGTTTTTTTTACTTATTTATTAGTTATGTATGCATATCTGAAGATGGGACAAAATATACTTCTCTTTTCAAAATATGTTGAAAAAATCTAATAATTTAAATACTCTCCCAAAATAAAATTATTGTAACTTATTTTGAAGTTACTTCGATGCGAGACAACACAAGGCAAATAAAAAATTTCCCATCCACTGTTAGAGTTCGTTACAAGCATGATAATATTCTTGAGTCAAATTAATTGCCACCGAGACCGATACATAAAACTAATTAGTGAAAACACGCAGGATTACTAAGAGCTAATGTTTGTGTTTCGCCGAAGTTGATTATCTTCAGATTACTTCGCATTATGTCAATATTTTTATTAGGGAAGTTTTTATTTAGTTCCTCTAAAACGAGGCAAAGTCAAACAATTCAGGCAGCATACATCTCTGAAATTATTGTTTCAAACAATAGGTTAGGTACTCACGATGCTTAAGTATATTTAATAAAAATTTCAAGAACATATTTCTTGTATAAGAAATCTAAAGCATACTGTAGCGATTTATATTATACACGCAACCAAAAGCATCCATTTTTGATACAGAAATTTTAAAAGCTAAATGGAAGTTTCTGTTATCCCTGTAAAATGATCTGGACTTTAAAACCAGACATATAACTTTCAGTGAATTTTTTGACCCTTAAAAAGGCATGAGCATATTTAAACTCTGCATAACTGAAAGAAGATTGGTCATATCATTTTCATTGTGTTTTCATATGTCCCCTATTTGATCATTGCCGTGAAAAAGTGTTCAATCGATTTAGGCAAGGGATATTATATTTGTCTGCACCAGTGGTATTCAAGCTGTGTTTCATGGACCACCGGGGTTACAAAAGTTACAGAGAAAAAAATCGAAAAAACTATAAATGCGTATACAAAAGGGATTTTTGTTCTCTCTGAAATTTGTATAACCACAACTGGCTGCCATTGCAAAAATAAAAATTTATTTACACAGTATAACTTTATTTTCAGATACCTTTTAACCTTTATTATAACTAAAATATTAGAACCTTTTTCTTTATGTAGATTGTGAATATTTTTTGTTTCCTATCCCGAAATTCACAAAATAATTCCTTACTCGTTTGTGCAATACTTTGCAAAAACTAAAAATTTTTATAATGGAAAATGCACCTTTTTCAGTTGCGGAAAAAAATACCTATAATGAAGGAGAGGGAACAACCTAGCGATATATCGACAGATTTGATGTTAAAATCTAAATTAAAGCAAGAACAGCTCCTAAATTTTAAGTTCCAAATTAATGAAAAATACACAGGATTTTTCACTCAACTGTAAACATTTCAATGTCATTCAGAGCAATTTATTTAAATGACAAATATTTCTCAATGTGAGTGGCTACAAAAATAAATATAAAAGCAAATTAAATGCACAATATGAAATGCAACTACTGAGAGCTTCAACAGCTTTTGTAAAAAAAAAAACTACAAGTACATATTTCAATTACTAAATATAATGCTTGTGTATGTGACACTTGAATTACAAATTAATATTTTGTGTGAGTAAATTATACTAAAATCATATTAAAATTTTTTAACAAACGCAACACTTTTTTAATTGGTACATTAAGTACCTATAACATGTAGATTTACTTTAAATAATATTTAAATCTATATTCTAAGGGAATTTCCTGAAAGCACATTACAGCTCTAAGGGTTCTATGAATCGAAAAGGTTTGAAGGCCACTAGTCTACGTTAATGGATTTTAAAATATTCCTCAATAATATGTAGCATATATAATTGAAAAACACATCTATGTCTGAAATTTAATACAAAAACTTGAAATAACAAAACATTTATATTAAAAACCGAACAAAGTTATACATAAGATATTTTTAAAACTTGTTTAGAATTAATATTATATTTTATAGAAATGTGTAATGAGCATCAATTTTTCAATTTTGAGTTACATTTTGCATGCATAAAATTCATCATTGCCAATGCTCAGATTGTCAAACTTTAAATTTCTCTCAAAAATTTTGAAACACACGTTATAATTGAATTATGATTGTAAAATATACATCATAAATTTTTAAAGAAATTTAAATGAATTTAATCAATTTAAAAAGTATATAATCCAAAGCTTCCTCAAGTTAAAATCAAATTTTAGTTATCATATAAATTCTTTGAAAATTCTAAATAAATTTGTTTTTTTTAAATGGAATTTTTACGATTTGCGACTCTATGGGAAAGTTTCTATGGGAAAATAGTACTAATAAGTTTCAATTATAATAATTGAATTGAATTGAACGAGTCATATGGATCAAATCAAATTTAGCTCTAAGCTAAGGGGACTAATAGGAAGGAACATAATCATATATTTGATGAAAATCAGGAGATTATGGTTTTTTCCAATGATACTTGTCTTGTATTAAGATGTTTAGAGACGGAATTATTTCAATTAATAATACAAGAAAATGAAAGAAATACAAAAAGTCCGATTTGACAACAATGAATACTTACCTCTCAATTTAAACAAATTAATAATACAAAAAAGTTAATAATTTTAAATTAAAAAATTTAATAATACAAAATTTTTTTTTAAAAATGCGAAAAGTCCGATTTTACAACAAATACTTACCTCTTGAGCCTTTATGTAATTTAGAACAAATGTTTCTATATAAATCTATGAGAAGAATTTTTGCAATCATCTGCTATCCAATACTGATATTTTTCGCGTAAATTCTATATGATTCTGGAATGGATTTCTAGAAATCTTACATGGAAATACTTTTTTGAAAAAAAATTCTGCTGATTTCAGCGCATGTAGGATATACATTTGCGTGTCGAACATTCATTAATGTATTTATTGTGTCTGAGCGGTTTCTTGATGATTTGGAAAGCTTTCATGAAATGATGGGTGGTAGATTGATGTCTTCATTGCGTCATCCTTTTTTAGAGTTGGTCACTCATTTTAAATCATTTGCTCCACCAAACACGTGACTCTCCTTCGTTATCATCCTCGTAGGTGCTGGGGCATTATTGTGCTGCCCTTGCGAAGGTCCGTATATATATAAACTTTGCTCGAAACACCAATAATTAATTCCCATCAGTGACGTGTCTTAGTAAAAATAACCTTGGAATTGTTGAAGCTCACTAGGACAAGCAGTTTAGGGTTTTCATAGTTGAGGAACTTATTTTACCGAAGCTATCTTCTTGTGTTCGTAAAGGGTAAATTAGAAAAACATCAGATATACTAAAAACTATGTGAAAATCTGAAAATATATGCCCCAATTCTAAGCGTATATTTAAGTGTTAAATAACTTGTTACCATTTTATGTTTGAAATCAAGATATATTTTGAAACTATATCTTAATTTTAAGACATAACCTAAGCAAAAAAAAAAATTTCTATTCATATATATTTTTAAAAATATTATAAGAACAAAAATGTATTTTTAAAAAAAATTAAGCTCAAAGTGATGGTGAAAGAATTGAAACTAAAAAATTGATATTAACTAAAAAATTGTCATCTGTAAGATATCTCATATCAAGCGTGTGTAACAAAATTGTCAGCTATAAGATATCTAGTAGTTTGAGCTAGATTTTTAGATTGATTACATACATCCACCCACATTTGAGTTAAGAATTATTAGAAGGGAGGAATGAAAAATTTATATAATGGAGAAACATAGTAATTATCAATTTTTATCATGAAAATTTTAACTTAGATAATTAGATCATAACATAATATATATATAGATATATATATTCCGTACCAGGTGATTATAATTAAAGTTAAAGCTTCAAAACGCTATAAAAAAGAACCGATGATCAGAATGACGCCAAATTTGTACGGAATATTATTGAAGAAGGAGAAAAGTGTAAGGCATAAGAAAAAAATACATCCAAATTGTATCAACAGATGGTGTTGTAAGCGTCAAAATATGTAAATGAAAATACCTGTCATGCAACCGATTCATTTCATTTGCTATAAAAACGCCAAACACACAACTTTTCCTTGTTTCACGTCTGTGAATTTTACCATGACTGTCGCATTAAAGGACCGCCCTCTGCTTGTAAAGCTTTTTTGAAAGAAATATGACTGTAGAAAACAATGGCTATACAGAAGTTCCGGACATTCAAGGGTATGAAAAAAGTCTTTGACCTGATAACTGCCCAGGGTATGAAGTAAAATATTCTAAAATTTAAATACAGGTTTTTTTCATGTGCAATCTGGCAGAGGGAGGGAAAAAGTTAATTCGCAGCAGTTGAAGAAGTGGCTACGGCAGTGCAGGAGGAGTCGAGCGGATATTTGCAACCGTGCAGTGCTCGGGGAATTGCCCGTACTCAGGACAGGCCCATGAGAATGGTGCATAAAATTCTAAGAAACATCTTGCATTACTATCGATAAAAAATTAGCCATGCGCAGGAATTCCTTCTTTCTGACCTGCTAGCTAGAGAGACTTTTGCCTTAAAATGTCTTCCTCGCATGGAAATGGTTGATGATTGAAATTGAAAATTTCGAGGTCAGACGAAGCCCATTTCCATCTGACAGGATATGTCAATACAGAGAATTACCAAATATGGACAACAACGAATCCCCTCGCAACTCAACCAGTACCACTTCATCCTGAAAAGGTCAATGTGTGGTGCGGATTTACGGCATCATTTATCATAAGGCCATACTTTTTCGAGGAGACAGGTTCTTTTGGTGCTGTTACCGTTACCGTCAATGGTCACCGCTGTGAGTGCCTTTTGGGCAACCACGTCATTCCAGATCTTCAACAGCGTGGTTGTGTGGATGGGATCATTTTTATGCAAGATCGTGCTTCCCGCACATTGCAAATCCAATAAAGCAACTTTTAAAAGAGCATTTTGAAAATACTAGAGTAATCAGTGGTCATTTCCCTACAATCTGGTAGCCCCATCATCTGATATTAACCCGTGTGACTTCTGGCTGTAGAACTATGAGAAAGATGCTGTGTTCAGTGCTCTGATTGCACACTTAGTTGAATTGAAGTCAAGCATTGCGCAATACATTCTGAACGTGATCCCGGGGACACTTCTATCAATTGCGGAACATGTTGTTTCTCGATTTAAACTTGTTGCAGACAACGGTGGACAACATATCGAACATGTTTTGTGCCAATCTCGCGAAACTTGAAAACCAATTTGATGAACGCTTTTTATGCGATTTTTGGTGTCAGGACAATTAAAAACTGTTTTTTCTATCCGATGTGATAAGACCTTCCCGTGGTGGATGAACTTATGTAACTAACAGTATCACACTTGAACAGCCATGCACACTGAACAGCATACTTTGTTTAACGCGTAACTTACACCTTAGCTGTTGCTTTACGATTAACTGTCATTTCTAATCGAACTCTTTTTATTTTTAATGCTAACAGTGCCATCTTTTGTTAAAATTTTGAGTTACTTTTTTTCTTATGCTAGAATATTGAACAACAGAAAGTAGAATTAAAAAAGAACAATTTTAACTTCTACTTATTAATGGTTAGTATTAAGTGTCAAATTTAAGATCCATCATTTTTGTAGAAGAACAAGAAGTTAGCAATCGGTGTGAGATAGTTATTTTTTTTTCTCAACATATTCAAAAATTTTAATTTTCTTTAATAATTCTGAGTAAGGAAAGAAAAAAACAATACCATTGTCTTCTGTTTCGATTTTTAAAGAAAGATTTCCGTTCTTCTGCACTTGTAAAGGACATATATTTTTTTTCTTTTCTAATGAAAACTAATTAAAAGATTTAATTTGACTAAGCTATTGTTCGGAAAAAATTTTACTTTTTAAAAAGTTTCATCGTTAGGAAATGATTACTATATTTGTTTTTCTTGCTTCCTCGTTTGAGCTCTGTGTCACTAATTTCAACTGTTTTTAGTTTTCATTTGTTGTCAACCGTTTTAATCTCTCTACAACAAGTTATTCTCTAATAATCTTCACGTCGGCTTTATAATTAGAAGATATTACTATGCTAAATTAGTCTTATTAAGCAAGGAATGGTATTATTACTTTTAATTAGTAATAATATTTACGAAATGAGTAAAAAAAGAAAATTTATTTTTAAAGCATATGTTTCCCATTTACAATAACTTCTCATGATTATTAAGATCTTTAAATTAAGTTTAGTCAAAAATAATGTAATAGAATCACAATTAAAAATTTATGAATCACTTTTAATGAAAAGCCTTTCAAATGAAACTAATGGATTTTGATAAGATATCTATAATGATGATGTCAATATACTTTAATTAAATTTTAAATTTCTTCATTTGATTGTAAGATTACCTCCTCCTTATAAGAAAGCAAACGATTCTCATTAGTTCCTAATTAAATTAATATCGAATTATGTACAATACATCACAAATTTCGAGTAATGTAGAATAACTAAATAATTAGTAAAATAATTTTTCTTTTTAAAGTCGCTATCGATAAGTAATATATTATTCCTTAAAACAATAATCAGCGAAAATATAAATTTTATTTTATGTAATTTCAATTTTGAAGCATTCATTTTATTTTCAATCCGATGTGTAGAATTTGACATTTATAGTCTGGATTATAAATAAAATTTTATTCCTAAACCAAAATGGGCCAATTTGTAAGCATTCATAATCTAAGGTTGTTAAGTTTCCCACATAAAATAAATTCAGCTTTCTTCTTCACAAAAACCCACATGTGCTTTCCATCATACAGATATTATATTAACCTCTTAGCGTTATGTGTAGAGAATGTTGAAAAATGGATTATATTACAAAAATATGATTAAAATATTCTTACTTCTCACTATAATTTGAAGAAAAGTCAATAAATAATATTACACTTAACATAGAACCTCCGAAAACCATTGTAACCGAAATTTTATTTTTATTAATTATCTAAACATTAGCTGCCCCATATTCACGTTTGGTGATGTCACCCTTGTACATCCTTCACTACCATTGCTATTTTTAATATTTATGAAGACAACCCGCTTAAGAAATAATTTTAACTTTTAAGGATGCTGATTTTCTTAGTTCAATTTTCCCAAAGATTATTTATGAAATTGGAATAGCAACAATCGGTCGCATTCATTTTGAAGAAGAAATGCTACGTAATCAAACAACCAAGCATGTTATTCGGGAAGCATTAATCTCCCACCAAAAAGTGAATTACGAAGTAAATATATAATTAAAAAAGATACAATATTTGAATATTCTGAATTTTAATTCGCTGGCTCAGCTAATGTTGTTTCAGCAGTAACACTGCTGTAATTGGGGAAAGTAATTAATTTCTATCCTTCGTAATTCTCCTTCGTTATCAGTGCTCCGTTTCATGAAGTTCTTGTGAATCGAACTTCTATGATTTATGATTTTGGACATGAAACCTGCTCTGAAATATTCTAAAACATAGTAATTGAGTGAGTTAGTGAATGAGTGAGTCGTTTTTCTTCTTTATATATATAGATGAGCACGTAAGCATGCACACTACTTAAATTACAGAAACTTCTTCCAATGTGGATGATTCCTCACTTTAACGAAGCAAATCAGATACGATTGTTCTCCTAAAATGCGACGTGTTTTATTGTTTTATCACTTTCATGACAGTTTTCTTTCATTTCCACTTGGAAATCAAATACATCTTTCTTTTTTTTATTAAAAAAGAATACTTTAATTATTGAAAAAGAAAATTTATTTGATAATTTATTAGTTTCTCTCAGTCTTTTGAGGTTAACAGGTTGTTTTATTTTGACAAGAATATTTTTTTAATAAAGTATTTGATTGAATTATTTAAAACCATCTACTGTTTTCGTTATATCGCTTAGAAAAGTACTGACTTCATGCTCCTTAAATTATTTTAAATGTGCTAATACATAGTTTTTTATTATGCACCAACAGCTTTGAATTCAGCCATACAATGTTTTCGTATGCTTTACCCTGATTATCAATTATGTTTGTAATACGCTTACAAGAGGCTAGTGACTTCTACCCGGAAATATAAAAAAATAAATATCAGAATGTTTAAGTGATTTTTTGTATTAATTATTGAATTACTAAAAAATATTAAGCCCTTCCGTAAGTAATGCGTTGATTATGAAAGTGATCAATGATTTTAAGAAATGTTTGCCTTACACTTATAGTGTTTATACTGATTTGATTTTGTATATAGAGTTCCTATTTCTTTATTTATTTTTGGAATTTATCTTTAGGTATTTGCCAATGTAAGGCTTTTTGGTTTCTGAAAAAAGATTTAATTTTATATTTTTTACACACAAGTTTTGCATTTTGTTAAATCTAGGAAACAAATGTTCTTTCTAGAAAAAAAAAATCTATTGCTCAAGAGCAGCAAAATGCTATTTTAAAAATAAATGTATACTATAAAATCTTTAATTTATAATAATGAAATGCTGTTCAGATGTATTTGTTTTCTACTTAACCTTTTGAAACCTAAATACAAATGATGTTTCATCTTATTCATTCCGTTAAATTTATTAATTGAATTTTGTTTGTTTCTCTTTCAAATTATATTTGGATTTATTTATAAGGAATTGAGTATTGGTCCAGGAACTATTTCTGTATAATTACTTTCCACCATACCTTTAACGTATAGAACGGGAAACAGAAAAGTAGTAATTAGGAAAATAAATAGGAGTGAACGCAAATAAATTTTAGAAAAAGAACTCGAATATACTAGATGTTCGTGGGGAAAACACGCGTACTTATATAAACGTGCTTATATTTATTTTTAAAAATGCGTAGTCATAATTATACGTTTCATATTTATAGTACTTTTTAAAATGTTCTTTATAAAAAAAAATCGATGAAATTGATTGTACAAAAATAATTCGTTCTAATAATTTTTAATAAATAATATCCTTATAACTAGTAAAACTTTTAAATAATTTAATTTTAAGAATAAAAAAAACTTTTTTTATTTCATTAATTTCTAAAACAAAACTGTCAGAATGTTTCGTTTATGTTTTCTATATTTAATGGCTTTACAAACACTTAACTTAGATTTGAAGTCCATTCCTTCACTATAAATAAAGAACATGGTTTTTCTATTTCAAGACAGAAAAATGGGTAGTTCATGAACCAAAACTTGCGGCCATTACTGACGGCTCGCATACCGCTATTAGGACAAATAGAACTGCTATAGTAACTTTCTTGGTTTCCCGAATTTTCCGAGTACTTCCTTTTCAAATTGCGAAAATAAAGCAGGAAGTGATTTTTTTTGTTTTTTTTTTGTTTTACATTCCCGCTTTTTTTGGAAACCAAACTAGATGTGTTTAGGAAAGAAGAAGCTATTTTCACACATCAGCCATTTCATTTGTTGAAAGGAAATGATGTGAAAAAGGAAATTAATTTTTGAATTAAGGAAGGAAAACTATTTTTTTCCTTCTCTTGAAGACTTACAATTGCTTTCGTAATTCAAATTCTGAATTTTTATGGGAAAACACTTGGATAATCTTTTAAGCGTTAGTATATATGTTTATTTTTAAAAACGAAGAATCACATGGTAGTCATTAAAGGATTTAAAACCCTAGGATAAAACTGATTTTATGTAAATGAGTGATTATAAAAAGTTATTGAAGTTACAAGGATACCATTAGTTTTTCTAACACTAAATAGTAAATCATTTTCAGGAGAGAAATTTTAATGCTCAATGTAGAAGATGTGTGTGTCGCCTTTATTAAACACTTCCTCTTTTTGAAGCAAATGATTTATAAAAGTAAGTGTGTTATAAATTAAAATTAAAGGAGGTAAAGGAGGCTTATTCAATTATTTTGCACGATATTGATTTGACTAATATTTTTAAGGCAACTAAAATAGATGCATTCGTTTTTTTCCCCCACGATATGATCTCCAAAATATATTTACCATACATGCATATATATATATATATATATGTGTGTGTGTGTGTGTGTAAACAGCGGGATATATACATTACCTTTGCATAAATACAAGGCCCTGCGGAGAAAGTGACTGACTGATTTCTATTTTTTATTGAAATTATACATTTGTAAATTTGTGGTACACATATTACAAACGATTACAAATTCAAAACAATGCAACCATGCCTATGAATAACTGAAGTAGTTAAATGTTAAAATTGGTAATTAATTATCCCTCCGTTTTAGTGTTGTGTTCGTGTATGAATCTCTTTGTAAGAAATGATTAAAATTCCTAATACATTGTGCGTTACATTCTACCAAGGAATCATCAATCGTCACAACAGACTTGTAATATTTGTGGTTTCCAAATCTGATAGACTATAAAGTACCATTTTCTTTCATGTTCATTTAGAGAAAGGTGTACTGATCTTGCAGTTCACAGAAATGTTTCAATAACACAGATCTAGTATAGATATAAAAAAGTAGTAAATGCTTTTGTATTTCTTTGTTGAAAAATGATTCCAAGTTGGAATGTCTTGGTCCGTAACGTAAATGACGTAAACCAGCGTAGGATGTCATCAACATATCACTTAGCTGTAAAATGTGCGTGCAGAATGAGTAAAGATGTCTACATATCGTTGTTGTTGACATTGATTACGGTCATAAATATTGAAGTAGATTTATGTTTCTGAAAATACAAAAGTTTTTGAGATTACTGGCTCGGGTCCTTACTAGCTAACTGTGTTCTGTTAACAGCAAGATAGGTATTACTTACTGAACACAATGCGATACAAGTCAACTAGCACTCATGATGATTGGCAACAACACTAGTTTAGATGGCCTTGCCACTGTTGTGATGTTGGAAGAAATGTCTTAAATTCCTCTGTGAAGCCTTTAACATCCGACACCAAGAGATGGTAAATTGATTTTGGAAGTGATAACTTATTTAGCCGCGTTTTTCTGTAGAGCGAATTTAAATGAAGCGTCAAGCTAGGGTACGTTATGCTGCTTTGTTTTTGTCATGTTTAGTCAGAAATCTGGCTTGTGTCTCTAAGTTTTAAATTGAAAACCTTTTAGGCACATGTTGGTTTTTTAAGTAAAAATTTCAAACCCACTTTTTTCAGGCAAAGTTTACTTTTTTTCTTTAAATATAACTGCCAATCAGCCCACTTCCATTCAATTTCAGCGATTCAATAAGAGAAGAGGAGAGCGAGTGAAAGTAATTGAAAAAAAGATAATTTTTACGTAGGATATTTTGGAAGAGGGATTCTGGTAGTTATTAAAATAAAATTTCAATGTTTGTTATCAATTTTCCATTCTCCGCTGAGAACCAGAGGTCTTAACGGATTCTATGGTAAATATGAATTTTAATTTTCCGTTGAACATTATTTATGATCAATAATATTTAAAAATGTTACAAAAATTGACTTGCTAGCTGTATTAGAAGAAACCGTTGAAACAGTACATGAATAGTTTGAAGTCGTTGAATTAAAATAAATACTTTTGAGATCCTCAGAATTTATAAAAGATAAGGACTTAGCGTTGAACTTCCTGCATCTACAAGAGTGCAGCATAAAAATGAAGACTAGTTGAATAAGATACGCTTGCAACAACAAACGGGATGTGTAAATTCAATGCATTATGTTGTTGAAAGTAATCCTTCAATAGATAAACTCCTTAAAGTTGTACAAATATGGTACGCCCTTGCCAAGAAGGAACTAAACATGGACTATATTTTTTATTGAGTAGAAAGAGCATTTATGCGTAAATGTGCCAAAGAATTAAAATCCGAAATTTTAATGAAGCTAATTGTCGAGTAAATTGTTAATATTTTGTTTTATAGTAGTGATGACAACTAAGAGATTACGACAAAATAAAAGCATTAATTCTGAAAGCGCACGAACCATCTTTTAATGTTTGTTTAGGGAATTTTAAGAAAAGTAAACTGCTCCCAGGGCGTAAGTTTTCCTGCGCCTAACATAGTATACCGCTCTATATAAATTATGTATAAACGGTACTATACTTATTATCTCAACGATAATGGCTACTTTATATAAAAAGAAGCACATGGTTGCCAATTCAGTGCGTACAACAATGGGAAATCAGGGTTGCCAACTTGCAGAGTTATTGAGAACTTTGGCATTGCTACAATAGTGCTCAAGTACCATATAAACATGTATATTGTATAAATGTAATCTACATGATTAATTTCATACAAATATTTATAAATAACTAGACTAATTGACATTTAAATCGTATATAGTCCTACATAAATATATAAGAATGTATAATTATGTCAACATTGCACTTTACAAAAAATGGATAAAATATTCAATTCCCCCAATGAATGGGCAAGAAAAAGTGAACTACTAAACGTGCACATGCGAAGATGTCGTAAGAGATAGCCAAACAATTGGTACTCTTGTCCAGAATAAATCAGAAGTTTTTACTTCTATCGTGTAAGCATATACGCATTTGTTTTATTACCATCCCATTCTGAAGTAACGGGAGAGTTACTGGTTACGGACCCCGTAATTTTAAATCAATGTAAAACACCAAGTTCACGCGATACCTATATATGAGTTGGATAAAGTACCGTAAATAGTATGAGAAAGGACAATGGTACTGTACACAATGGTGGACAATGGTGTCATTAAGAAATTTCGTAAGTTCTACATAATCATCAAATCTTGCCTTCCATTCACGCAAAATGGGCTTCTAGTAGATTTATTCTGCAGATAACATATTCCTATGTCATATTTCTGCAAACATTGCAACTGCCATGCTACTGTTATCTGATGTTGCCTCGCAAGTGACTGCGTATTTAAGCAGGAAAGCAAAAAGTGTGTGTGTTAATTTAAAAAAAAGCCATGTTTAAATAAGCCATTACCTTTAATTCCTTGATACATTATGCTTAATTACATTTATTCTTAACAAAATTTCTACGTTAAATTTCGTATCACATCAGAGTTTTACAGGATGTTTCTAATGGAGATTACTAATTTAAACTATGATAACTGCATTTAAGCTATGATGCTAGATACAACATTTAAATAAATACATATTAGATAACGAACTTCCTAGTGATTTATTGTTATTAAATTTTGAAAAACTGCCGACATTTGCAAAGTTTTCATATTCTCATTTACATACAGCCACTTTTTACACATATGTTTTTTTCACAACTCTAAATTTGAAATTTATAAAAAAAAGTATAACTAAGTTTTTGCATGCAATATATTGAATTTTAATTAAGAATTACATACTTATATATTTGTATTCAATTGAGATCAATAAAATTGTATAGGTGTATATCAATATTATGCATTTTTTAGAAATTTTGCAATTTTTTTGGTTTTAAAACCAAGTACATTCTTTTATTTCATTTTACATGTTTTTTAGATAACTCGGAGTTTATTCCTGATTCTGCTTCACAACGGATATATTTTATATAGAGAGTTGTTCACGAAACTCTAAAGGAACGTATCTCTTGTTTAAAAAGTTTTGTTTTACTTATTTAATTTATCTTGAATTAAAAAGCTTCGGTTCATTATAATGTTATGAAAATTTAATTCAAAATGAGTCATTTCTAATAATTTATTCTATTTAAAATAAGCGATTCACTTCACTTTCCTACGTAAAAATTTTTTACCCTAATTAGTTTCATCACAGACTTATCAAAAATTAATATTTACCAACTCCTTAAATGAAGATAAATACGTGATTGATATAATTGTTATAGAAATTCATGTTCTCATTTCAGTAAAACATCTTTTATTTTTTGTATCTTTTATTTTTTGTGCTGCTTCTGACCGTACGACGAATGTTTGGAGAGGTTTACAGTAATCTTTTCAATACGTCACATGAAAGATTTGATAAACATCAAAAAGAGCTAAACAAATCAGGAAAAAATTTTAGTCATTTGAAAGATTCTTTTTTATGACTCTGAATAAATATTTCTCTTTTCGGGAGACAAAGGGAAAAAAAGAATTCAAAATGTATTCAGAGTCATTTTCTTTCTAAGAGATAATGGCATACATTAAAATTTATTAAGTGTTTCTTTCATATCTAAATTCTGACATTTCTTATGATGATAGCTATACTTTAAAACTTCTAAGAAACAAACAAAAAAACGTAATTAAAGATTTGAGATGTTTTTGTTCATTCATAAAAAATAACACATATTTTATCTGGTAGATTCAGTTATGAAAATTATCTTTTTTTTAAATATAATAAAGTATTGCTCTTAAGTAATCAATAGCTAAGTCAATTATGACAAAATTGCGAAAAATAGTTTTTTGAATAACTTTTTTAAATGTGTTTAAAAGAAATATAAAGACGTTTCTTGTGATTTTTTCTGTTAATTTCTTTCCTCTTTTACAGACAGTTTTAATCGAATCAAATAAGTTGAATTAATTCCTAAAAGCATTTGAAGCAATTTGCAAGGAAAGACAGATAAAAACTTTCAAAATTGAAACTAAAAGAACATTTAAAGTTTAAAGTGTACACACATTATTTCAACGAGCATCACGACAGTAAATAAATTACCTATTTGTAAGCCGTTTTTCTTTTCTTTTTTGAGGTAGTGTCAAGTGTCAGAAGTTATTTTTAATTTAGAAACATTTGAGTAAACACATCTGCAATATGATTTTGAATTTTCCAGAGTACTTGAAATACTCCGCGGGAAGATAAATATGAGTCTGAAATTCTAGTACTTTAAGTGATTAAGATAAAGTAAAAAGAGAAAAAAAAGGATCTTCATTACATTTCGCCCCATTATTCAGGATTTTTATTCACATAAAAATCATCAAAACCTTTTTTGTATTAGTGAGCAATTCAGCAATAAGATAGCAAGGGATTCGGGAAGTAAAAAATCATTTGAGTGAGGTAGTGAATGTTTACCAATGTCTCATTACAAAGAAACGCAAGAGCTATTGAAAAGTATTTGAAGAGTACAAATAAGTCAATGAACTACAACTTTTACGGAACAGTTACATGACTCTAAATTTATTGATGTATATGATATAATTTATAAAACGAATGCTTCCATTTTGGGCGTTATAAGCAAAAATTGTTTACTAATTTTGTATGTTTCTATCCATATACGTTTAATTCTATAATGTTCAATATAACTCCCATCAGATATTCAAATTAGACATATTCTAATACACCATTAAATCATACCAGGAAATCATATTGATAAAATAATGATGGTGTGCTTCAAAATACATAGTTACCAAAATAATAGTTTGGAGTGTATGCCCATTTAAATCAAAGCATCCAGTTTGGAAGATAACGGTGACGAAAACATCTCTGTCGTTTCGCCGCTATCTGAATCTCAAAGCCGTGTCTTTTTTGCATTGCACACACATAGCTCTCTTCAATTACTGGATTTGAAGTTTCAAAGAAATTTTATGTTCATGAATTTTCTGAGTAAGAATCAATAGATTCATAGAGCATAGTAATAGTGTTTTGGCTTAAGAATATCTTATTATTTCCGAATAAGAACTTGCAGAATATCCAAAGGCATGTTACTGATACAAGCATTTGTTACAGATGAAAATATTATGGGATGCTTGTATATATAGGATGAACCCAAAGTCTAGCCCGGATTATAAGAATTCATTACAAAATAGCCGTTTACTATAACAATTTAATTTTTGTACCTTTGGACTGTTTCGGTAGTTTTATTGTGCAGTATATGGTGTGGTTGCTCGATCCACAGTGACTCAGGGGAATATGTGTAAGGGTGAAAACATTTTCAGCTGAAATGGCTTTGATTCAAAAGAAAAACCAAGTCTTTGGTTTTATGGAACGGAATGACCTATGAATGTTCAGAGTAAATATCGAAGTTGCGATGGAAGCAAATCTTCCGATGCAAAATCAATAAAACGAGGCTATGAAATGTTTTAAGAAATAGGCAGCTGTAAGTATCTTCCTAGAAGCGACAGGCCGGGAGTGAGGGGAGAAAATGTTGAACTTAACCCTCGGGGGAAACTGGAAGACAGATTTGACATATTCCTAGCAACCAAAATGGCACGCATTGAAATTTGCTGAGGTAAATAATCTTATAAAAATGTATAATAATACTTACAACTTATAAAAAATATGTCTAATTATAATATTTTGAGCACAATAAATATTTATAATTCGAGAAAGACTTTTGATTCAGCCCTATATTATTACATGCGCAATGCTTAGTACTACGATAAGTGTCAAATAATACCATTTTAGATATATATCGAAGATATTTTTGTACTGGCTTATTTGATATTTAATATATTGTTCTTTATTTAAAAAAATAATAGTTGGAATGAGTAAAAAGAAAATATCTTTGATTGCGTTAGAAAGGAATATGTGGTTTTATTGGTCAAAGGAATCCATGATAATTAGAAATTCAATTAAAAAAAACTTGATGATGAGGAAGGGTTTTGTTCAATGATATATAACTTATAATTGTTACAAGATATTATTAAAGGAAATTTATACCCATAGAGCAAATTGTAATTTAATTGCATCTATTGCCATTTGAAGGTAAAAAAAAATTTCAGTTTTATTTATAAAAATTTTTTATATAAAAGAATAAAAGCATTTGATTTCTATGGTAAAGTCTAAATTTTATATATCTGCATCGTGTGTGATTCATTCTGTATTATTTTAGATTAATACGTCTGTTGGTAGAATTACTGTCTGTTGGTCACAATATTACTCCACTTTCCAAAAATTGGACTCGTCTCACAAAAATGAAAATTTATTTTCTCCCATTTTCTCTCTAAACTATAAAGTGCCTATTCCATATTTTACATTAAAGAATGAAGAAATCACAAATAAATATTAGCATCGTTAATCTATTCCAAGTACGTGATTCAACATACATTTTATAGACAACATATTGATGCTTAGGAAAACAATTTGTTATTGTGTGAGCATGTTTATGAATGTGGTAAAATTAAACTTTAATCTCTTAAAAATGTCGTTGCATTGAATTGGTGTTCATTATGAAGTTTGCTCTCAATGTTTAAGGTATCCAACTACTTGCGACAATTTTTTTTAAATGAAGATATAAATATTTTTTGTGGGTTTTAAATTTATTTCGTACATTTTAAGAAAGGCTAAAATTAAGAACAGAAAAATAAAATATTACTACTAAAATGGGAAAAAAATTGTTAAAAATTTACAAAAAATTACAAAAATGCGCCCAATCTGTACACAAAGTTTTAGAACAAATTCTCAATTTTTCAATTTTGATGTATCAATTTGCTATTCCTTTTTGAAATGACCATCAAGATAAGAGATGTTTTAATTTTTACAAAAACTAGAGCACTTTATCTTTAATTATATTAAATTGCTTAAAAAAACAGTGATTATATTTACATAATGGACTGTAAATTTTTTAATAAAACAGTGATTGAAAAATCTGAAGGCTAAAACACTTCTACTGTTATACAGAACATACACAAAAAATTTCAGCAATTTTTTTTTCTTCAATTGAGGAATCACTTTCCTTGAGCTTTTCGGAAAAAGAACACATTTCGAGTAAAAAGCATTTTAAAGTTTGGCATACCTTGTGTAAACTAATGACTTGTGCTTTTACTAAAACACTTGTAATTTTTTTTCTAGTGAATGGAAAATAAAATAAAAAACTTCGAATTGTTATAAACCTAATAAGATGGCCTATAAAATAAATCATAAAAAATTTGTCAATTTTTGAAAAAAATCATGATTGTAGGGTATTTGATACCTCAAAATAGCTGTTTCAGTTTATCTGGTTTCATACGTTAAAATCTTAGTCTTAGCCTTAGATAATGCTTCAACCTTAGTCTAAAATTTTTAGATTTTCTAAGATTTATTTCATGATTTGAAACTACACATTGGTAATTTTTAAAGGAGTGAGGTATGAAGGATTATGATTGGTCCGTCTCTAATTATCCAATTCCCTTCCGGCTTTCTGCTTCATCTTAATCATGATTCTATAATATAGTATTCATCATTAAGAATATCAAATGCATCTCAATATCTCATAATCTATTTCTATGCGGGGAAGACCGCACATAATTTATTTACTCTATTATTAACACTCCAGCGACAAGCAGTGAAGATATCACGCTCAACTACCGTGTTGCACATAAACACAAAGAGAGTTTTTTTTTATTTAAAATGAGAAATACCCATATCTAGAGCATTAAAGACCCAAAGTTCTATTAACAAAAACAAATAATAAAAGAAATTCGTAATCTTATAAAAAATAATACTTTTCATGCTTTTAAGTACATTTTCATATCGTATTTCTTATCATGTATTGTTATATTCATAATAAAAATATAATATTATCTTTGGGAGAATCGTCATATTTTACATTCGCACAAATTCAAAATAATTCTATTTAAGTTGAATTGAAACTTTTATGTTAAGAAGAAAATTTAGAAGATTACAGTTGTGATTTAATAAAATCTAGCTGAGTCCAGAATTATTTGGAAATCGTGCATGGGTGTTTTGTTATAACTGAACTAAAAGGAAAAAAAGTAAAAATTTCTAAGAATTTCACTTATTTCTCTGTTTATTACTACTCCTTACATAGTGGAGCATATTTAACTTGTAAAAAGAGTGAATGGTTTACAAAATAAAACAATGCCGAGTAAATATTGACATTTAAATACACGGAATATGAATTCAAATGCCCATATATTTCTTTAAATAAAATCATCAATGATTTTTGTCTCTTATTTTCAGAGTGAGTAATTCCTCCTTAAAAACGAGTAATTAGTTGTTTAACTCAACAGAAGCGATTGTGTCCATCTCTAAATTAAAAAAAGACCATTAAAGTGCTTTGATCCATCCTTCAAGACAAATATCTGAGAATTCAATATTAAGTACGATTATTTACTTTATTCCAGATCTGCTTCCTCCAGCATTCGATTCTATCTCTCCCGAGCACAAATCGAATTTAACTGATACTCCTCTGAAACCCAATAAGAAATGCGAAACTTATCCGACGCAAATGTTGGTTTACAATACCCTCAGGCTACTCTATCTTACTCACGTGATACCCCCCCCCCCTCTCTCCTCCAAAGAATCGAAATCTGAAGAGAATATTCAATGAAACCATTTATTTATTAAAACCTGACTCTGCTGAAGTGAATTCATGGGGAGCTACGAAATTTGTGTTAAGGTTGGAGTAATTTTTTTATTATCTTACAATTTATAATTGAATATATTTTTATTTAATTATAATTTTAAAAAATCGTTACTTATCAAATGTTTAAGAACATTTTCATACGTTATAAGTAAAAAAATTGAAATAATTATGACTCATTTACAAATCATAAAACTATTAATGTCTCATTCTTAGCATAGCATTAGGGGTATATATATATATATATATATATAACTCATGGGCTATTCGAAACAAACATCGTAATGTTGAGGCAGCTTCAAGTGCCAGGAGCAACAAACAAAAACTTGTTTTTTTCCACTTACTTCACGTTAGCGCAACGACATTGATCTCCAACAGAATAAATGTGTATGCGTCCCCTAACGCAAGTATACTTTGAGAGTCTGAGACAAAAATACCCACACATTATCCAAACATACCCCTACAGTCACTCCACCAACCAAGATATGACAACTCCACCAGTTTGTTAAGCACTTTGAAGCCTTTATCTTCTACAAGGTATATAATCGTTCATTAGTTAAAATCGGGATCATCGTGGTATTATGAACTCTACTTACGTATTCTTGTTTAGTCTAGTCTTCATACAAGTTTCACAATACATCTTTACATGCCTCATCAGGGGAAAAAAGTTATCCATTGTTATTTACACACTTTTGAAAAAAGTCCATTAAATGGGGATTAAGTACTAAGTTGGATATGAATACAGAATCAGGAATTTTACACAAATAGAAATAATTAACACCCTCGAAAATACAACCCTTATAGTTCCACTAAATCAAATCAAATGTCATATTTATATGTTCTATTTATTTTCCGAACAATATTTATGAGATATTAAAAATAAATATATGTGCATATTAAATGCTTAGCCACCACTTTTCATTAGAATATTTTAACCTAAGCTGATTCACTATATTTATCCTAACATTCCCCAAAAAACTCGTAAGACATTTAAAAAAATATTAGACATGATAGTTAAGATATTTTCCATCGACTTGCATTTTCTTATACACTAAAATCTGAAGTGTACGAGAGAGCAATACAGCTGACAAACACTTCAACCAGAAATGCTGTAAGGCAGTGCTTCTCAAACTTTCAATATTTGCGACCCAATATTCAACCATAGTTTTCATCGCGCCCCCTCCATACAATAACAATGTATTGAATTCAATTGTACTATACTTTGCTGCTAATTACTAGAATACGACTTTAACCCCTTAAGTACAACCAGCATATATAAATGTCTCGCTCAACCAAAGCGTTACTTTCCCCTGACGTATATATATATGTCTTTCCGAAGTACGATCTTTTCTGTGCACTGCTATCAATAAAATTATTTCGAAGGCTATGGAATACAATAAAAAGACCTTGACAGTGTATGTGTCCGGTGGAATTGGGAGCGAATTACGTAACTTTTAATCGGCAGTTCAGGGATTAATTATAAACTGAACAAATTATCAAGATAAGAGTTAATTTTTGTATATAATTTTATATATGGCAAGACCATCGGGTCACTGGTAATTATTAAAATTGATCTTAAGATAGTATTGTTAAATAAATGATCAAATGCATTGTGTATTGATACAGTTATAAGTATATTATATCAGTGTATTTGTGTATTTTATTTTTTATTATGTCAAATTAGTATTTTTTTAAAAATAATCTTTTGTTTTAGACTTTTTATATGCTCGCGCCCCCTCCTAGAGTTATCTCGTCCCCCCCCCACGAAGGACTTCAACAATTTGAGAAACGCTGCTGTAAGGAGAAATAAGCCTTCGTTTTACTTTCTTTGAATCTTATGAATTCCCGCGAGTGACATGTGGGTAAGGTAGATGTGGTCACGAACTCTTGGCTGGACTTGCTTTTGTCGAGAATTATGTGAGTCTTGGCACCACTGAAGACCTGATCTGTGGTTGAATTGATGCACATCAAGTATCTTGAAACTCAGTATGCTCAAGTTTCGTGTAGTATTGAAGCTAAAAAAAAAAGGTACCAGTTCATATGCTGTCCTCTTCCTTTGATCATGGTTCACAATTATGATGTCCATCACCAATAGACCAATATTCCTGGGTGTTACTTTGAAATATAATGTTGATTAGCAATCAGTCAATTATGTCATGTTTGACATATAGTTGAAAAGAGCAATGTACTGTTTTGATTTACAAATTTTAGTAATCACATTCAAGAGAAAGCAAATAAATTTTAAATAGGGGGATCATGCATTGGGGTTAAAAACATAAGAAATAGATGATACTTTTTTTATTTAAATCGCTAGTAACTGAAAAATATGTTTTAGCTATATATGTTATAAACATTCATCACAGAATGAGAGTAATGCATATTTTCTTTACAGCGGAAGATTTGGTTCGTTAAAACTCCATAAATAGGGTGAAACTTTTAAATCCCTAATAATTTCTTCAAATTCTAAAAGCGCAATTATAATAATCCTTACTGCTTAATTACGTAGTTATTAAAGTCTTTCTTATGACGAAATTAGTTTCCTATTATCCGACTAAGCTGCATTTAGCAAAGAAGAATACTCATTAAGTGCAATTAAATACGTGATTAAGTCTGTTACAAGGGTTAGTGAAATAAAAGAGTACTTTGGAAAACTGAAATATACTTTAAATATGCAAATTATGCATACAGTAAGATTACCTAGATAAATTAAATGCATTACAATAGTGACATTTTTAAAATCATTATTTTCAGCTCTAGGAAAAGTAAAATATATCTATACATAGTATAGAAAGCAGAGAAAAAAATAATTGAGTTATAAATTGAGTAAATTTACTGGATAATTTTAGAATTGTCTCATTAAATAATTTCAAAAATGTTTTTTTCGTGCTTTGAATATTTGCTAAATAGAGCTCAAGATTGTTATTCCAGTATTTTCTGTCATATAAAGCGAAGATTTATTGCAATTTTTAATGATTTATAATCTATTGAAAGTTAATAGATTTCCATAATATGCATTGAACGGAAATATCCCACTGAATTTAAGAGCAGTCAGTAGACTGAAAATCGTTAGGTTTATCGATTTTGAGATTTTCTTATTTCTAAAATCTCCAATTCATGACCTTTCCAGTGATATAACATATATGCTAATTTAGGAATGAGAAGTATGTCAGAAAATGACTTTTAAAAATAATCGGCTGCTTTGACACGCCCCTTTTTGACAGATAATAGTGTAAATATTAGACTTAAAAATCTTGAGTCTTTATGTTTAATAATTTCAGATAAAAAGGTGTGATATGATACATCAAAGGTGATGTTCGTTGTTCATTTGCAAGAAGTTTGTTACGTACAGAAAAATACATGAATTGCATGTTTAAAAGCATAAAAACTGTTTTATTTTGCTTGTTTCAGATATCATTTGTCCAGTTTAGAGTAACTTTTAAGGCGATATGGTAACATCTTCCCAATTTTTTTTTATTTTTAATATTTGATATTTAGTTTTAATTGTATTTTATAAAGGTTAATATTTAATGATAATTTCATAAAACAAATTTTAAATTTGTTGCAAAATGTTTGTAAAATCTAATTTTTTAAACTTTTTTAAGCATTTTTAAAATTTTTAAGGCTTTTTTAAATATGTCTCTTTTCTTTCAAATATTTTTTCCAAGTGCCTTATAATATACTACATAAAAATGTGCATGGTTTTTTTTCTGCTCCTTCTCTTTAATTTATTATTATTTGTTTTATACTTAAACTTCCAAAAATTCTTTGAAAAAACATAATTTTTATTTTGAAATTTTTTAGAAAAAGTACTAAACATGTTAGAGCTAATTCCTTGCACAATTTAACAAAGCATACATTTCAGGGCATGTATAAAAATTTCAAACCCTTACTTCAATTATCAAAAAGGCCTTAGCGTTTTGAATAAAAGTATATGTACAAAAATTCAACATGGAGAAAAATGAGTTTGAAGTTTTTATTCCATCAATAGCGTGATAAAATATTTATTGAAAAGTCTGAAACTTTTATGAAATGTTAATTAGATTATTTAACACTGCTTACCGTAAAAAATTGCACAAATGTTGAAAAATTAATCATACTGGCATAGTGAATACGAATGAAGATCAATATTTCATAAACTTTATCTTAATAATTATTTAAAAAAATACACACGCTTCAGAGCTAACTCCATTATCAGAGCTAATGCACAACCTGTACAAAAGATGTTTATGCCTTTTTTTATTTCCATGATTTTAAAAGCGTTCGCATGTTAAATATTGCACACGAATGAAAGCAAAATCAAATAACAATTTATAGGTAAAATATATCAAAATCTAAGAACTATATATGTGCATTTGTTTAAATAAGTATCTTAAAATATTTTGATAATAAAAGTGTTGAATTTCACATACATGGGATTATATATATATCACCAAAAATAAATATATATAAATGTGGAAGTTTTTTTTATTCTTGCGAATTAGAATTTTAATTATCTGAATTATCAAAATGAGATTTAGCATTTGTGCTTTGAGAGAATCCGTTTTGAAGTTTTAATTCCATTCATAATAATGTCATAAAAAGGCCGCACAACTTTTAAATCTTGACCAAATCCGTTTGCTCTTCAATAAACAATTCACAAACTAGAATTTTTTCATGAATTCCACAATTCTTTCTTGAAATTATTTGCTTTTGCATATATAATGTAAGTCTCATTGACGCGCAGAAGTAAAATAATTAATTCTTTTTTTATCAGGCTCTTTTCTAGCAGATATTCAGAAATGATGGCGTGATAGTTGCTGTCCAGTATCAGATATTGCTCCATAACTTGATAAAAAATGCAGGTAAAGCTTTGAAATTTTTCAGGCATATTTATAATGATTCGCGGTATCAAATAAGCTAATAAAAATATTTCGACTGGTTGATGAATTTTAGGGTACCTTATCGCCTTAAAGATTAAATCTTAGAAATTCTCTGCAACAACAAAACCTAATGAAAACTTTAAAAAAACCAATGAAAACTTTCGAAATGTCATAAAATCAGGTACAACCAAAAAGTAACCAAAACTTCATACCAAACTATATTGATCCATTTTTATGTATTATATTTACAATACTTCATTGGCGACTTGGATAATAGTTATGTATAAAAGCTAAAACTTTGACAAATTGATACAGAGTATGAGTAAATTGATGCAAACCTACAAAATATCTCGTTAGATAAAAAATGAAAAATGCTATGTATTATTTTCTGGGATATTTAAGACATTTTTTTTTCCTATTTTATTGAAAATACATTGAAAAGATGCTGATTTTTAATAAAATGGGATAAATAATTCATAATTTTTCAGATGAAGTGACATGGTATGGTAAAAATGCAGATTTTTCAAAATGTTATTTTTAAAACTACATGTTCCTTTTTCTCAGAATTTACTGAATAAATGCACTTGGAACTTTCACTGCATATTACTGATTTGTAACTATACATACTGAAGTGAGATTTTGAAAATATTCCTTAAATATATGATTTTAGACCAAATAACGTGACAAAAAATGACAATTTTTAAAAAAATTCGCAGTGATGCTACTTTAAAGTTTTACTTCATTATAAATCTTAATGTTCATTTATTCTACAGACAAGTTTTTAAATTTTAGTTTTCAAAAAGTTGCTCCGTAAAAGGTACATGGATAACTGATATGGGATTTTTTTGTTGTTGCATGTAAAGCTTGTTATATACATAAAAATACATAAATTTCATGTTTTAAGACATAAAAACAGTATTATTTTGACTGTTTTAGAAATCATTTGACTAGTTTAGAAAAACACTTTTGAGATCTGATACTTTTAGGAACACTGTTTGCATGTAAATATACATAACATTAATGAAAACTTTCTAAATGTCGCATAATCACATATTCCCAAATCCTTACTTTCAAATATTAATACATTATTATACAAGGGATTCATGATGTTTTCTTCTCAACGTTGATTTTGTAATACATCACAGATAAAACTTCTTCAAAAATTGATCCATATTTTGAGAAAATTAATGTGAATATTACAAAACATCTCGTTAAACGAAAACTGAAAAATGCTATGATGTATTTTCTGGGCAATTTAAGTAAAATAGGAAACAAAATATCTTAATATAAATATTGGACAAGCTAATGTATAATAAAAGGGGACAAATACATGTTGTAATTCATAATTTGTGTGATGATGTGACATTACATATTAACAATGCATTTTTCTCAAAACGATATTTTTAAAATGCGTGTTCCTTTTTTTCAGAATCTACTCAAAGTGTGACCATGCAAATTTCAGTGAACATAGCTGATATGTAACTATGTATACTGAAGTTAGTTTTTTTTTAATATTCCTAAAGTATTTTTGTAAAAGTCAGTTATCGTGAAAAAAAATGACAATTTTCAAATAATTCATAGTGATACTTTTACGTTGAATGAGTTTGAATAAAGATTAACAATATATTTAATAAATCTCACTTCAGTATAAATATAAAAGTATAATTAATATCCAGACAAGATTTGAAGTTTTTATATTTAACAGTTTCTGAGAAAAAGGTACATAAAATAGCTCAACATTAACGGTGCAGGAGGTACCAACTACTCTTAAGATAATTTTTTCTCCTTAAAATATTTTTAATACTTAATGTATTTAACTTCAATTATTTTAATTTATAATTAATATACTCTATTTATTTGTCATTCTACGATGGAAATTCGACAAACAAAGACAGTGTATTCTGAATGCAAATCTCTCATCTATCACTTTTACTTAGTTAATATCCAGTAAAAAGTATACATTTCTTTCTTTAATTCTGAATTAAAATCTAACTATAAAGATCACATATAATGTAGTACACGATAAATGCCAATACCTAATAAATCCAGTCTTTTCTTCAAACAGTTTTGAAAAGAAAAGTAAAATGTAATTTAGCATTCTTACTGGAGGGTAGGCGTCTTTTGTTTTCACGTGATATGCAAACAGCTCTCTAAAAATTCCATGTAGTGAGGAAATACATTTATTAGACATATCTTACATTTCATGTTGAAGGGAATGTGTTTTCCTAAATTGAAGCGGGTTATATTTCTAAGACACCGTTCGGGCTTAAGGGTTTTCAGATGTTTTATTTATACAAATGCCAGACATTTAAGCAGTCGGTCTCGATCTAGCTTCCTAATACTTAAGAACAATGGAGTTAAAAGAAAATAATGCATTGGTGCCATGTCATGAATATGGTCCATATTCATGGACTCTCCAGAGCCCCAAAGAGTACATGCTGAAGTATCCTTTAGTCGAATTTTAAAAAGTTGGACATTCAAACAATCATGCCAAATCAAAAGAGGAAATAACGCCACGGCTACAGGACGAAGAAAATCTGGAATAACTGGCTTTGAACTAGTGAGACACTCTCAGGCATTTCCCTTTGTTTCATTTGTTAGGTAGGAGGCAAATTTCCTCTTAAATTCTAATTTAATTAGGAGTTTTGCAGAATTCAAAGTCATATGTTCATTAGTGGTTTGTCGAATATCTGTTCCCTTCTTTGCCAGGAAATCGGCTTTTTCATTTCCCTCGATTCCGCAATGAGCAGGAATCCACTACAAGACAATTGAGTCCACCAGAGTGTTGAGAATACTTCTACACGCATAAATTCTTTCGGAAGTGCAAACTTTATTGATGAAGATAGCCTGCAAAGCGGCTTTGCTATCATACAAAGTAACAGCTCGAAGAAAATAGCTATTCCAAGTGCTTAGTTGGACTTTTAGATCTAGTACAATTTTAAATATATGTTTGTTTCTTAATCGAAATGTCAAAAGAATATTTACACTTTTGAAGTGCTTTGTTTAGTGAAGTTCTGAAAAAATAGAAATCTTGCTTATCCTTGAACGAAGTCCTTGTGCAATTTTACTAAAGGATTCTTTAATACCTTTAAGTAGATTTACTCGAGAACTTTTTAGAAGTTAATGTCTTAGATCAGCGCTTCTCAAACTTTCAATATTTGAGACCCAATATTCAATCAAATTTCTCATCGCCCCCTGTCTTCATACAATAACAATGTATTGAATTAAAGAAAACCAAAACTTTGACGCTAAAGCTACAATACGACTTTAACCACTTAAGTGCTTCCGGAGTATATAAACGTCTCACACAACGAAAGCGTTAATTGCCCCGTATATATATATATATACGTCTTTCCGAAATGCGATATTTTCTGTGCACTGCTACTCATAAAATTATTCCGAAGAGATTTGAATGCAATAAAAAGACCTTCAAAAAGTATGCGAAGGATTTATATTTATTTCAAAGGATTTACTTATTTATTCCTTTTCTCCCCCCCCCCAATACATCCATATAGCCACCTACGTGGAAAACAGTAGTATTAGGTGAGAATCATGTATCTTTTAAACGACAGTTAAGGGATTAATTATAAACTGTACACATTATCAAGATAAGTCTTATTTTCTCTATATAATTTAATGCATGACAAGCCCGTGGGGCCAATGGTAATTATTAAGCTTACTCTTAACTTATTATTTATAGATAACTTATATTAGTATCTGATACATTTATAAGTGTTTTATATCAGTGTAAATGTGTGTTTATTTCTTATTATGCCAGAATGTATTTTGTTTGCTTACTTTCAGCAAGTTAGTATTTTTTTTAAAAATAATCTTAATATTTAGTTTTTTTTTCTGACATACACGAAATAATAAAAAAGAGATATAAAATTATTCACATAAAATATTAATAAAAGTTATATTATAATAAAATTTATTTGGATTATAATGAAAAGGATGAAATTGTTTGCGTTGAGGACAAATTTTCAAAATTGGTTCCCTGATTGTTAATTTCAATCTCAAAGGCAGTTCAACGTTCCTTTTTTTCGATTTAACGTTGACAAATGCTGAAAAAGCAATTTCACATAAATATAACGTTGAAAAATAATTTATTAAATTTATTTAATTTATTAATTTTACTAAGCACATAACAAGCACTTCCTACAAGAAAAACTGCACAAAAGCTAAAAATACAGAAGCACCTGGAGAAGCCACTAACTATTAACGAAGTAACTTGTCTCTGTAACAAAGCGTGGCGGTGTGCGTTATACGCCGGATTTTGCGGTATGTCTTTTTTATACATATTTTTGCTATATAGTATTAAAAGCTATTATTAAAAAATCCTACGTAATTTATTTTTCACTAAAAATATTGTTTATTCTCTTTTTAAGGGTGAACAAGTTCAATTGGAAAAAAAAATCTCGATATAAAATTGAAAATATTTTTTATGAAAGGTATCATTTGTCATTCGGATAAGGGACTTTGATGCTTTCTCCACATTTTTTAATTCACTGTATTTTCATTTTCCTCTCTTTTCTGGTTCCTTGGGGGTTTCTCCGAAGTGAAGTGACCCGTTCCGAACCAAACAGGGGAAAAAACATCTTCGAGATGGAAAAAAAACCCGAAGAGTCTTCGTTGCAGCTTGACACAAAGTTGCGCCCCTCCAAATTTGGAGAACCAAATATTTCAGAATTCTTAACTCATCGTTGGTTCTTAATACACAAAAATACTCGTTTTATTGCCTTCTCAGGGAAAAGGAACATAGACTGATTTGTATAAAGGATTAATATATTTGTCCTGTAGACCAGTAATTGAAAAATATATGTTGCACTTTATCTGAGAATTCACATATTGCTTTGAAAAGTCAATAATTGATTGAACCTATAATAATTTTACTGACAGATATCAACTAGGAATTTTTTAAATAGGAATCAAATGGGTTTTTTACTGTATTGCAAAAAACATGCATGGAGAAGAAAATATTTGAAACATTCCATTACATTTCCAGTGAAATCTAATTTGAAAATTTATTTGTTATAAAAAGAAAATGCTACAGTGGTGAAAATAAGTATTCGACATGCGAATATTTCTGCATATATTAATAAATAAAATTTTTATAAAAAACGAAAAAAATGTTTTATTTTGATTTTAAACCAAAAATCATTAAGTATTAAGAGCAGTATCTTTTCCAATACATTAAAATATAATAAATTAACAAAACCTCCATTATTTCATTCACATGCAACCAAACAAACAAAAAATATTTGACAAATAATAAAAAAATAAATGAAAATAATAAAAATAAATGAAAATAATTCAAATAATATGAAACTAATATCTAGTTGCTCTCCCTCTCCAACGGATGACTTTTCTTCAACGCAGTAGCATCGATTTAACCAAATTTTCTGTCATCTATTGGTCAATTTTCGCCCATTCCTGTCTAAAGATCTCTTCCCTTTGACGTTTGTCAGAAAATAGCGCTCTCTCAATCTTTTGTCAAACTTGCTCCACAAGTGCTCAATTAGATTGAGATCTGGACTTTGGGCTTGTGTTTTCGTAACTTTTGGGTGGTTGTATAGCAGCCAAAGCCTTTTATTGTGAGCGGAGAGTTTTGGGTTATTGTCTTGGTAAAACTCGTAGTCCTTCTCGATTCCCAGTTTTTTAACACTGGCATGCAAATTTTGATTTAAAAACTGTATGCAATACATATGATCCCTTTTGCCAATAAAGACAATATTTCCCACTTCTGAAGCCGCTATACACCTCCAAACTATTATACCCCCTTCCTCCATGCTTCACTGTGGTTACCATATTTCGTTCTTCCAACTCAGCATTGTTTTTACTGTACACTATAATTTTTCCATCGCATCCAAAAACATTAAATTTGCTCTAGTCCACAAAAACTACATTGTACCAGAATTCTACTAGTTTGTTTGCATATTTTCCAGCAAATTCCAGCCCTTGCACTCGGTTCGTTTAGGATATGTATGGCTTCTTTCGAACAGTTCCAGCCTTAAATCCATTATTATGCATGTAATTTCTAACAGTTTGGGGCGTAACATCTATATTCAAACAATCCTTGGTAACTTTTGCCCAATTTGATGCATTGGTTTTGGGGTCCTTTTTAATTTGACGTACAAGCCATCACTCAACCACTTCAGAAAATTCTTGAGTCAACCAGATCTTGGATTGTTGTCAACCGATTTTTGTTCTTTATACTTTTTAATTATATAGTGCACACTTGTTCTTGTCCTATTTACAATAGCCAAAATTTTGTCTTTATATAAACCGGATTTAAAGAGCATTATGATTAAATTTTTAATTTGCACAAACAACTTTCCTTCTTTTTTATCCCATCTTGATCACTGCTTAAAGAAAACTTTCTAAATGCCCGAAAAAATATAGTCCAAATGTTTTCAATTACAAAAACTTGAAACCACACTAAAGGTAATTTTGCTCCTCGGGATAAAATCTTATCAAAATTTCCTATGTTGAATATTTATTTTGCTTTCCAAACTGTTTTTCAAAATTATAACGGTAATTTTTTTTACTTAGGTTTGTTTCTGTAAATACAAAAACTTCTAGATTAGAAACTGAACTGCAACAATAAACGAAACATTGCTTCGTTGTTATTGCTTAGTAAGGGGTTTAAAGTCAAAATTTGCAGAAATCGTTACATATCGAATACTTATTTTGATCTCTGCATATTCGAATTAAATATTTTATGCCATGTTTTTAAGTAAATTTTCATCAATTTTTGTCTGAATCATATTTTTTGTCATGACATAAAAACGCTGAAAAGGTTTGATTCCCGATGCGAATAATTCTCAATGGAATTGAAATATTAGAATAATTTTCAAGTTTCATTATATCCGATCATTTGTTCACTCAAAAGATATGCTTTAAATTCTGTAAAAATAATCTTTTATATACAATTTAAATAAATTAGCTTTTATTTTTCAGAGGTCCTAATATTCAGATACATCTTTTACTAAACTAAAAAGTAAATGAAAATAAATTTTGACAGTTGCACATCTAAAATTTAATGAGTATTATCTGAATATAAAATTATTAATTATTTTTCTTTTAATGTATTACTTTCTTAACAATCAAGGAGGATAATACTTTAGCTAGAATAATAGTTTTATCCTTCAATCTATTCTCAGTTTTATTTATATCATATTCAACACCCTCTTTTACCAATAATAAAATTAATTTTAGAAGTATATTACATAATAGAACCCTAGTTTGAAGTTTTATTCTACTGAAGTATTTCTTAAACAATAGCATAACACCTTGTTAATTTTTTTTTTTTTTTACAAAATAAAATTTGTGATGGCATTTAGGTGTTCAAAAATATGGTATGGAGTTCCATTTCAGCTGTTAACATCGTCATCCGAAACCTTTAATGGGTGTTTTTAAAATAAATTTCGAAAGTAATGGTATCTCGTGTAAAGACAATTCTAAATACTTTGATTCGTTTCCCACTTAAATGTTTTCATGAAGAGTTATGCTATTATTGTTCAACAGTATATAAAAATTTGTTAATGTTTTTCCAATTTCCGTGCCAGGATCTCGTATTCCGAATTGAAACCGATCCGTGGACGTTTAGTCATCTGCAGTTGGCAACACCTTAAATGCAAATGAGAACGTGTTATAAATATACAACTGCAAATGACGAAGGGGGATAGATGTTTATGTGTTCGAGTGATATGCTTATCCACGAGATGGGGACCGAATGATTTTTTTTCCTTAAATGGTTTTTAAATGGAAGTATATTTTTACGTTTACTACAATAGATAGTACACTACTTTTAAAAACCTGATCTTGTAACTAGACCAGCTACCTCTACGAATATTCTCGCTGAGAAGAGTTATATTGAGCCTGTAAATGATGAAATGCGGAATCAAATACTGTGTGTAAAATAAAAGTTTTTCGGAAATAAATAAAAGATAATTATTAACGTAGTAAAGATGGCATACGAGGTGTGACACACACATGCAAAAGGAACTAGACTGGTCCAACAAATCATTGTACTTGCAAAATCAGTTCTTCGTGCCATTTCCATCTACAAAGTAGTTCCCTTCAGCTTCCATGCGTTTCTGCATTCGATCCTGCCATTGCTGGTAACAGTTCTAGAACGAGGTTTTTGGAAGGCCCTTCAGGGGACTTTCCGGTTTTACAGGAACCTTTTCAACTGAAGTAAAATGGGTTCTCTTTTAGCAAGATTTAACTGAGGACGTCAAAAAAAAGTCGCATAGAACCAATTCAGGAGAATAAGGACTATTCTGCCTCATAATAATGTTTTTTTTCTGGGTAGAAACTGCTTGACAAATAGGACTGTGCGAGCGGATGCATTGTTCTGATGTTACAGCTCAACAACTGTGATATTTTTCTCCTAATTGTTTCACGAAGTCTTTTTACTACTTCAATGTAGCAGTGTTTATTAACATCCGGGCTTTTTTGGGTTTTGGAGATACTGAAGACTCCCACTACATCGACTGGCGCTTTCTTTCTGGGGCATAGGTAAATATCCATGTCTCATCCCATGTTACAATAGATTCCAACAAGTTTAAGAAGTTTGCAATGCGTTCTAACATGTCCACACACACACACATCTTTACGAATTGTTTTTGGTTTACGGAGATAGCTTTGAGATCAACTTTCGCAAAAATCTATCTCCCGTATTACTCGTCAGTTAAAATGCTTCGAACAGCTTCCTTATCCAAGTTAACCAACTCTGTCACTGCACGAACACTTAATCTTCGGTCACCCCAAATCACATAATGACCTTTGGCAATGTTTTGGTCTGCAGTCGCTGACATTGGGTGCCCAACACGGTCATCACTTTCCACACTTGTCAATTCCCTCTGTAAGCCATATGCAGATATTCCATTCAAACACACATGTATGAGACAAAGTTTCACTTCACTCTTTTTAAGCTACGCACTTAGTCTTAATTTTTTTGAAACGCACCCTTCAAAAATCCTTACCTTTTTTATTTTATTGAACAAAAAAAAGCAAAAAATTTTCAAAGCATAACATTTTTTAAAAAAAAAAAATATTATTCAGCATTTTTAAATGTTTAGAATGTAAATATGCATGTACAAAATGTCTATTTGATAAATATTATGCTATGAATTTTATTTTATTCAAAAAAAAATTCCTGCTTAAAAATACATACAATCAGTTGAAAAACTGTACAAAAAAAACACGGTATTAAATAAAGTAAGGCAAAAATCATCCCCATACAAATCATGTTTATAAGTTACTCTTTAAAAGCTTTTTTATGAGACTCCAAGGACCCCTTATGTTTTGACAAAAGTATAACTCAAGTCTTACAAACGTAAAGCAATACTCAATCAATTGTGGTAGGAAGTTTTAAGTAGAGAAGGATACAGGCGCAAATGAGAATCAAAAGGGAAAAGAAACAAGAATGGGGGCAAATACAATAAATATAGATCCAAATACAAAACTGCTCACATTTGAACTACAAGTTTTGTATTGAGAAAATACATTTTGAAGTGATATTATTAAGAGCTTGGTTTTTTTAGTTTGGATATTTTTAGAAAAAACACTACAGTTAAAAAAAATCTTAGTTATTTTGTGTTAAATAGAAAAAACTGTAACCAAAATAATTAAAAAAAGGTATATATCCACTTCATTTGAGTGCAAAAGTATTAAAAATGAATTTATATGGATTTTATTAGTGTGAACATCCCAATTTTCAGACAGGGTTTCTTGTATTTTCTAACGGAATAAAAAAAACATACCAGTGTCCAATTTCGTTCAAACACATTCACACAGCTCAATTCAATCATTCACAGTGGTCAACCAACAATGCCCTTACTTCATAGAATTTATTAATGTTTTTTATAAACGGTTCTAACTTGGAAGCTTAGTAAGTATTTATCGGTCTACGGAGTGTGAAATCTTCGTAATTCTACTAATTTGCATATCCTAACCGATTTTGCCTTCCCTGCAAATTTCACTTAATTTTCATGATACCCTCAACATGTTTTAATTTTCGCAAGTTGCAGTAAGCTTCTAATTCATATTCATGAAAGAGTAATTGCTTTCCTATATATGAAAATTTTAAAATATGAGACCTCGATAATCTTTATTTTAAGCATTTAGTAACCCATAAAGGAATAAATGGAGTTTTCCATGTAGTTTTTTTGGAACAAACTAAAAAAAAAAGCAAATTAGATTATGTTACCTTGAAGAAACTGTATTCTTTAGCTTATCCAAATTTTATACAGATAAATCAGCAGTGTCATAAAACTTAAAATAATGAATTTCTGAAGGTTTAAATGAGGCGGAATGAGGTAAATACATGTTATGATTCGCACTTATCGGACTTAACACTTAGCTTGCTGGGTGGCGTAGTTGGTTTTCCGCTGACCATCTGTGTCTAAGGTTACGGGCTCGATTCCTTTGCAAGTCGGTGGGTTTCATGAAGCAGAAAATCGACAGCGACCATGTCATATAATTATGAGGCATGTCAAAGATCCCTTGAATGCCTGTTTGGTGCTCTCGGTAAAATAAAATTCCTAAGTGCGATTTTGCATGCTCAGAGCTCAGGTCCCTCCATCTGAAGAGTAAACTGGAAGTCATAATTACTGGTGATGAATGTTATTCCACCTTTATGCTTCCGCATTAAAAATAGATAATAGCTCCCGGGGAATGCCCAACGTATGCAATGGTAAAACACAAATCCGCAGCCTCAATAGAAATAGAAACTTGTAGGAGTCCCAAAACAATTTCCATTAAATCTATTAATTTTAATAAGATTTGATGTAATTTTTATTTAGGTAATTCCTTGAGTCTATCAAAATTACTTCAGTTTATTACTTAGCTGAGTAGTATAAATCTTTAGAAATGCTTAACTCTCAGGAGATTGGGATGGACTTGGGTGCAATAATAAAATGGATTTTGAAACCATTGATTATAGATGAATAATATTTTCATTTAGGGTTTTGACAACATTTAGATATAAGGAAAGTAAATTGATTCGTAACAATCTTGTTTTGAGTTATATAAAGAAATCTAAAAATATCAGTTTATTTTTTAAAAAATACTTATTGTTTCTAACAATTGTACAATTCATTAAATACAATTTTAAAAATACATCGCCTTCCTAACCAGTATTGGAACAACTATACAAATTTTATGTTTAAGAAAAAAAAATTTTACAACTATTACATTTTTATAAGCATTTATATGTAATAATAAATAATTAATAGCAGTAATTAATATTGTTTAAAACTATTTTTTAAATTTCAAATAAATGAAACCAATAGATTTTTTTTAATGATTTCTGTGATTTTCACTTTGATAATTCAAATTAAGTGATTTGAAAAAATAGCGAAGAAAAATGAAAAATACATTGTTTACAGAAAATACTCTTGTTGCACAGTTGTGAGGAATGAGTGAGTGAGAATATCAAGGTAGCACTATTCCCCTACCTCGAAATTTTGAACCATGGTCAAGGGACGAGGACGACAGCTGAGCTGACACCCCCTCTCCTAATTAACTCGCCACAAAAAAGGGAGGATGTTTGAGCTTTCGACAGATTTAATGTACATAGCACCCTTACACGACAGGTCTTCAGTGGTAAAGAAACCTTCTTTATATTCTTCATCTGCCTCGATGGACAATATCGGTAGCGCAATGTTATATTAAAGAAAGCTAGAAATTCCTAGAGAGACTCGTACCTTTTTCTAATTCCTTCTTTCTCTGGAATTTGTAAACTTCATGTCAACAAAGCTCAAAACAAAAAATTCTGAATTTTAAGAAAAACGACCACTTCCCCTTCCCTCCCCCTAGTATGCAATATATATATATATATATATATATATATATATATATATATATGCATACACAATTTGAATAATCGTGTAATACTAAGTCTTACATTGCAATGAGGGCAGAGATAATATCGGCTTTTAGGGATTATTTTCTCATTTGCATTTCTTCTCAAGCAACGGTTGCACATTAGCTAGTTCTCTATCGAATATTTTCAAGAATCTAAATTCCTGCTTTCAATGAAAAATCCCCGCCTTCATCCCAAAAAATATCCCGGATGAGAAATATTTCAGTACCACGGACAAACTGTATCTCTTAAAAGCACTAGAACTAATAATCTCACTGTAAGAATCAGAAATATGTACAAATCAAAGATAGGGAGAAGAAAATTTTAGTGCTCGGTACAGCGCTCGGGCGAAATGGTTGTGGCTTGCTCTGGGTAACTCGTGCGATGTACGGGCAAATTTGTTAAGGTTATATTCACCCTGCAGCCCATCGGGCCTTTTTTAAGTGTCCCGGTCATGACCCATTGCTCTGAGAAATTTACTTATTTAAGAATAATGTATTAAAAATTTGGTGGGAATTCTTTGTCAAGAAATCAAATATATCAATTTTGCTGTTGATATCTTACGGGTGCTAATTGATATTTTTTTATACATATTTCTGTTTGTAACGGATATAGTTAGTGACAACGGAGGGTGGAGTAGTTGTAATTTTACGGTCGGAACTAATTTTTAATTATCTTTCATAGCGAAAAATATCAGAAGAAAATGTATCGTTTCAAGACGATTGGGAGGTTGACTATTTTGTAGTGAAAAACAAACATGGATCAGTAAATGTTTAATTTGTCACGATTTGTCACTGTACTTAAAAAATACCAATAAAATTAATCAGTTAATGACACTTTTTCTCGAAGATATATTTTAAGAAGTGATAAATAAGCTTTCTCAAATATTTTTTGCAACAGAAAGAAAGTGTTTTGTGAGTGGTAATGTCACAGTGGTAACAATAACATCCTATGAAATTTGTTATATTATTGGTAATCATATAAATCCGGTTACGGATGCTGAAGTTGTGAAGGAGTGTTTCTTAAATGCTTCTTAGTCTTAGTGACAAAAAGAAAGAATACAAAAAAATTAATTAATAAAAAGTAAAACAGGAGTTATAATACATTAACTAATTTTCTACATTTCAAGTTTCCAATGTTATTTTGGTATTAAGCATTTCGCCCGTCCCTCTTCCATATTTATCCTCATGTTGGTGGACGCGTGAAATAGGTGATATACGTATGCAGACCAGCAGAATAAAATGTTGAGTACCCCTGAATTAAGGAGTTAAAATTGACGTTTTGAACATCGATAAATAATCTAAATATCATTTCACCTTTTAATGTGAGAAATATGTGCATAATATATTACGCATACTTATTTTTTGTAGCATACATTCAACTATTTAAGTATACTATTAAATACTCATACACAAATATATTAAGATGATGTTTTAATGATAAAAATAAATAACACAGTTATGGATTAATGCGTAGTTTAAAATAATATTAGATTGAGAATGCTTATACAAAAAAGGCATTTTACATTCCTTTAAGAATAAATAACGACAATTTTCTACTCATTTGAATGATAAGCGCATCATAAAAAGAAATGGAAGTTAAAATTTGCATTTTTTTAAAAAATTGTTTTGCCTTATTTCGAAAAAGTTAGCTTTCTCAATTTAAAACCCCAACCTTATTTTCTTCTCTATTATAAAGCAGTTCACATGACTCAAATGGTTTTTCGGGTGAAATTTTTCAGTTTAAACTCCCATTTACATCTAACTTTGTAAGAAAGTAAAACCATTTATTTCCTTTTTGTGACTGCAACATGAATTATTATTTCTCCATTGGATTTTTGTTCAGGTACTCTTCTACTATTCCTTTCACAATCAAATGGGTTTTTTTAATACCATTTGAAATTTATTTGCTTTTGGATACTTTTTCATAGACACACTTGATTTATTTCTATCCACTGCTTTAAAATTGTTGTCCTTTTTACATCATCTAAAGAAAAAATCTTCAAAGAGCGTGATTCACTTTCTAGTGAAAAGATTCTTCTTATTGTCACTTCCTATTTATGATCTGAATAGTAGAAAGGAAAAGTATACAATACATCTAATCTGTTTCTTCGTCGAAAAAAAATCTTTTTGTCTTACCCTGTACTACCTTCTGAAAAATGCTGGTTACTTGTTTAGCAGCAGATCTTTTACGACACATAACGTGTTATTATATTAATATCATTTTAGAGTAATCTTGAAATTTACTCTTTTGAGTTGAAATGATTTTTAGCTGCGTATGCAAAGAAAATTGTTCGTGTTTACTTTACGTAACCAAGCAGTTATGTTGCTTTAATAGGACAGATGCAGCTTCTGTTAAAAAATTAATATTCGTTCAAATTTATAAGAAAACTTAAAGCTACTCTAGCTCTTTGGCCTCAAGAAGTCTTAATACTATTCCTGTTCGAAAAAAATTATTTAAAAACATTCTTGCTCAAGAATTGTAATAAGTAGAATCAAGGTTTTAAATATCAATGCTGAAATTGAATCAAAAATCTTTACAGCTTAATAAGACTGTAATATATCGAAGCACGTAAGTTAATCTCCATTCATGTCGATGTGGCAGCCTAGTGGTAATGGTAACCAACTCGTGAGCGTGTATCATAAATTCAAGCCCTAGTGCCGCTGAAGACCTACCGTGTAAAGGGGATGACCGCTTTAAATCTGTAGAATTCAAAATTCTCCCGTTGGAGTGGTGTGAAAGTGTCTAGAGGGAGTGCCAACTGAGGCGACGACCTCGTCACTTGCCCGTGGTTCCAAATTCTGAGGTCCAGCTCCAATATCTCTACTGTTACTTTTTTTACGCCGTAAGTAAACACTAACTCTTCCTACTGCTGTTGTATTGATCATGAGTCTAACTGACGTCTATTGCGCGTTGTACTTCTGATTGTATAATTTCGTGGTACTTTTTTTCGCTTAACCTCTTTACACCTCGTTTTCTATTCGACTCTTGTGCTTGCATGTTATTTCAACTGTGTATTTTGAATACATGTCTTCCAGTTTTATAAGAAAGTGTTTCTTTTCTTCGTGATCTGAAATAAACTTTTGACGTCAAGGAGATACATTTACACGTTTAAATGTAAAAGCTTGTAATAACCCTCTTTTCACAGAATGTAACTTTTGTCATATTAACGAACTAAATAAAATATGTATTAGGGAATAGAATAAAAAATAATTGAAGTTCACCAAACAAAAATAAATGCACACAAAATGTTATTTAAACATATTTTGCAAATTCAGTAGCATAAATTATTTAAAAAGTATTTTAATTTTTAGAAATGCTAATTTAAATCTACATTTGATTTACTTATTGATTAAATTATTTCATTCCATGTTTTAAATCATGTTTTCAAACGAGCAATCAAATGCAATAATTAGGGTAAATAGAGTTTATTGGTCGAAATTTGAATAATAAAATATTTCTTCAGTTATAACAAATAAATATAATTAGTATAACGTTTAAAAAACATTATTTTTCTTAGAGAGAAAAAAATAAGTAAATGGAATAAAAATTCAATTACAAACTAGATAATTCTACTTATTTCAATTGAAGTTTCTTTCGGCATACAATGTCTTTAGATCATCATCTGAAAAACATTATTAACGCAGTAAATTTCTTAAAAAAAAACTGAACTGAAAGCCAATAGAATCATAACTAAAATTATTAATAAAGGCTTTTTTATGCACATAATTTAAATTTATATAAAAAAAGTTAAAAGATATCTAGCCTGAAACGAAATGGAAATATCCAATTAACAAGAATATCAATTTATTTTTAAATGTTGCATCTGTAAAAACTATAAAGTCCTTTTTTAGTCCATTAAATTAAGAATATTTCCTACATGACATTTACCATTGTACAGTTTTAAAGCAAGGCACAGCTTTAAAAAGGTAATCTTAAAATTAAAGATAATCTTTAAAAAAATCATATAAAGAATTGTGAGTGCATTATTCGTTTTAAAAAATAATTTCGGGATACATTATTTTCATTAAGTTTTCATATATTACTCTGTTTTGCTTTGAAAATATGGAATTCAAATTCAAATTTAAGTGCTGATAAACTTTAAAAATACAAAGAAGTAAAAAAAAATGATGTACTTACTCCACAGACGATTAAATTAAAATAACATACATATATTCATTTAAAAATAGCAAGTGCTAATTTTTGAAAGGGACTCAGAATAATTGCTTCTCAATTCTTTGTTTAATCTTTTTCTCTTATCTTTAGTTTTAAATTTCATGAAAAAAGTAGATTCAGATGCATCTTATAATTTATTGAAATGCAAATTGTAAAATAAATATTATTTCGAAAGAAAAATTATATCTGGTATTGAAAAAATGTTAATTCCTACTTCATATATACACTTTGAAAATTTAAATAATCTTTTTATTAATTACTGTTAAGATATATGAAGAAAGAAATGGTCGAAAATTATTTCTCTAAACCCTTTTTCTTTACAATAACTTTTAACAAAGAAGAGCCTCTTAGCATCGAGATAATGTGATAGAAACTCATACATGTATTTTTGCTAAAATATTATAAATCCGGTAGAAGGCGCGCACTCGATACCAAGGTTAATGGTCTCGCGGAGTGGGTGAGTAACTCCAAACTTCTTTTATTCCTATTTTTATCGTACTCAATAAAATCGTAGTTCTAGTGAATAATTTAATCAAGAGATAGTATAGTTATCTACTTTTAAGATCTTTTCAATTTTTCTTTGACAGCTTGAGAAAAAATCTAATCAAACTAAACTGAAATATTTCAAATATGCGTGATTTTAATAAAAGACACGAATCATGGAAACTTGTGACTAGCATTACAGAAATGGTATTTGCAGGCAGAACTTTTATATTTTGTTTAAGTGATTGTAGTTTTGTTGTTCTTTGATGATGAACAAATAGCATGTGGAACTTTTTACTGCGAGTATATTTCTTGACAGGCGCACCGTGTCTCGCACATATAGCTTCATTCCTGTTTTGATGGCTTAACAAACACTATCAATATTATGAAAAAATATATTTTGAATTAAAAAAATTTTTTTCAGTCATAATTATTTGAAGTAGTGTTTTGATATAGAAAATAAGTTCGAAAATAACATAGTAAAAAATTTGAGCTTTACAGGCATTATAAGGTTTTGTTTTATGTCTTTAAAAACTTTAAATGTGTTTTTTTTTCAGACTTAATTTTCTAGATGTAGGTGTTTACTAACACCTAAAACTTCTTTTTTCTGTTCAAAGTGGAGTCTTGAAATTTTTTATAGATATTCCCAAACGTAGGTTCTATAAAAGTTAGTGGATTTAGGTCTGAAATCTCTAGTTATTTTTTAAAAAAATACTAAAGTTAATATCTTAGAAATTTTTATGTTTTTTCCAGGTTAAGCTAGAAAAATAATTATTAAAGTTCAACAAGGGGACAGATTTTCAAATTCATACTAACTTTGTCTTTCGCAATAATCTAAGAAAAATAAATCACTTGAAATAAATAAAAAAATATAAAAACCGAGCATTTGATAAGAGTTTGAAAAAAAATATTACTTTTTTAAAATTGTAAAATAAAGGCTGGTCAAATAGACTTTTTGCTTTCAGAATGAACTTAATAATATAATATTAATATAAAACATAAATTATTTTTACTGTTACTGTCTCCGAAAATATAATTTTTGAAAAAAGGTACTGTGTAGCCCTAAGATCATTTTCCACTCCCTCAAAAAAGGGATATATGTGACAAATATTTTTTAGTTCCCATAAAGGTTGTCATGTAGAAGGATACTGGCAATGCCATTGGTAATAAATAAGCATTTTTCCCAGAATGAAACATCTCGTGAGCCTGCGTTGACTCTGAGACTCGTGTGACCGCTATATATATTCATAAACATCATATCTATTAAAATAGGTTATTATTAATATAGACATCTAATTACGAGTATTCGTAGGCTTCTAATTTAAGAGATTAGTTAAAAGCATAAATATTTTATAAATATAATTATGTATACATATATAAGAATCTCACTAAATTACTCCTTTTCTCTATCCTCCCTATCTTGAGAACGGTGAAGATTATTGCTTTAAAAATGGTGTTTAGATATATTTAACATTACGATGCTTTATACCCTTTTCGAAGAAATTAATAATCGAAGTTAATCAAAGTTTAAATAAATAATATGTAATTAATTTTAAATAATCCTAGTCCGAATTTAAAAAAAGTTCTACTTACAGGCTTAAAAATAATTACAATCAATGCATTAAAAATTATAAGATGTTACGTACAGAGATGTACTGTCCCCCAATTTTGCGTGTGTTTCATTTTTAAAAAAAAAAACAATTCTAGGGATATGGTTGTAAAGGTAATACTCCTGAAGCTCCTAGAAAATCTGCTGTAGCTCACTTTAGATTGTTGACAGATCAAATTGTAGGAGGTACCAATACTGGTCAGTCTATGATCATTAAACATTTTGACGTATGCCCTGTACTAAAAAGATTTGGTTGTGTTGTAGAGAAATATTGAGAGCGCGTGCATTAATGGCATAGGTGTTATTTGCAGTGTGTGGCATTTGTAAAATAAATCTTTTGCGTTTGCCATTGTATACTCAGGCCAGATAAAAGTTAAATTTCTGCAAGATTTAATTCTTTTAAATCCGTTTTCCCACATTTTTGTCAGTCAATTTACATCATGTGTACTGCATCCTTACACTCCCCCTTTTCAAGTTCGCTGACACAGGGTTGCTTTATATAGTTTTGGTATTTGTGGAATGTTAGCTTCTAATTATCTAAAGTAAGAGTTAAAATTGCCGAATAGACAGGTAACGAAGGCTGCTTCTCTTAATTAAAAATGGATACATGCTAAAGGGGAGAGGTAACTTATAACACTATTTGGCAGAACGTTGCAGATTTAGTATTTCTTTCACCCTTGTGGTAGAAAAAAATGTAAAAGAAATAATTGCAAAGCTATGAAGTTCCATACGTAAATGAACTTTACATATAGTAAATAATACATAGAATGAATGGCGTAACGCATGCCAAATAATTCGTTTGTAATTTTCAGCACTTTTGCACTTCGAAATCCGTGAGAAAAAACAACAATGTTTTATAATTAGTTCAGATTCTAATCATGGAGCTTTATATCTTTTCGTCAGTTACATCCCACACATCGATAAAAAAAAATTCATTGCATAGCGTGTGAAAACTACGACTTGTAGGTCCTTTCTCCTTTCCCATTTTTCAAATTTTCAGGTGGCAACGCTAATTTCTGAGCGAGCTCTCAAGTGGTTTTTAAACTGATCTTATTTGGATATATATATATATTAATTATTCATCTTCATATATATTATAACATCTTCACGTCGATCCTTCGTATCCCGTCTCGACTGCCGCGCTCTTGTCTCATTTCCTATTGTTTCCCAATTTATATTTTTATTGGTCCATGATTTCTGTGTTATCCTTGAACCGCCTCTTCATCTAGATCGCGCTCTCTTTGGCACCATCACACATATAACCACTTTATCATGCTTAAACATAATATTTAGTGCAGTAACTATATTCATTCACTAGTCTAGCTGGGAAGAGGGAGGAAAGGGCTCTGGAAAGTGCACCTTGTTTACACGTACACCGTATATATTATACATGCATGCATATATAATTTCTAAAAGCAGTTGCCTTGTTTTTAGAATATAGTGTTAGAAGATACCAATATAAAGGGATCACGTTTTTAAAAGGAATCTCACCAGGTTAAATATATTCGACACTTGTAATTAAAAGAAAGTTTCTGATAATAATCAGAGTTGAGAAAAATCTGAACATTTCTTAAGATTGCAAGAGAAGAAGCTGAAATATTTATTTGCAGTATTTTTTTTTCATTACAGTTCAATTATATTTCATTAAAACCGTTTACAAATTGAAATTCCAGAAAAGTGAAAGAATCTACATTTCAATGGAAAACATTAATCCTGCGTTTAACTGAAGCTTTATATCAGTACAAAATAGTCTCAGAAAATCTAACAAAAACAATAGTAAAATGTTTAATAGAAAAAAGGAAATGATGCATCGTAGTACTTAAAAAATGTATGTTTATAATTTTCATATAAAAGGAAGTTTAAATTTCTCTTAGATTGCTTTTATTTAAAAAATCCATAAAGATAAGACATAATTTAGAAAATGAATAATTGCTTTGAAGAAAAGTGTTAATGTCATTATTAAGTAATTAATAACATTTTATCGGCAATCTTTTATTTAGCTATGAAATCTTTTTCTCTTTTATAACTGTCATAAATTTTTATTTCTTTCCTTTTACACTAATATTTTTTTAAAGAACTGAGAAAATTAAGAAGCTTATTCTTCTCATTTTTCATGCTGAATTTGTTTTTTTAAGTAATTTAATGATTTTTAGAGCTTAATTCTATAAGTCTATTTGATTTCCAATAATTTTAAAAGATTTACTTAGATACTAATGAACTAAATGTTTTTATGGGATGAAAAATTCGATTTTTTTTTTAAAAAAATATTGAACATTTTAGTTTTATAATAGTAAAACGTTATTTAAAAATAGGAATATTTTTATCTCTTTGATGCAAACAAGAAATTTTGCATACTTCCTTATTGAACTCAGATATAAATTATAAAAACCGAAATTTTTGTTATTTTACTGGAAAATATCCATTGATAAAGCTTCAGTTTTATTGGATATCTTAAATAAATATTTAAAAATATTTTTGGTATCATAGTTTTAAGGTTCTGCTATGCCCCATCATATAAAAATAACGAAAAAATTATTTTTATCTCTTGACAAAGATTTTATTTTTAGAAAATAAATTTTTGTAACTAATCAACCTAAATTTATTTTGATTTATATATAGGAATATGTCTCTTATCACTAAATATAAGTATCATTATTCTATTAAATAAACTAAAATTATTAAGAAATAAAGAATGGTAAAATAAATAAATAACATCCGCGACTTTCATTTTGTTAAAATTTTGATAGTTAACAGCATATCGACTCAAATAATGGCAGTCAAATGAGATTACTATAGGCTACTTAAGTATTCTTCTATACAAAGAACAAGCAGCTACTTGTTCTTAAAGTATTATCGCGTGTTTTAAATAAAATGGGATAGGAATACATTGTTTAATATTATAATGGTTTTCATAGGAATTAAATAATTAAAAACAAGTTTAGCTCATTATTAGAAATATTAATGGAATAATGAATTTTCAAAACTTTAATTCGAGTGTAAATTTATCTTATTAAGAATTATTATGATTTATATTTGTACTATATATATATATATATATATTTTATTTATATTATATTATATATATATATATATTATATATTTTTTATATATATATAATATATAATATATAATATATATATATAAACAAACTAATATTTTGCATTACAACTTTAGAATTAAATTTTCTCAACGAAATATTGGTGTCTAGACTTTTGCAGGTATTTCTTACAATTAATAATTTTCTACTTCCACAATTAATGATGAGTTTCTATTATTTTTAAAATTCTTATAATGTATTCACTACAGATGTAAAGGAATATTCTTAAAAAAAAGTTTTAAATACATTTTTTATGTACACTGGACATCCGAAATATACCTTATTAACCTAAATTGCGAAATAGAAACAAAAAAAAGGAACTGGATTTTTTTAAAAATATTTTAATAAGGTATTAAGCCTTTAGAAAAGCACAGAATTGTAAAACAAGATTCAAAAATATATGAATGAATAGTATATTCTCAATGACGTTTAAAACTTATTACTTCAATTTTAACCGAAATCATTCGAAATAGTCTCATTTAAAGTAATTTTAAACTTCATTTTAATTCAAGGGATTACATCAAGCAATTTCCTATAACCTGTAACATTAAACGATCAAATAAATGGTTTTCTTTAATAAAAGCAATTTTCAGAAAAATACACATAAATCACGTGTTAAATTTTAACTTAGTGAATGAAAATGAACGAAATAGCTATTTTGGAGTGGAATGTAATAATCCATTCAATTCAATCACAAACATAATAAGCTTATATTTGATCAAAATTTTAATATTTTGTCTGTGGCACGGCGAAAGGTTGATATGCTTTCCTTATTTGCGTGCATATGCACTATTTCATATAAAAGGCATACATTTCCCTGCTAAAGTACTTTCCCCTGCACCTTTTTAAGTATCATATATATTCACAGACACATCTTCCTTTTGAAAATGTATATTTAGCTCTCGGTGCATCCCAAGTGCGTGAAGTGGGCAAATAACGATTCCCTAGAAGAAATTTTTATCTTTTAGTGGCGATACTTTGGGAAGAAGATACATTTTGTCGTATCGATTAATCGAAATATCTCAAACATTCAAAACTTTCTTTTTATACTTCTGTCGAGCAAGAGAGATGAAGAAATATTTTACTTTCTTCTCAATGGTTGAATGTTTCTTCTTAAGATTCTGAAAAACTTTTACTTAAGAATTTCAATTTTTTTTTATATTTCTGCAGCGCTGAAAAGAAATGCATTTTATTCAAGTGGTTTTCTAAATGTATTGACCCAACTATAGTTGTACGGTATTTCTCTCTTTCGATTTCAAGTATTACATAAACTCATCAAAAGGTTATAGTATTAAAAAAAGCAGCAATCATAAGAAAAGTTCGGAAATGAATTTCATAAATTTAAATAAAAACTTTACTTTTCAGGAATCATGGTTTTTAAAACTAATAAATCAAATGATTTTTACAAAGGCTTATATTTAATCAATTGAACTGAATAAATGTCATTTGATAATATTTCTTTGACTTAGCGTACTTTTTTTCCAAAGAATATTGGACCAATACTATAAAAAACAGTTTTAAATTTTACAGACAGCAAATATCGTCCATAAGTTGCAAATATTGCCAATTTGATTTCTGAATGTTTTTAATGTTATACTTTGATATTGAGCAATGACTACTGGTAACGGACCTCGTTATTTTGATTCACGATCAAACCACAAGGTTGACCTCCAAGGCAGTTTTCTCTCACCAAACTTGGCACCATACCAGTGTGCGGACTTTGAGCGTCTCCAAAATTAATGCGCCTCAGTCTGTCCATACGATAGATCTTCAATTGAAATATTTGGTGTAACGTGCTTAATTATAAGTTTTAGCTTAGTTAATATTCTTAAAAAACGATTAAGAGATGCAGAAAAGTTTTATATAATGATACACTTTTATCGAAGCTGTCTTTTTTGTAAAATTTTTCTCAAAAAATTGTTACAACCTTTTCAGTTTCTTAATGATTCTGCATTAATATGAATTTAATAGTGTATACAAAATATGTGGACAAGGGGCCAAAAATCTTCGAATTGAGCATGAGAAAGTAATGTATTTGGTGAGGCATGAGTGCTAATTTCCAATAACAATACATAGTGTAGATGGTTTGATGAATATAAGCCTTTTTGGTTCTTAAAATTCTGAAGTTAGAGAAATGGGGATTGAATGCCAAAGTATTGGTTTAACTTATTATCTAACCGTGGATCAAAATTCTTATGTGTATTGACTGTGTTTTGTAAACATTCTTTAGAGAAGTAAGAGACAATGGCATACAAGAGTAATTGTGAATTTTTTCAAATACGCTTAAGTGAATAAGTGAATATTAACGTCCCACTGTTCAGCTACACGAGGGCTTTTGGGGACGGTCCGCGTAATTTTAAACTATGGTCAAGTGACGCGGACGACACCTGAGCTGGCACCCACCTCTCCTAACTACCACACCACACCAACTGGAGGACGTTTGAGCTCTCTACAGATTTAACGTGCATCCATCCCCTACACGGCGGGTCTTCAGTGTTACTGGGATCGAACTCATGACATGCTAGCCACGATCCGATGCCTAGACCGCTCGGCTACCGCGGCCACTTCAGATACGCTTAGATGAGGAGTTACAAAGAAAAACTAGCAGTTTAATTTGAAAATACAAAGCAATTTAACACACCAGATGATTTTTTTACAAATTAACTTCAAGTTGTTTAGAGTAGAGTAAATTTCAGACAGAAGTGAAAATGGAGTTGGCGCGAGAAGATTATCGTGCTATGTTTTTCAAAAAATTTAAAGCGGATTTAATTTTTTTTAAAAAATGCGTTCAATGGCTGCAATTAGCATTTGATGATGAATCTCCATGTCGTGCTACTGTATTCAGATTGCTTAAAGAATTTTGCAGAGGTCGCAGTTCTTTTCAGGATGAAGAACACACAGGAAGGTCGCGGTTGGAAGTAATTCCGGATAATGCGTCTGCCAAACCAAAACTGTTAATGGATTATAATCACTGTACCTACCCAATGATACTGAAGGAACCTAACATTGGATCTGCAACCATACACAAAATTATTCATGAAGAATTATATGTGATAAAAGTAGTCGGACATTTGGTAACCCATGATCTAACTGAGCACCAAAGAGAGGAGCGTGTCCTAATCATGAGTCTTTAGAGATGATCCCACATCGATAATGGTGAAAAGGCAACGAGCAATGAAAAAAGGTAATGTATGTCGTTTTCTTTCAGAAGTACGGGATTCGTAAAAGCCATCAAGTTGGAAGGACAGAGGGCAATACCAGCTAACTGTTATACCACTAAATGTCTTAAAGAAATTCTCCAAAAAATTGGAAACTAATGCTTCACTATGACAATGCATCTTCCCATACAGCCAGATTAACAGTTGAGTTTCTTAAACAAAAACAAATTAAAGTGATAGAACATCCACATTATTCCCGGATCTAGCTATATACGGCTTTTGGTTATTTTTTTTATCTAAAAAAGAACTTACGTGAACGCCGTTTCCATTCAGAAGAAATTGATGTGGCTATAAATGCACTTTTTACATCAATTCCAAGAATGGAATCCTTAGAGGCATTTCACCTGTAGAAAATCCATCTACAAAAACGCATTGATGCTGGAGAATACATTGAAACAACCTAAAATTTTGTAAGCATAACTTTAAAAACCTAGGTGTAAACCAAAAATTTCGAAATGACCCTTTTATAAATGAACAAACAAGTAAATATAACTGGGGCCGTTTTGATGATTAAGGAAATATGGTTCCATCTTCACAATTTTTTTTATTTTTAAAATTTGATATTTGGTTTTAATTATATTTCATAAAGTTTAATGTTTAATAATAATTCCATAAAATTTTTTTTTAATTTGTTGCAAAATGATTGTAAAATTAAATTTTTTTTAGATATTTTAAGCATTTTTTAAATCCTAAGGCTTTTTTAAATATGTCTCTTTTCTTTCAAAGGTTTTTTTTTCCAAGTACCTTATAATATACTACATAAAACTTTGCATGGATTTTTTTCTGCTGCTGCTCTTTAATTATTTATTAATTTTTTTATAGTTAAATTTCCAAAAATTCCCCAAAAAACATTAATTTTGATTTTGAAATTTTTTAGAAAAGGTACTAAACACATGTTAGAGCTAATTCCAAGCAGAGTTTTACAAAACATACATTTCAGAACATGTATAAAAAAATTTAAACCCATACTTCAAATATCAAAAAAGCCTTAGGGTTTTGAATAACAGTATATGTACAACAATTCAACATGGTGAAATATAAGTTTGAAGTTTTCATTCTATGATATAATATGTGCAAGATATAATATTCATCGAATAGTCTGAAACTCTTACGAAATGTTAATTAGCTTATTTAAAACTACTTACCATAAAAAATTGCACAAATGTAGAACAATTAAACAGTATACTGCCATAATGAATATATATAAAAAAAACAAATGAAAGATCAAAATTTCATATCACTTTATCTTAATAATTATAAAAACAGTAAATACACATACTTCAGAGCTAATTCCATGCTCAAGCTAATGCACAACAAGTACAAAAGATGTTTATGTCTTTATTTTTTATTTCCTTGATTTCAAAAGCATTCTCATGTTAAATATTGTACACGAATAAAAGGAAAATCAAATAAAAATTTATAGGTAAAATACATCAAAATCTAACAACTCTATATGTGCATTTGTGTAAATAAATATCTTAAAATATTTTAATACTAAAACTGTTGAATCTCGCACACACACACATGGGATATATATATATATATATCACCAAAAACAAATATATAAAAATGGGAGAGTTTTTTCTATTCTTGCGAATTAGATTTTTAATTATCTGAGTTATGAAAATGAGATTTAGTATTTGTGCTGTAGGAGAATCCGTTTTGAAATTTTAGTTTCATTCATAATAATATCATAAAAAGCATGCACAACTTTTAAATCTTGACCCAGTCCATTTGATCTTCAGTAAATAATTTACAAACTAGAATTTTTGCATGAATTGCACAATTCTTTCTTAAAATGATTTATTACTGCATATATAATGTCAATCTCATTGATGCGCATTAGAAAAATAAATTATTTATTTTTATCAGGCTTTTTTCTAGCAGATAATCTGTAATGTAGGCGTGGTAGTTGCAGTTTAGCACCTAACATTGCTCCATTACTTAATGAAAAATGCAGGTAAAGCTTTAGAATTTTGCAGGCATATTTATAAAGATTTGGGGATCAAATAAGACAATAAAATTTTTTCGACAGTTTAATGATTTTTAGGGTACCATATCGCTTCAAAAAGTTGGGGTTTTTTTTGGCAATTCTTATAAGAAATGTTGGATTTGTAGACTCATGATAAAAGAATCATGATTGAAGTTTGTTATTTATCAATACTAACAAAACATCAAGAAACGTAATGATGTCGAGATTTTGAAAAGGAGTTAGACAATACTTCACAATTTATTTTCTTTTTGTAAACCGTCACCCACCATCCATTAATTAGTTCTTGTGTTAACCAAATTATAAGTAAAAGCAAAATTAATTTCAACTTCTTTCATAAATTGAATGAGGTTACTTAAAATATCTTGGCAATAAATATTATTTATTTGTACAGCTGTGGTTTGGAATTAATTTGTAAGTGCATTCTCTTAAAGTTTAACTAAAGTTATTTTAATCTCTCTGACATTAAAATGTAAATGCGAAAGATGTACGAAAAATTTTCGGGTTTTAAATTAAAGTCAATAAATATTTTTATAAGTAAATTTATTTGATAAATACAGCATCGACATGATAGTCATGCTAATCTAAGCAAATACTTTTGAAAGATTAAACATTAGCTGAACACAAATCATATACTTTTAGTATACAATTTATAAATTGGTATTACGTAAGAAATGGAATAAATTTTCACTCAAAGAATCAACTTTTTTACAATATTTATTTAATATCTTAAAAGATTGTTAGAAACGTTCCAGGCACATATTTACAAAACTGAATATCAAAATAATATACTAATATAATTTAATCGGTTGATGGTATGTTTGTAGATAAACTAGAGATGTAATTAGATTTGCAAAATTGGCAGGCAATTTATGCAATATATCTTGATTCAAAATATTTAAAAATATATGAATTAACAGAAAAAATACAATTAGAATTTTGATTAATTAGATTAGGATAAATAACATTACTCTTTGTTTTTAAACAATTAACATGTATAGTTTATTTAAAAATTGAAATCAAAATTCAAAACTAGTTTAGTCTCGCAGTTCGCTAATCTCTCACTTTACAAAAACCATATCACATATCTTGTTCTTATTTTTTTTATTTTAATTCCTTCAACTTTTCACAGTATCTTTAAATTTTCCTACTATTGATCGAAAAATAAATAGAGAATACTAAATCGAAGCACTTCTGAATAGTATTACTTAACCTCTCCTTTAATAATGGAGTATTTTATTTGAATTTGAAGTAATTCTTTCCCAACTCTAATTACTAATTTATTTTTAAAAAAAACATTTTTTTTCCTAAAAAAACCTTTTGAAAGCTTTAAATTACACAAGAATAATTTCTTACTCCATAATTCTTAAGTATAAAAGTTTTAAACTTTAAAATTTATAAATTCAATTTTCAATTAAAAAAATTCATAAATTGGATAGTAAACTAAATTTTTTACTTAATACCGTTAACATTATTCTTCTAATTTTTAATCAATGCATAAAGTGCAAATTTTATTTGTCATTCTAAATAAAAAAGTGTGGTTTACTTTTTTTTAAAGTAGAAACATTTCCATTTACATTTAAAGAAATAGAAGCAAAATGTTTGTCACACTTGTTAATTTGCAGCAACATTATTTTCTCAAATGTATATATTACTTTCACTAACTTTCGACAGCATTGACTTGATTTTTATTAGATACTGACATTAAACAAAATGTAAAAAATACGCTTCGTTGCACAGAAAAAATTATCTTGAAGTCCGATCCTGATTTTCAAGATTCTTTGAGAGTTGAAGAGAAAACATAGGAACAAAAAAAATAGATTTAAATTTAAAATTCTTAACATTAACGTAAGAAATTATATATATACATATTAAGACTTAAACTTGTCAAAGCATGAATTATGTATCCAGGAATGATAAAACGTTTGAAAAACATGAAAACCATTTCAAGTAAAACTAGTTAGACATAATGAAAGAATTCGAGATAATTTATTTTGAGCGATTTGCTATTGAAAAATATATGGATATGAAACTCATTAACCACTTAAGAGGGAAAATTAAAAGATGGATAAAATTCTCCCAAGTTTATTTTTCTTTATTATAGCAGTAATTATGTATACACACTGGGATTTATACTGTGAAAGTAATAACAAATGTAATATGTAAGCTGTTTTTATGTTTACTGAGCTACAACATTGAACTCTTAGTTAAAACTCTTTTCACTCAAAATGCATAATTGAACTTACCGAGGATATCAAGCCTTCAGATATTAAATCTTGATTCGCTTGAGAAGATATGGCAATAACTTATTATCCGTATGTTATTACCTCGTAAAAGCTCTCTCTTTAGCAGCGTGCTATTTGACACTAAATTTTATAACAATTTTTAAAGAAGATATATTTTCGAAATAAAATGAACATTTTCTTAGAAACATTTAAATACATTTCTGAGTTTTTCTAAATGTTTGTATTTTTTGTTTGATTTTCAAAATCTGTTTCGAAAGTATTCTATTCATTTTAAAAACACGTAAAAATATTTCTGCAGATTCTATTTTAAAATTTATAAAGTACGAAATGGTAACAATTCGTAACAGTTTTTATTTTTGCGTTCTAATGAAAATAAATCCCTCCTCTCCCACCCACGACCCCCCAAAATTTCTCTGGTTGGTAAATAAATTTATTTTTACGCTAAAATTATTTTTTGGTTCATTACTTTTCAGCTTAAATTAAATTTTTATAAGATTCAGTGGCATTTTAAGTTTAAAAGTTTAAAATTAACTTTAATAGGCAATCTTCCTTTTTTAAAAACAGTTCCAAATTGAGAAACTAATTGATCTTTAGTAAGTGCTCTTTTTCTTTCAAATGAAATTCTTTTTAGAATAAATTATGAAAAAATATCTAGCGGAATAAAGTTTTATAGTCCTTAACTAAAACAAAATGTTAGTTTTAGAAGCTAAATATCTTTAAAGGTAATTCCTTTATATTCAGTTTTTTATTCATTCTTTTTAAAAAGTTCTGATTATAACAACGAATTCATCCCTTAATTATAAAGCTTTAAGGTAACTGGGACGTCTGCGACAAGAAAAATGAACTTTCTTTACACCAAATTTAAATGGTTTTGCACTTACTTAAATTAAAAACAACGGGAGTAAAATTTTTACGTTGAGTTATATGTATATTTATGTACCTGGTTAATGTAAGAAAATTCAATTTTAAATGACAGTGAAATCTGTTTGAGCAATAAATAATCAATATTTTTTTTATTTTCGAGACATGTTCTTATCTTTAGGTACAAATTGCGTAAAGTCCATTGAATATATAGCTAAAAAATTTAACAGACTTTTTGCAAAAAGAAAATAAATTAAATGAAATTTTAAAAAATAAATTTATAAAAATGTTTTAAAAATTAAATTTAGTCATGCAAATTTTCTTCAAATTATACTGAAGAAACCGGGCTATATCTAAAATTTGTGAATGTTATTTGAAAAAAAAATTCATTCACTTTGTTAAAAATTTGTGGATATTATAATATGCAAAATAACAGCAATTAGACTAAAGTATATTTTGAGAAAAGTACACCATAATCATCAAAAAATACATTTTGAGAAAATTGCAAATAAAAATATTTTTATCTATGTTTTGTAAAATAATATTTTTATACAATACAAAGCCATACCATAAATAAATGGATTATTTTGCAAAATTTCTCAGTTCTTAAATTGTAAGTTTAAAATCCTATATGATATAGAAGCCTTTTAAATTACTCTTTCCCTACTTCATCAACATGTGTTATCAACGATTCAAACCATCTTCCATTTAAATTTCCAAAGTTTTATATCTGTAAGTTTTGGTATTTTCTGTGTGCAGCACTTTGAACATCACCATTACAGGATATTACAGAATTCATTTCACATATTTTTAATGTTATAAAAATACATTAAGAAAATGTCTAAGATGAATTTAAAAAGTTAATTTAATGTCTAATTTAAATGGAACTATGTTTTTAAGTACATAGTTCCGTACTAACGTTCTATTATAACAAAAGTATCTCTTTTTTTATACTCATACATATAGTTACGTAGATCGGGGCTCGAGGATTTTATGCGAAATCAGTCGTAAATAACAAGTCAATTCTTTAAGACCGATGAGTATTTATTGTCGATGATCAATCCTTGAAATACAGGATTCACAGCAGCAAAATTCACAAAATAAATATCAGAAGGATTACACACCTTCAACAGCACTCAGACACAATAAGCAGTGTCTAAAATACACGTATGTAAATGACTATTCACAAGCACAGCCGAGCTGATCAAGTTCAAGGCAAGTCTACTAATCGCTAATCAAAACAATGCTCACTACTCGCTGGTTGAAATCAGACTGACTGTTGCGGCGAGTTTCGCTCTATTTATAACAGGGGCCGAAATTTCTGGAAAAAATGCGCTCGTGTCACAGATCATGAAATTAGTGGATTTTTCTACTAATTTCTAGAAGAATCCAGAGGGTCCCGAACTCGCCAACATGGTCGCCAAAGTCGCCAAATTGGTCATCTTAATCGCTAAATTGGTCGCCAACTTGGTCTCCAAAAATGATGCCAACTTTGCTCTATCGCCAATATTTCGCCAAGTTACCAATGAATCACCATTATAACGTAAGGGACGGCTTGCTTGTGAATATAACAATTTTACATGAAATATATAAATATAGAGTAATATAAAAACATTGCACATCCAAATACAAATTATTTACATTATTTTATACAAAATTCGTAACAATATAAATATTTATTTATTTAAAATAAAACCAACTATTATAAACATATAGAGTTATTTATCAGCATTCAAATGTTAACAATAAACAGTTAGGAAAAACTAAATATCTATTTTACAAGCTACTTATTTAATTTAGAAAAATCGTAAGATCCACTTGATTTATAATTTAAAAACCATACTGAGTATTTATAAATGGAAAACTAGATATAATTAACATTTCAAAAAACAAAATTTTATTTAAACATTTTGTAACTAATTTAAATTTTTCATAATTTTTGCACAACATTGTATGATTTTCAAAACATTTGAGACTATAATACAGAAAAATTACATTATTTGTGTACAAAATGAGTGTTTAACAATATATATTATATTTAAAACGGATTTTAAAGAAAGTGTTCCTGAATCATAGTTACATCACATTTGCTTCCAATTTTAAAATTCAATTTTCTAACGTTCTATTTATCGAATCCTCATAAATATTGCATATCTCGATGCAGCAACGTGACTTCCATTTTTTTAAAGAAAAATAAAAATAAAAAGGAAAATTTGAAATATTTTTACGTTTTAGTTACCTTAAAACAATTTTTGTTTAAATTTAACATACAAATCATGCATCAAAAGATAAAAATTAATTAAAAATTGAATTAAAAAAATTCTATGTAAAATTACTCTTTTAGAAAAAGCCAAGTATAAAGATTTCTATACAGAAAAAATGAAATAAAAGATTTTCATTTCATAACTTTTAAGAATTTCTCATACATTTGTTTAATAACTGTTTAAAAATCTCTGAATATGGGATAATAAGTTAATGAATTATGAAAAAAATATTAAATATATATATATATTAAATATATATACACTACTGGGGCCATCGTAAATGCAACACGCTGAAAAAAGCACGCAAATAACCTGAAATTTACAACATACATTAGCGGATGTGAGATATGCAAATGATTAGAATTACAGCGCAGACACACATCACACACGCCTGTGGCTCCAACTCAAAGCGCAATTTAAGGCTTGGAGATTTCGTCTATTTCAAGTTCGGCAATTGTGTTTTTCTTGTGGTTCTTTCAAAATATGATCAGTTATGTCTCGTAGAAAACAGCGATCAGTTTTTGATCAAGTATCCGAGTTCGACAGAGGAAGGATAGTAACCTACCCAGATTGTGGATAATCTTTCAGGGAAATCGGTAGTCGTGTTGGACGAAACCAAACAACTGTAATGTGGATATGGGACCGTTGGATGCAGCGGGGTACGATGGACCAACGTGGTCGATCGCATCCACCTCAGTGCACCACTTCACGTGTGGACAGGCAAATTGTGTGCATGACACTGACGGATCGCCCAGTCACGAACCACATCACGAACCATAACACAGCACATTGTGTCTGTAACGCATCATTCAGTGTCTGCGCGTACCATTCGACGCCGTTTACAGCGGAGTCGTCTGTCCGCAAGACGTCCATTGCTTGGTCTACCCTTGACGCAGAGCCACAGACGTCTCCGCCGCCAATGGTGCGATGAAAGAAGGATGTGAGCGGCAGAATGGAATGAAGTTGTCTTTACTGACGAGACACGCATCAGTCTGCAACACCACGATGGTCGGATTCGAGTCTGGAGACACCGTGGAGAGAGGATGCTGAACAGCTGCCACCACCACACTGATCCTGCACCGGGTATTATGGTATAGGGTGGTATTCAATATCACTCTCGAACTACTCTAGTACGTATTGCCGGTACTTTAAACAACCAGCGCTAGGTCTCCGAGGTGTTGGAGCCAGTTGTCCTTTCTTACCTTCGAGGCTTGGTCAAAGCCATATTTCAAAAGGATAATGCGTGACCATATGTGGCACGCATTGTTCAAAGGTTCTTCGTCAATCATCAGATTGAATTGCTTTCCTGACCGGCTCGCTCTCCGGATCCTTCGCCGATAGAAAACATGTGGTCCATGGTTTCTCAACGATTACCCAAGATTCCATACGCAGCTGCCACACCAGATCAACTTTGGCAACGTGTGGAAGCTTCTTGGTCTGCTGTACCCCAAGAATATATCCAAAGTCTTTTTGAATCAATGCCGAGGCGTGTGCCATCAGTGATCTCCAACAATGGCAGCAACTCTGGCTACTGATTCTGGCAAGAACCACACTTCACAGGAGTCTATAAATTTAATCATTTGATACTTGGTCAACATGTTATCTACAAAATAAATTTTGTTGTGCTATCTCTTGTCTTTCTTTATGTTGCATTTACGGTGGCCAGCAGTATATATATAATAAGACAAAATTGGGTTTTAATATACAATTTGAGTAGATTTAGGAATGCATACTAAAACTAACTGGACATAAAGTTTTACCAAAAATAGTAGCAAATAACATTCACATCTTAATGTTTCCTTTCAAACCAAATGTTCTCGATATTAACTTGATTACTGCTGAATGTACAGACATACTTCTTACAAATGTAGCAGCTTTTTGAATGATGAACAATTTTAGTGCCAATTTTAATATAATTGTTCAATGTATCAATACGTTTACATAACTAAATTGCCAATAACGTCGTAAGTTAACCATGGTAAATCTAAATTTTTTATTTCACTCTTGAAAATAATTACTGTACTTCAGTTGTATAACTGCTTAGTTAGATAAGAGATTGATGAATATTGTTATAGAATTTAAGGGGACACAGGACGATTCATTTCACAAAAATTAGTCAAAAAATCAAATCTAATTTTTTATAACCTAAATTATTTATTATATGCTTTTCTACAAACTCACAAAATTTGTAAGCTTTACCTTTATAAAACACAGAGTCGTGATAGTTTTTACTCACATCCTAATGGCAAATCAAAACTTTAAACTGATCTCGGAAAGATAAAATAACTAGTTTGTCTTCATTTAAAATGCTATGACTTGCTTTTTTTCTATTGTGCCTAATGCTTGGAAATTTTTTTCACTTGTTACCAATAGTACAGGGATTAAACGTTGGTATGCATTTTTCAATCAAAAAGCACACACACACACAAGCAATACTTATTATTTTTAAAAAAATAACTGAATTTAGAATTTACACATTTTTTAAGGAATTTTCAATAAGCATTCATAAAAAGAAATATTGTATGAATACCAATCATGTTACCGCAAAACCCATACCAAATTTTGTTATACATATTTTGACGCACTTGTAAATCATATTTCATATATGTACGTTGACTTTTATAGGATGAGAAACATTTTAAAATCACTTCATAAGTTTCAAGTTTTTTTCCTTAAAAAATGAAATGGTTAACTTTTTATAAAATTCTCAGCACCAAATCTGTTTTACATCATATATACACATAGAAGGTAACCAAAAAATTTATGAAAATCATTAAATTAAAAAAAATTGTGTAAATCGTAGTATGTTCCCTTAAATGTTTAATTCCTAAGTTGCTTCTCTGTATCTTTCTTATACGGGCTAGAAATGACATTTCGGATATTCTTATCTTTTCTCGTCCAATAATCATCGTAAAATCTACTTGACATTTTTAGAGACAACCATTTATTTTTGTGACTTGTCGACATTTGGTGACTAAATTCGTCGCCAAGTTCAATCTCATTCACATTGTATTAATAAAAAGGTAGCAAAATAAAATTTTTGATTGTATGTATTAATGTGTAAAATATCGATATGCTTTATTCAAGCATATCTTTTGTTCATTTCTTATATCATTAATTTGACAGTATGATCTAAATAATTTAAGGAGGATTTCTAACAAATTTTGTATCTCATTACATTAATATATAAGTTACATAAAAATGTATAAGTACATGAACAGTTATGCAATGAGCTTACTATATAGTTACTTATAGCTGTAGAATATCACATCATAGGTACATGAATAGCTTGAGGTATCCATCTAAATAAGGAGATCATTGGAATTTCGCTGAAATTAGGAATAAAGTATGAATCCGTTATACTTAAATCAATTTAATTCATTAATTTAAGTAATGTCGTAATTAAAATTAACCTATAACCAATTTCCTGCCCAAAATTTACACTTTGACGTTAGTTTTAAATAGTAACTGCATCAATTCAAAATTTTCAGAATTCAAAAATATTAATTTTAAATCTAGATAAATATCTTTAAGAGGTAATGATGAGGGAAATTTATTTTATACCATCTTTTCTAACATGATTTGGGAATAATAATGGAATTTAATGTAAATGTTGAAGACTTATAAAAAGGTAAGAAAAAAACTTAACAACACATATTTTTTTTTTATTTTTTTAAACAATCTGCACCTTTATCTTTCTCCGAATGAATGTTTTCTTACAAATAATTGTAAAAATAGATTATATTCTTAGATACTTTCAAAATCGTTCACATTCGTCTAGACGATTCAAAATCTGTTGGCACACTCAATGTTTTGAAAAACACAATTTCGGTAAATAATACTTTTCACTCTCAATAAAACATTGTCGAAATCAAATATAGCTTTTAGATTTGTATTATTTTGAGTCTCAAAGAATTTCGTAAGCTGTTTCTCGAAAATGTCAAATATTTTTTAGAAAATTGTTTTTAGCGTTATAAGACCATTTTTAAAGTATTCAAGCGGTCTTATTGCGATAAACATTCTATTTGCACTGGAACGTCAACCAAAAAGTCATTTTTGTATGAATGAATACATTGTTAAAATGTAGAGAGCAGAAATTCTAAAAATCGATTAAACTAATTTACTCCTATACATGCTTCGAATTTTTTTATTTTTTTTATTGGATATGAAGCTAAAAATTTGTTTTTAGATGGAAATGTAACGATAATTTTAGAAACAATTCGAAATGCATTAAATTTAATATTACATGTTATGTAAGTACATATTTCCCCTGCATTTACTTAAATCTTTATTAGGTTACTTTTATTATTTATGATAAAACTCTCGGAAAAGTTTAAAAATACATGTTGAGATAATGCGCTAAAAGTTAGTACATAATTGCTCAAGTTTTTTTTTTTTTTTTTTTTGTGCAAGTATTAAAACCACTGAAACTTTCGGAATGTTTCTGTAATTCATTAAATATATCTGTTTTAAAAGACTTGCAATTCAAAATCTGAATCATACTCAAAATACATATTTTGATGTTTATTTTATTCTAGTAATTTTAGAAAAGAACACAATAAATTAAGTAATAACTGATTCCCCACTAATAAGTGTATAAGTATTCTCCGATAATAATAATAAGTATAAAACAGGATACAAAAAATAAATTTTATATATAATTTTTTTATAAAAACATTAATAAATAAGAACAATTTTTATACAAATCAGTAACAAATATCTGTGAAATACGGCTTTTGTATTATTTAAAAAAAATAGCTGTAAAATTAAAACTGACAAAATTAAACTATGAAATCAAGAAAAAACTTTAAAAACAAACTCCTTAATTAGCTTAAGATGCACAGAAAACGAAAAAACTTCTTTTTTCTCTAAAAATCAAATATTGAAGCTTGCTTTAAGCAATGGAGAAAGTATTTGAAAGAAAGCTTTTAAAAACATTCATAAACGGAGAAAAAGTATGGTGCTGGAGATTCACAGAATAATTGAAAATAGAAATCTTAAAACAAATAAGTTTTATTCCATTTTCTTTCTTTTTTTTGATTGCAGGAAAAGATAAGTAGGTTTTTCTCCTGTAAATAAGTGTAAAAAAAAACACAAATCCAAAGAAAATTAAATATTCTTTTATGTGTTATTTTCTGATTACACACTGAATAAAGAATAAAAATTACATTTTATTTTACTGTAGATGAACAAAAGGATAAACTGTTTGTTCTCCTGAAATAAGTGGCTTACATTTCACATAGATCTCTTTTTTAGTTTAAATGAACAAAAATCGTGCATGTTTGTGAAAGTGAAGCTTCACAAAGTCATTTCGTTTTTTTGTGCAATTTGCACATCAAGTCATAAAAAATGGCTGTAAGTTATTTTTAACTAAGCAAAATAAACTATATTAAACTAATACATTTTTTTTATCTCCAAAATGAATGAATTTTAACTCATTTCAAAATATTTTCTTAATTTTTCTATTTATTACTCTGTTAAAATTAAAGCATTGCTGTTGCAATAAATATTTATTTTAGTTTCATTTAGAAATAATAAAATAATTTTCTTTTGTATACTTTTATTAAAAAATATATCTGTTTATTGCTAAGTAACTTGAATTTGATAATTTTCAATAAAAAAGAATTTGTATGCATTTTAAACATACCAGTATGCTATAAGCTTTGCGAACTACGAATATTAAGTGAACGATTATAATTAAGCAATGCTATTATAACCAAAATATGCTCAGATTTTGAAACATATTGGCAATAATTTTCCCTTATTTATATTTGAAAAGGATACGCTTTTTATATCCTTAGAAAGAAATATAATTCTAGTGTAAAACTTTAAATTAAAGTGCACTTAAAATTTACCAAAAAAGAGTAGTCTGTTCCTTCATGGGACACGAGGCACGATAATGGCAGACCGAGTTTTTTAGACTTGATTTATTCGCAAACTTAATGTAACAATTAAATAGTTTTAAAATAATTTCAGAAACTATTATTTAATCCATATGGATGCCTCAAAATTCTTTAGAACATGTTTCAGATTTGTCCATATTATCAAATATTGTGTGACTGTTACTTTTTTTTTACTTAATATCTGAGTTAATGCATTCATCAAAAATTTAGACTATTCAAGTTAGGTGTAAAAAATTCGTTAACATAATAAGAGCTATATTATATTGAATTTTCTTCAAAGAATTGATCTTTGATTTGATCATTTCTTTTTTGCTTGATCTAAAATTTAGATAAATTTTATTGAAGTCTGAATTTATTCTCTATATACCGAATCTAACAAAATTGTCTGAGTGTTTTTTCCGTTTCGTTTTTAAAAGGGAAAAAAAATATTAAATACTATACTTTTAAAAAGCCATTTATGCCTTAGCTTATTGAAGGTACATATGGAAAATGAAAAAAGGAAAAATCGCATTAGCATACGCATTGAAAGATTTTTCGAATTGTATGTTTCAATATATTTTTTAAATAGTTAATATAATCCTTAAAATGCAATTTGATCTAAATATTATATGGAATATGAATTTTTTAGTTATCACTTCTGGAATATTTTGCTATGGAAAATACGGATAGAAAATTTTTTATCTTCATTTTCATCTAATGACATTCTGTATTACTATAAAACTTTAAGTAAATTCTGCAGTAATCTTTGAATTATTTGCATTATTACTTATATGCTTTTATGGATACGTTCATATAAAGTTGGAGTGCATTAAGTGGTATCATAAGGTCAAGCATATCTATTTATGCTACATAAAAGAAAAAATAATATACAGTCTTGTCTAGATAACTAAGTTCTGCTTTGATTCTGCAAAGATTTTTGTAAGGTGAAAGTTGTTTAAAACCATCAGAACAAATATATTTCGTTTAAATCATTTTATGTTTTTTTGTTTTTGCATCTGTGTTATGAAAGCATTAAATGTATTAACTTGACAGCTAAAAACTTGTAAATATTCTTTTAAAAAACAATTCAGAATAAAACTCTTCTACAGCATATTAAGAAACTTTTTTTTTGTTTTTTACAATAGAAAATTTTGTTATAAAAAATTCATATTTTAATAATATGACAAACCAAAATATATTTACCCTATTTATATCAAATACTGAAAACTGATTGTAGAAAGTTTATATTACTACATTGAAAGCTTAAAATTTGCTCATGTCTCTATCGAAATTCCACAAGCAAATCACAACAACGAATGTGAAGATACTCCCAAAATTGAAGGGTAAATATAGGGCTAAGAGTTATTATACATTGTTTATTTTTAAATTCTTTGTTAAATTTAATAATAGTCAAACTTTCTGGATTTGAGAACTTAGTACGGTTTTAGTATAATTCACGTGAAGTACGCATATTTGAAATAGCTAGTAGTTAGAGACATTTATAAAAATGTTGTTTTTTAAAGGGAATGTATTACCTTAATGAAAGTAAAAGAGAGATATACATAAAAATTATTTTATTCATAGATTGCGCATTTAAGGCTGTCTTTGCCAAATGCATGAGGGCCTAAACTAAGAGCATGTTTTTAAACATAAAAATGGCTCAATTTTCAGGAAAATTCGCACTATAGTAATTCATACATTTGTTTGTGAATATGACGCTGTTAAAATCTTAAAATAATTCATAAATAATAATTTTTCTTCTCAACATGTAAATGTAAATTTATTTTAGCATTACGGCATACAAAAAATCAGAAAAAATGTGTCAAAACAATTGAAAATGAGTGGTATGATAAAATAAGAGGTTCCCTTTAGGTTAGTGAAGCCAGAATGCAATATTAATCTTTGAATACTTTTATATCCGAAAAATTTTTCAGTATTCGTGATTTATTCTTTAACATTAACCAATGACTGTCTTAATCTGATAAATAAGTAAAAACAAACACATCACATTTTCTGTTATTTTAAATATAATTACTTCAAAAATAAGTCTCATTGCATTCTTTAATGCAACTCCTGCATACCTGTTTAAAATATTTTTAAGAAATGACTTAAAATTACACATTTAAATTCGAAAAATAAATTTTAACCATTTATTCAAAATTAAGAATATAATTTATATTTTTATTTAAATTATTTGCAAATTTCCCTCCCGAAAATGAAAATAAGGTCATTTTCCTTTCTTAACTTTTTCAATCATGCAGTTTGGGCAGGTTTTTTTTTAATAATGCTGTTACAACTGGTAAATGTAATTAGAAACAAGTCATCCCTTTGAAAATGGTTATAATAGAATTTCGTGCAGATTGAGAGTGGACCTATTTGTCGCCTAAACTGATTTAGGACCCTATAAATACAATTTTTGTCCCGTGTCATTATACGCTGGTGTGCAAATCTTAAGCAACAATATAAATTTTAAGAAAATAGCCGTGAAAATGCAGAAGAGGTGTTCTTGCGGTAAGTACAATGAGCACACGATTCAAAGGAAAGGTGATGCGTATGAATATATCAAGAACAAAACGTCTTAGTAGACGTGAGTTTTCGAAAAATGTGTGTCCTCGACGCACGCAGCACAGGACTACAATAAAAGGAAGAATGGAGGTACAATTGAAGACATTCGCTGCAAGTGAAAATGAGTGGAAGAATAATCGCAAAGCAGGAGGAGGAATGTAATTATACCAGTGTAGCTAAAGAGCTCAGAATCAACAAGCATTGCTTCGCTTGCTTGAAAAGCCATCCAAATCATAGGTACAGTTGTTTCAATGGTTGGTAGTGGCCACCCTAAGAAAAAATATCCTTTCAGCAGGCGCAAGAGCCCAATAACAGTCAGCAAGCACCATTGCTCATCAACTGTTTACACCAATAGGGCGACAAGTGTCGCGATTTACTGTGGCCAAACAAATTCACAATTGTGATCTTTCACCCACCGTCCTTAATGCTGAAAGTTGCCCATTGCCGGTACCGTTTAGAGTCATTTAGTGAGCACAAAACTCGACATCTTAAAGGGGTCTCAGAGGTATTTCTCAAAGGTTCAGAAATCTTTAGATTTTTCAAATTTTCGAAAAAAATATGTGTTGTTATGTTATTCTTCATTTTCTTCTGAACATTTTAATACTAACCACGTGACAATACTCCACAAAAGCTTCGAAAGTTATTCAAAAAATTCCAAACAGCAATTTAGTACTATCAGCTTTTAAAGAGACACATGCCAAGCCCATTTAGTCTTGATTTCTGCATAGATTTCATTTTTCTGTTTTTAATAAGGCCCATGAAATATTTTAGACATTTGGGGGAATCAGAAGAAAATTTGCAACTCAACACATTCTTTCTGATGTGTTTTTATTCTGTTATGTTTTTTTAGCACGCGTTTATTGAAAACACTTATCTAAATTGGAGATATTTATAGCGTTATACTTATCATTTGAGTCTTTGATTAATTTAATTAATACTCAGAAAAGACCATTAGCCAAACGCCCTATGAAGAGAAAATTTAGTGGAAATAAATATGTTGATATAAGTCATTCACGTGTTGCAGAAAGGAAAGATACAGGTTAAGTGTGCTTCTAGAGAAATATTTTCAGGAATTCAGACTTCATTAAAGTCAAATATTATTAAGATAAGTGAAAAATTCAAAGGATATTGTATTTTTTATTTTATTTCATCCTTTTAATTCTGTTTTGCCAGTGTAATGTTGTTTAAAATGTCTTAAACCATTAATAATTATTGAAAAAACATCTTGTGGTTTATGTTCAAATTTTGAAATAAATTCTAAAAATTGTGGAAGTGTTTGTATTTTTCAATCTGTGAAAATACTGGAAATAAAAATAATGCTTCAGAAAGTAACAGAAGATCTATTTTAGCAATGATATGCATAGGCCAAGGTTTGGAGTCATTAAAAACCTTCTGTGCTGTGATGAGTCTTCCTAATTCTGTTGAACTAAAATCATATGATGTTATTAATAATAAAATTTAAGTTATTACGAAGGAAGTGGTAGAAGAAAACATGAAAAGGGCAGCTGTTGAAGAAATTTATTCTTCATCTGATAACCTTTTAATGGTAAGTGGACAGGAAGACAACAGGACATTCATCGTTGATTGGATTATGTACTGTAATAGGTGTCGAAATAGGTAAGGTTTTGGATCGTGTTATCCTCATTTTTCAAAGGATGCGACAGTTATAAGGGGGTAATTTATGGTATCAAGTACAAAAAATGGCAAAGAGCGCATAGGACTTTATGTAAAAAATTATTCTGACACTGCTGGTAAGATGGAGGTTGACGGGATGTTGAGTATTTTTAATCGATCATTAAAGCTTCACAGAGCCTGAAATATTCCAACTATATAGGATGATGATGAATGCTCAGAGGAACCGAGCTCACCCGAAGAGGGTTTAGTGCTACAACCGATCCCTCGGGAAATAACCACCCTCACGTCCAGTTTTTATTGTAAAAAAAAAAAAAAATCAAAGTTTACATTTTAAACAATTCCAACTTTTTTACAAATACAAAAGAAATAATAAAATTATACAAAAAAATGTACCATAAAGACAAAAAAAAAACAGGAAAAAAAAACAGGAAGCATAAATAATTACATTAAAAAAAAGTTTATTTGGAATCAAATTTTCAGTTGATGACCCCACTTCCTGTTGATATTTTTCCGCCATTTGGTTCTTCAGTTTTCAGAAAAAGGAAATGATTCATCGGAAGGAGGATTACTTTTTTTTTCGAGATCTCCTCCCCCATTTTTTTAAAGAAGCATTAAAAGAAAATAGCAGCAGTTAAAAATAAATAAAGAGAGAAAAAGAGGGGGGGGATAGATTATTGGATTTTGCTGGAGATATCATTTTTTGCTAAAAAAATAAATAAAATAAAATAAAAATAAAAAAAACAGGAAATTAACTTGAAAGTATACTAATATTGTTAACCAAGAGTTAAACCCAGAAGCTGCAAAATATTGTGAAATATAAATAGGGTTTAGAGATTAAGAATAAAAAAAAGAGGGTGAGAAAAAAAAGGCAGGAAACGTTTGAGGAAGAGGAGGGGAAAAAAACCGCTTGTGTGTGACCACAAAAGAGTACCGACCAAACCCCCCTAAAGAATCTGATCCCGGACTGTAGAGGCAATTTTAATACATGATTTTAGTTTCGAGTGAATGGAGGGATTTTTAACGATTGATTGGAACCAGGCTTTTTCAGCATTTTGAGATGGAGAGACCAAATGGAAATCTTTAGTCAGAGGACATGCGAATACAAAATGGTCAGCGTCCCCCACAGAACCACAAAGACAATTGGGAGTAGCTTTTAATTTGAAGCGATGCAAATAAGAAACAAATGGGTCATGGTTTGTTAAGAATTGGGTAACGTAACTGGAATGAGGATTAATATCTAAACTGGGTTTGGGAAAGAAGGATTTGACTCTTAAGCCAGTATTAGAGTTTCACCACCAACTCTCCCAGTCCTCAATTAATTTGTTTTGAAGGCCAACTATATAGGAGATGGCGACTCAAAAAACATTCATTGCCCTTTCTGAAAGCAAACAATACGGTTATGACCCTCTTATTCAAAACATAGGATGTGCAGGCCATGTGCAAAAGAGAATGTGTACAAGACTTAGGAAGCTTAAATAAGTATATGGTAAAAAGAAATTATTTGATGGCAAAACTATAGGCTGTAAAGGTAGGTTAACTGATTGTTTAATTGATAAGCTTACGCATTTCTATGGTAATGATATTCTATGTAATTCTACTACTGTACAGGAAATACGGAAAGCCGTTTAGGGTCATTCTTGCAGCACTGACGATGAGCCGATGCACTGGTTTGGTCTTGCAACTCCAAATACATGGTGTAAGTATAATACTGCAATCAATAATAATATTTTAAAAGATTACAAACACAAAACCTCTCTACTGCTAAAGCAATTCGATATGTAACTAAGCCTGTATTTCCAGATTTATCTCATCCTGCACTCCGAAAGAAATGTTTAAGTGGTAAGACGCAGAATCCAAATGAAAGTTTAAATTCATTAATTTGAAAGTTTTGTCCTAAGGCAATTGGTTCTGGTCTTCAGATTGCAGAGATTGCATCAGATCTGTTTACCAGCTTTTTGAATTATGGAAGTCAAATACTTATTACTGTTTTTGATAAATTTGGCTCAACAAATAAAAATGTTTGCATATCACTGGCTGAACGGGACAATCGTTCGAATCTTTATGTCCAGAAAGAGGAGCTCAGCATCATCTTTTGCGGCTTGTAGCACCAAAAAAAAATAAAATAAGACTAACGGAATTTAGGTGTTTGAGCAACAGGAAGGCACATCTTATGATGTTGGAGCGTTTTAGTATCTAAGTTTTAAAATTTATTTTCTCGAATTAAGTTTAAGACTTTAAAGCCCTTTTTTGCTCAGCTTGCGTTTTTTTCACTTACGCGCATTGTGTTTCAAAAACTATCATACTTAGATGTGAAAACTTTATAGAATTATGAAATTTTTAAATCCTAGTAATTTTAGAATTATATATGTGTGTGTTTTTGAAAAAAATTTTAAAAAATTTAATTTTTATAAAAAATTTAAAAAATGTACTTTTTTTTATTTTTAAGAAATATTATTTTTTTATTCTATTTATATAAAAATACTACAGTTTATTAAGGATATATATTTAATTTTATAAATCAACTTAATGCTAGTAATTAGACTTATTGTAGGAAATATCATGTACAACATAAAACTTACTGTATATTTCTTACAAATTTTTTTCTTATTCTCATGTGATTATTATTTTTAAAATTATGATTAAATTTTAAACATTTTATACTTTTTTGAAACATTTTCTTTATAAAAAATGTGTAAAAGAATGAAATTATTCAATTTTAACCTCAAAGAATTATACCTATTTGAAAATTGCTTATATTTTATGTTCTGGAAAAATATTTAACACCCATGAGTGTCCTCGTTAAGAATGAGAGTCGTTTCAGTGAAACAAGTAATTCTCAACACCAATTGGTTTAGAGAAAGGTTCTATTTAAACCCAGTAAGTAATATCGTGTAAAAGGACCGTTACGGTGGTCCTGGATTTGTCGTCTGGGAAGCCGTTATGCGGAACAGTCTGACTGAGCTCATGATTTTTAAAAGTTTCTGTAACCATAGATCGCTATAGTATTGAGGTGATCCTTCCCCATGTCTGTCTGGGTGTTTTATGGATGACAATGCCAGAAGCAACTGGAAAGCGAATATATAACTCAAAAAAATAAGTCAGCCTTCTCCTCTGATTTAAGCCTCACAAAACATGCGCGCGATGTATTGGGAAGGCACCCTCCGGCAAGATTACATCCTCCGGGGAAAACTCAAGAACTGAAACAGATGCTGATTGAGGAATGGACTCTTGTACCTCAAGTACTAATGAATAATCGAGTGTTGAGTATGGGGAGACGAGGCGAAACAACCATAGCAGTAAAAAGAAGGCATGTATTATATTAAGGAACATCTGATTTTTGTTACAGTGTAGTATAGGGGGGGAGGGGGGTCCTTGGCGATTTCAATTCCTTTTGGCGACCAAAATCGATCGCCAAGCTACTTCACTTACAGATAGATGTCCAGAAGCCAGAATGAATTCGTTATCTCACCATGGTATTTTTTTAAAAATCGCAAATCCACAGAAAAATCACGAAATCCAAAGCACCTCCCCCCCCCCGTACTACACTTGAACCTCTAATTTTTTTTCTAATCTTGGACACACAATCATGTGTAACGATACTATTAGTTCAATAAAGTCTTTTTTGTTTGATTCCTTACTATATGCAGTGTATTCATTTTTACACAACTATGCTTTCTTCATCGTTTATGTACAAAATGCGATTTCTCATCTTTGAATTTCATGTTTCTTAGAGGATTTCTGGTAGTGATACGGCCAAAAAAAATCTGTTGCTTAAATTATGCAAATCAATGTAATTATTAAATCTCACTGACAATTCATAATATTTCCATGATTCCATTTCTTTTATAACAGTGAATGTATTTTTTAAAAAAATTTTTAAACAAAATATTTATAAATATTTAAGAATTTTAGTTCTTTCAACTTGTATTTTCTTCCCTATAAAATGGTTACATGCTTTTCTAAACAAATATAAACAAATACTTGCATGATAAGCATTTCTACTGATTCACTTTCTCATATTATTTGCCTATAGTTTTGTTTCCTTAACAGTGAATGCTTTATGTAGACAAACACTCAAATATCTCTACACTGAAAGATTTTCTTCATGACATCATCTCCTGGTGCAGTCCACCTCCTTTCGTGTCCGGAGGCATTGCAAATCCTCATCTCTACTCCCCACCAGAGTGGAGATGTTTCCGTAATCACCCGGAGTAATTTAAGCAGAAGAATGCGCTTCTGCTGAAGTCATTCATCACAAACCATTGCCTTTCTCGCATTCTCATTTCGCCAACGTCATCAATATGCCAGAGGGGAAATGCTAAATGATTGTCTCCAGTTTCCTAAGGAGTCTTCTCCTGGGAAAGGCAATTGCTATGAGTCATATCAGTTAGGCAGGAAATTTTGAAACTCGTGCCAGATACTAAAATCTATCAAAGCACATTTTTCAGAAAATTAAATAAATGGGTAATTAAGAGTCTCTTTCAGTGATTTTATGAACATACACAACATATTTGTTTTTTCTCTGCACACTTGCAATGAATTATAATTATCGGGATGGATTATGTCAAAGGTAACACAAATCTTATTGTCACAGGTATAAAGGATATGAATTAGGGATTTATATTTAAATAAATGTGCAGTAAAATTAATGTATTTTAATATCTAATGGGTAATCTGTATGAAGCAACGAAATTCAATAGATTTCCAAACCTTAAGGAAATTAAGCTCTCTTTTTGAAAATGAATTTGGAGTAAATATTTTGTGAGTGTACTATATTGTTACGTGAGGAAACTGAAGTGGTTACCTTTTCGTTTTCCGTTGTAAAATTATTTCAAGAAAAAAAATGCCCTATTCTTAGAAAAATATGCCTTTAGCCTCCAGAAGTAAATTTGGATTTTCCGAATCTTTTAATTCTTAATTTTTTTTAATCTTAGAAATAATAACAATTTTTACACAACTACTAATTAGAATTAAATTACATCCTTTAAAATATTTATATCGTACATAAAGGATCAGACATTTGGTACTTGTATCCACATTTGCACCTATAGCATTTTTCATGCTCTCACTCATCACTTTCTTAAGGCTCTTCCATTTAAATGGATATTTTTTGCTGAATCAGGCACTGCATGTCTCCCTCTGCACATATATTTATAAAGCTGAACCAACGGATATACAGAGACCATAGATCAACAACTTCTTTAGGATTTGATAACACTTATTAATTACAGATATTTATAGCTTATTACAATAATATGACTCACTATTTACAATTTCTTTTTTTTTAGACTTTCTTGTTAATTTTGTATTTTCAGGTTTGCGATTCATTTTTGTTTCTAAATGGTTTAATTTCAAAAATAACTTTTTCTATCTTTCATTACGGCATACATATGATCTTATCTTCTATGCAATTACTATGACATTTTTAATATAAATTAGATATTCAAATATATATATACTGAATACTTTTACGAATATAAGTGTATCTTTCTCATTTTGGAGTTCTTTTCTATACCTTTTATGTACATTTTTTATTCATCGTCGCTTGAGATTTCTGCCCAAACAGACTATTTCCATTTTACTTGTTTTATTTTTTTACAACCTTTCCTTTAAATTGTGATTGTTGTCAGTTTGATTTATTTTCAATCTTTTAATTATCGAGACTCTTTTTAATCATGGTTATGATTTCATTGCGCATGGTTTTTCCTTAATCCACTAAATATATTTAATCTATAAAAGTCATATTTAACATATTTTCAATTGTTTTTTTTAGCTGGAAAACTGGCACTTATACTGTTTTTCTCGAAGCAATGCTGTGGCAATGTTTCTATGACCCCATTTTGTGTACATTTTCCCTGTGTGACTACCTCGGTCTTTTGGTATCTATGTCACCCATCCGGTATAGTGGTTAACGACACTGACTGCTATGCCGTAGGGCCTCGGTTCGAATCCCGGAGAAGGCATTGATCACTTATAATACCGCGAATGCACTATAATGCATAGTGCCTTCGCGGCATGGGGGCACTCTAAAAAGAGTCGTCGAGCCGCGAGTCCTCTTGGGAGGTTGGTGGAAGGGGAAAAGAGGTGCGAGGCCCCTGACCACACACAGGATATTCTCCCTCAAAATTGGGGTGGAATCGAGCAAAATCGTAAAGATATCTGCATGGTGCTCGAAGCTACGGCTAACGACAGATGTACAACATAGCCCGATGCCATGATAAATTTCTCGGGCCTCAATCTGACTACGTCAGACAGGTGGCATTAGAAACAACAACAACAAGAATAAATAAATGCTCCTCACTTAAACGGTGTAGTATAATAATTCAACCGTTACTAACAGTTCCTTTAACATTTGTATTTTCATCTGGATAAATTTAATTGCGCTTAATCATAATTATCCCTTTTTATAAAAATAGTATGTGACCTTTTATTTTTCAATAGGGCAACTACATTGAATAGTAGTTTTAATTTTTACTGGAAGTAAGCGTATGTTTCCCCAAGTTATTAAAAATACCATTTCTATATCCTTGTTTGTTTTTACTGAAATTACAGTTTTCTATTGGTTTTTTAGCTAAACTTGCCTTGTCTTGAGAATGCATTATTTCCAATGGGTAGTGCCAAAAGAATTTTTTCTCAACACGCTAATAACTTTCTAAAAGTACCACAAAGCGTCAAAAATTTGCACTTGAAATAGTGGGGTATTCACAAAAACGTACAAATAATTTTGGAATTAAACCATCCTGTACACATTCAGTACAACTGATATATGGGTCAGTACGAGCATAAATATCACTCTATCAGCCGTCTGCGAATGGTCATGGTGGATACTTGAGTGCGGGTCACACGTGTGATGATTGACAACGATAAATCAGATGCTGTGAAAGCTGATCTAATAATCAATCTGTCCTCCCGATCTGCTGTGGTCCTAGGTACCTCTATCATTTATAAAAAAGGGTTTTTTTTGGCACAATCTTCCGATAAGCAGTAATCTCATTTTAGGCATGCAACAGCAATCAATAACTTTATTATTGTTTTTATCTTAAATATGCCTTTCTTTTTGATTCAAGCTTGATTTAATCTATACTAATAAAAGAAAGAGTTTGTGTGTTTGTGTGTTTCAGCTGTTCCGGCGAAATTAAGCAACCCAGATGTATGAAACTTGGCATGTAGAAGCTATAGGTCGTTATGCTATTAACCTCGAAGAGTTTTTTTCGCAATTCACTCTAGTTTTTTAAAAATTCAATTTTTATGCGATTTTTCAGTTAAATGGAGATATGACGTCATCAGCCATGCCAAGTCATAACTTTGCGAAAATTATTGTTTCGAGCTGTTTTGGGGGGAATTTCAACACATTTTATAGTAAATATACTTATTTATGGTTGTATTTATTCGTTTTTTTAACTCTTAGTGGAAGAATTACAGTTGTTTTTCGAAAAAAATCATCCTAAGAAAATGTTTTTTCTAAATTTTATTTTTCCGATTGGCAACACTAATTTAATAACAGTTGGAAGATTCATTGGTTTTCCAGTTAAGCCTATTATGTATTTTTTCAATAACTAAATTAAACTCGTTTAATATACACTTTTGTTTTGCTTATATTTTGAATGATTATTCCGAACCATTTATGGGTTTAGATTTAATTTTGTTGTTTTTTTTTCAGCATAAAAATTTTTGATTTGTGTATAGTCAATTGTAATTTCTGTTTTGGTTTAAGGCAGCGTCACATTTATTATTCTTTTTTCATTTTGACCTTTACATGTATTCATCTGATTCTTCTGTATTGTTTCTGGTTTTAGATTAAACTGTGTCATTTATCTTCCAGAATTTCTGATTTTTTTTTTTTTTTTGTTGTCAGAGGTTTTATGTTATAATTTTTTTTTACAGTAATTCTAAATTGAATTGGTTTAATATGCATTTTTATGGTTTTCAGTTGTTAATGTTGATTGTTTAGATGTTTGTTTAAATGTTGTGTTTACTATTTTAGGTTAAGTGCCACGTTTATTTTATGAACTACCATTAGAGGTAATTATTTTCAATTGTTAATGTTGATTAATATGTTGTTCTAAACAATGACCCAAGTATACGAGCTGTTGAATTTTAGGTATGATACATCCCCTTTCCAAGTTGTCCCAAATGATGGTGATGGCTTCTGTCTCTTCAGTTCAATTTCTTATTTGTTGTGTGCAATCCAGTATTATTGTTTGACGGGGTGTTCATTTATTATCAACAACTGGAATAGATTTAAGGTATTTACACTTGATCATGAATTGAACAACTACTCATCTGGCAAATCGTATAAAACTGCCATGTTGAACCCTAGGACTTACTGCTCCTCTTCTGAGTTACAGGCTGTCTGAACTCTGTTCTTTCGGTTTCCAGATTTTTCATAAGGGATATCTCTTTGCTGTATTTTGGTGAGAATTTTCAAACTGTTAAAAACATAAGGTTCAGTGGCAAAAACTTGGATACCTATGTGTTTGTTTCTTCTTATATTGAATCGAAATTTTTGAAAGCAACACTTAAGTCATCAGAAATTCTTAAGCTGGGAAAAAATGACTATATAAAATCTAAAACCAGAAACAGTACAGAAGAATCAAATGTATATATATAAAGGTCACAATGAAAATAGAATAATAAACCTGACACAGCCTTAAATCAAAATAGGTATTACAATTGACTACATACAAAATAAATCAAATTTTTAAGTTGAAAAGAAATGACAGAATTAAATTTAAACCCAGAAAAGGTTCGGAATAATCATACCAAAAATAAGGTAAAACAATGTAAATTAAACTAATTTAGTTATTGAAAAAATATATAACATGTTTAGCTGGAAGACTGATGCATCTTCCTATCAGAATACAGTCTTAAAAAAGTTAGTCAGATTTTGGTGGATATAGCGTGATTTGCTTTGTGCCAATTTGGTTGTGGTGATGCTAATATGTAAGAATACAAAGGCTAATATAAATTTTATTTATGTATGAGGTTTTTTTTTTGTTAAACTGAAATTAGTGATGCTATCAATCTGCGGTTATATTTAGGCTATGTATAGCGTGAAACTAAGTCAGCATGAGCATTTGGTCAAAAAAAATAAGTATTTATGTATTATCGCAACCTGTAATGGCATTATATGAAACGAAGCACATGGTTGCCAATTCAGTGCGGACAACACATAGGAAATTATTGCTGTTGTCAACTTGAGTTATTAATAGAGTTGACAATTGTTGCAATAATACATAAGTACCAAAAAATCTTCCTATGATATTTCAGTTCTTACATATTATTGCAACCTATTAGAGACATTACATGAAACAAAACACATGGTTGCCAATTTAATGCATTCAACACATGTGAAATCAGCGTTGTCAACTTGGCGAGTAATTTTGAACAGTGGCATTCGTCAATAAAATCTTAAGTTCTTGTATTTCCTTCTGTTAAAAAAGGGTACTGTTTTTCCTGATACTAATGTATTAGTCACTACAGTCAAAGTGGCTCTTTTTTCACCAAAATTTGATTTTTTCCCATATAAGAATCTGTTATTTTGATATTGTGGTGCAAATTTTGCTGCAATGACGCCAATTTATAAGTACCATTTTCCTTTATTGGCAGATTCCATGTTTTTTTCATTGTAACAAAAAAAGTAGAAAAATGCAACTGAAGAAAATGACACTCAATTCAAACTAATTGAGATTAACAGTGTCAATATTGTGATTTTAAGTTAGAATTTCTATTCACGTATAAGATTTTGCTTATGGTAGTTTCATCAAATCTTTATTTATTTAAAGTAGCTTTTGGTTTGAATTAATATTATATAATTTCTATACTATATGTAAGGTTGCTTTTATATTTATTTGTTTCTTTTATTTCAATTTTAAATATTTGAGATTTTCTGCTGTGTGTTTTTTTATTGTTCAAAACTTTATGGCAATTTTATCAAAATTAAGGCTTACTTTTTCTGTTTTAGATAACGTTTTAATTTAAATTGATGTTATAATTCCTATTTCAGTGTCACAGTTTTATTTTTTCTGAATTTTTTTTTTTTTGCGTATCATTGTTGGTACAGTAATTATGTGATACAAAGACTCAAAAAGTCTATTTTTCAGCCTAATAATAATTTGTGAGGCCTTTTGTAAACAGAATCTTCGATCATGATTACCTATTCATGACACAAATATCAAAGTTTTTTTTTTTACAATCAATGAAACTACACCTTCACTTCTCACCAGAATTTTATTTTTGTCATGTCCATTTCTTCACAAAAACAAACAAACATCTGTTAGAAAAATTATGGATGAACACGGAAACTATGGATGTGATTAAATGCTCATCAAAGTTATTTTCCTTCTGACAAATCTGTTCATATGCAGATTGTATATATACACATGCATTGTATACATTTTTTACATATAAATGTTGTATGCTTTACATATCGATGCCATTTTCTGTTGTTGAAGATAAATATTCATCCTTCCTAATAATAATTCCTTCATCAGCATATTCAATATTTTGTTCAATGTAGAGAATATTGCTTTAAATATAACAGAAAGAAAATGACACTGAATTCAAACTAATTGCTCTTAACATGTTGGTAATATCGTGAAGATAATGCTTCATATTTATGAGGAACCAGTATGTACCATGTTTTTTTTTTGCGTGTCGCTGTTTTTTTCCTTATGGTCCTTATGACCGATAAGAATTAATCTTTGTTTTAAATGAGAAAAAGTCATACATTTAACAAAAAGCTATTTGCTGAAACTATGATAAGGTGACCTTGAAATAATCTCATATTTTCTTTGGAATTCCATTTTGACCAGATTTTTCGTCATAACTTAACTTTGCTTCTGGCAATCTTGCAAATCAGAAAACTGTATCAGGTGTGGTCGCAAAAATGTTTGCACAGATAAAGGATGCACCTTGAAAAGATTTTCTCATATTTCCCTCTGGGTTTCTTTAAAATTCAGTGTTGAAATCATTTTACTTTGCTTCTGATAATCTGTTCCTCACGTAGTTTCTTGGAGATCATATGCATATTTTATGTTATCATACTGTCCATATACAAAAAATATATTTTAATTACTATAGTTATTTATCATTGTATGCATACTCATTCTTTTGCTCTTTGCAATCAAATTATAATTTTTAATAGAAATATTGCAAAAAAGCATTGTTTTAAGAGTGTGTTTTTTAACAATATGGTTTATTATTTGTTTCATCTAGTACTGTTGTTGGTTCTGGACTATTTCAACGGGGACCTGTTTTAGGTAGATTTTTAATTTTAGTTCATACTAATTAAATTTTTTTAGTATTGAATTACATCTAATACTCTATATTAGATGTATTGCAGAGATGTTATATAGATAGTATTATATAAGGTATGGGTGCAATGCTAATTTAATTTTTTTTTCAGTTGAAGGCTTCCTAATATTTTTTATTTATGATAGCATTTAGTGAATCAGTTTATCATCATTCATTTTTTTTTTCGGTTCATCTATTGCAGGTTGTTTCACCATAGTTCCCATAGCAGAAACTTACAACTGCTATCACTTTTTCTTTAATAATTTTTATTTATATTTGCATTCATTCATATCTATTTACTCTTCAACTTGCTAATTTTCTCTCCTACATTGAAATATTTGTTTTTGTTAAATTATTATTTACTTTGAGGCAAAATTGCAATTTGTTTAAAATTATTTTTTGTAAGAACATTCATTTGAAAAAAATATTTTTAATTTTTGGTTTTATTACTTTTTTCATACAGGGTTTATCCTTACTAAAAATATTATAATTGCTATAATAGATGAATTTATGTTTTTAACACTTAACCCGTGCGAAGAACGGGCATTTCAGCTAGTAGACTATAAAACATGAGTTTTCACTTCAATTTAAGCATTAAATGCCGTATAAAATTATTTTAAAAAATTCCCTACGTGTTATCTTACTTAGCGAAACAAATCTTTGTTCAGCTTTAAAATGAATTTAATTTTTGATGTAATGCTTTTTTTTAAAATATACAACTTCGTGATTCTTAATTTATGCCATAAATACATGCCGTACAAATAAAATTACTGTTTTCCGGTTTTAATTCACATAAGGGTAACCAACTTTAAATATCTTGTAAATATTTGAGCAAAAATGTTTTCATTTTGTTGTGACTTAACGCCACCCCTTACACTACTACCTCCCTGTATATCTGAAAATACTGCAAGATGTATAGGTGGACTTAAATGATCAAAAGACATAATTGCAATTCAAATAGATTTATTGATTCTTATCAGCAAATACGTTTAGACACTAATCAATTTAAGAAAAACAAAAGACAGTTTAGTCACTAAGCGGGGAATCACTACTAGCAGAATATTCAGAATATCAACTGAATCTAGGAAAGCTTAAACGCGCACAATTACAGCTACGCCACGTGCGAATAATCTCAATATCTCAAATAAAATCACTGACCTTATATTTCACATCGGCTGTTCCTTCGTGCCGACTTCGGAATGTTTAATGGCTGGAAGAATGGGTGAAGAATCCACGTTCTGTAATAAGGATTTTCACTATATTCAATCCGCTTCTCCTCGCATACCTCCACACGTAACAAGCTATCTACGGTTGTCAACCACTTCGTGTTGACTTCTCGATCTTTAATTCACTTAACTTCTCTCTTCCTATCACTTCACTTCTTAACTCACGAAAACCGAACTTATATAATATATCTTATTTACATAAATCACGCCTGGCTCTTGTGAAGATTGGTTGAAATAAATAAACTGTCTTAAGGAAAATAGAGGAGGTTAGTCAAAGACCGTATAGATCCGTCACAATTTTATTAGAAAAAATAATGCCTGAATAAAAAAAATTAAATAAAAAGCGTATGTAATTAACAAAAATTCCTCCTGACTTAGCTACAACCTAATTATAATAGAATTACTTATTTTTCTGATAAATATCAATATTTTTTTTATAAATATAATCAGATTTTATAAGATTAAGACATGGAAAATTAAGTTTATTCTCACTCCTGTAAAAATCAGTCTAGATTCTTCGCATATAATAGTGTTACAAATTTTGAGAAATGAATGCTTAAAATAGTGTAAATAATTTATAACTTGATGTGCAATGCGTTGATATAACATCCTTTTTTTTATTGTATGCTAAAATTGAAATTTTCGGAAGCAACACCGTTCCTTAGATTATAATGGCAATCCAATGGAAACTTAGCAAAATGTTGTCAATAATGCCAAGTTGGCATGATTTTTGACGAACTTGTTGGCGATCATTTTTGGCTAGTTGGTAATCATATCGATGATTCTGAAAATTACTGGTGAAATATTGTGAGTGACTCCTTGTGGCAAACAAATAGGAGCCACTCTCACAAAAACTGGATCAGTATTGTTCTGATCGTCGATTAGCCAACTAGCGATTAGTAGCTACTATCGAACGAGTGCTTTTGAATTATCTTAAACATGAAGACTTTGTATATTTAGACACTGACAGTTGTGTTTGAGGGTTGTAAAATATGTGAAGGCCTTCTGGGTTTATTTTGTGAATTGTGCAGTTGTATCCTGTATTTATATATATATATATATATAAGGATTGTTTTTCTACAATAAAGATTCATCACTTCTGAAGAATTTTTTTGCTCTGTAAGACTAGTGACGGATCTATGCGCGTCTTTTCACTAACCCTCTTATGAAATCTTTGGGGCCATGAAAAATATCAGCCTTCTCTTATGAAGAAGATGTGAGATGCAAATTAAGTTTATTATACATAGTTCAGATTTGCTTGCTAGAGGGTTGCAAAGTTAGTTAACTAAATATGACAAAGTGAGATATAAGAAGAAGAAAAACGAAGAAGGTTAGAAAGTCCGTGTGAGAGAATAAAGACAGGAAGGTGATATTTATAAGGAAATTGAAGGATTAGGTCTTAATATATAAGAAGACTGCCTACAGAGTTCAGGTATTAGTCACCTTTATAATACGTTTGATACTTAAAGTATTAAAGAGGTTTTAGTGGCAATTAGTTGCACATCTACCGTGTAAAGCAATAGTATAGTAGAAGATCGATTATTACAAAGTGGCTAATTTATTAGATGTATTCTCCAAAAACGCGACTCTCGTCCCCTCCCTCTATTGACTAATCGGAAACATCCTATTTATTGTGATTCATTGAATTGTTTTTGAGTTAATTAAAGTGATAAATAAAATAATTGGAAACTATCATGCCAAATCATCCTTCACTTCCTCCCAACCCTTTAGCCGAGTCTCAAGGTAGACAGGGGGAAGGGTGGTTATTACAGACTGATAATAAAATCCTCGAACGCCGATGTACGTAACATTTCAGTGCCTTCAACGGAAAGTTTAAAACGAACTATATTTAAATAATTAAAGCAGGGCTTTCTGCTTTTTCTTTAAACTGCTCTTGTATAAGTAAGACTCACGCATGGCATAAATTTCAAATTTATGGATGTTTTTCTTACATTGTAAACTAGCGGACGAAGATATAAATTGAATTGTTTTCTTTTGTATGAAGTAGAAATAAATATTAACAATACAGAAGGTCGTTCACACTTTATGCAAATAATTTTAAAGGTTAATTTTTGTTTATAAATGCCGTATTTTTTTTTTCTTTGGCGATTTACTTCCTCTTGATAGCTGTGATTCTGGACAAAAACACTAGCTCATATTTTCCATGAAAGTAATTTTTTTAGAACTGCCACTCCAATTTTACTCCCTGCAGTGTTCTTGAATGCCGTTTTTCTAAGGCTTGTTCTAATAAATTGAAAGCACTGAAGTTCATTGGAGAAGCGTCAGGTGATTTTACATGTATTTCATCAAATTGGCACACTTTATCGCTTTTTCTAATTACTTCCTTGCTAAAGAAGCGACAGTTGGCATAGACGTGGGAATAGAGACTTTGCCCATATGAAACTTAAATTTATCACTGTCCTCTCCATATAAAGCTGTAATTTCTTCTTTAAAAATCGGATCGAAAGTATTCTTCTGATAGTAGAGGGAATTAATTTTGGCTTTACTTGAGACTTTTTTTTAATTTTTAGTTTGCCGTTGCAACAAAGTCGGGCGACTATCATGTAAATCCCTTTAGGAACACTGGCAAGCCATTTCGTAAGGTCATCCATATCAGCTGAGCAATAGAAAATGGGTCTTCTTTTATTACAGTTGCTTAAATATACTCATGCATCATTGAGTGTTACGACAAATTAAAATTTTTCTGAAGCTGGTGTTTTTCACGTAATTTTCCATAATTTTTTTTTCTTTCATCAATATATTTTGGTAAAATCAGATGAACTATAGGTTCAAAAACCTTTTTTAACTTTACATTTTTATGGATGATTTTACATGTAGTACAGTGCCGGAAGACGTTCCTACTTTCGATGCAATGAATCTTTGAGTCGGCAGATTTTCATTTAGGAACAGAGACTTCACTTTCTCAACAGTTGCCTGCTTTCGAATAGTCATAGGATGATGTTTATTGGTCATGTTTTCATTTTTACTTTCAGATCGATTTTTTCCTTTCAATTTTTACTATAAAAACTTTTCTTTGAAATTCAATAACCGTGATTCTTACACAGCTTTATAATTTGTTGACAGGAATACTTCTCCTTTGAAATCACAGTTAAGTAACCTTCAAGCCATCTGAAAGCCATCTTCAAAATAAATCTTTTATTTTACATTCCAATCAAATGAAAACATTAACGGTCATTTATTCAAAAATTCCAAAACTTCATCTCAAAATGAAAGAAGAAAATAAATTACAAGATTGTTTCCATAAGGCGCGAAAGACCTTTGCAAAAAATGAAGCCTATCTTTATCAACACATCCTTTAAAATATGTTCTATCATTAAACTTAACAATCAAAACAATGTTCTTCTAGGAAGGGAGGTTCACTATCTTTTCGAGATACTAAATTATATTAGCGTCGAAGTGCTTAATATTCTTAAAATAAGTGCGTTGTTACAATCGCAGTTGTGCCAGTTTTGACAATGCACTGTTTGATGCGAATATTTTATTAAGGTCTTTCGCAACTATGTCCATTAACTTTGCCAAATTTCACGAAATATTACGCTCGTTGAGTGTATCAGCTTTCTTCTGAATATTCATAAAAGTTCAGTTATAGTTCCTATTAAGGGCTCAAATTGTAGACATAAATTCAAGATAGCCTCTTATTCCGTGGTATAAAATATGACTCACACGATGCCATTTGATTTTATGCGTCTTTACACACATTTGTAACATCTTATCTTGTAGTTTAAAATATTTTGTAGCAGAGTAATATATGACCAATAAATTTAAATAAAAGAAACTGACATTTTAGCGTAAAAGTTTTCCCCTTAAAATTCATACCAAAAAAAATTTATTCCAGTTAGTTTAACAGACATTTACAGGGTTGTATGAATACTTAATTCATTAATTTTAATAAATGGTTGGTTTTTACAATCTTACTCAAAAAATGTAAAGAATTTAAATTAGTTATGAGTTTCTATCATATGTATTAAAATCAAGAAATTATTTAAGTGTATTTAATAAAATCACTTAAACAATAAGTATTTTCAGTAAGAACCTTTAAATATCTTCAAAACCGAATGCATTTCAGTGCGAATAATATTTTTTGTGTACAATACCAAAAATTGCATTTTGCTTATCATGTGGGGACATGAATCACATACCCTTCTAAGTGCATATAGAATTTGAATTTTAATGCTGAAACGGGAATTTTTGAAAAGTCTAATGAAAGTTGTAGTTTTAAGCAAATGGTAAGCTTATATTTTAGAATTTTGTTATGTTGACTAGATGGAACACAGAAAAAATGATTATTATTTTTACTTATTTCTACGATTTAAGCATGTACAAAAGTCTATCAGTTTTAAAGATTTTTGAAATATTTAATAAAAATATGTCACAAACTGGACTTTATATAACCCATTAGACTAAATCAGTAAATTTCATATATTATGAAATTTTAGGAATAAATTGATTTACGTGGGTGTTTTAAAAATACTTCAGATGCTGTTCCTGAAAATTGATAAACATTTAAAAAATGTTTTTCTTAATTATCCACTGAAAGTCGATCGATCTTCGTTATTTCATGCTCATGTTTTAGAAGGTTTATAAATATTTTTGAAACTTTTGTAAACAATGCCTGAAAGATAGATCTAAATGTTGTCTCGAAATGTCTTTTTCAAATTTTAGAGCTAGTTCTGGGAGGCTAGAACGATATTCAGAAGTTCATTTGCAGGACGCTCAAGAGACAGCACAAACCAAGGTGACCACTACTTGATTTCTGATATACACGTTAGTTGGAAATATCTGCTCATTTCTCAAATGATCTCTGCTGCTTCTAGTATATCACTTTCGAGATATACTGTTCTTCGAAGGATCACTGAGACCGAAATATTTTGTACCAGAGAGCCAATGGACTGCATTGTACTCAAAAAGTATGCAAATGATCATTAGGGGTTTGCTTTTGTTAAAATTAGACACATTTTTTTCAATTTTGAATCTAACATTTAATCCTGAAATACGCTGACGAAATAAAAATCCTAACAACAGGAAAATTTATTGTAGAGCGATAAAATTTGGACAATAAATGTATCTAGTTAATATGTCTAATTGCTTAAATTTTTAAAACCACAGGATAGTTTAAGCTCAAGAAAATGCATTTCAAATGTGAAATACTTAACATTAATAGCCCGTGTAACCTTCAGAGTTTTGAATCCAAGCATGCATACATTGTGTCATACAGGTAAAGAATGTCACTTTGTGGTATAGAGTTCCCTGCTTGTTGTACTTGTTTTGTCAATACTGGGAGGATCTGCCCTGGCTGCGGATGATGATGGAGCTGTCGTCCATCGATATCCCATATGTGTTCAATCGGAGTATGGTCTGGTAAACTTGCATGCCAAGATAACATAACATTTTGTATAGCATACTATATTACAAAAGCAGTGTGAGGGAGAAAGTTGTCGTTGGTTGAAGTACAAAAGATTGAATTAACAGGTTGGCGTACAAATTTGCAGTAAGAGTGTTTAGGATATCCCGAGAGGGCTCCCGCTGTCATAGAAATTTATTCCCCAGACCATGACTCCAGGTGTAGATCCAGTGTTTCTTGACTGAAAACAGTTCGGTTTCAGGCGTGTTACTGTCCACCTTCTGACCATCACTGGCACGAGGGCAAAACCTGCTTTCATAAGAAAATACAAAATATATCCAACCCGTCCTCCAATGAGCTTTGGTTTGATACCTCAAGCGTCGCAAACGGCAATGGCTTGAAGTCGGTGGAATACATGCGTCTGGTGGGAGATGGCTTGGAACTGTTCTTGAAATAACTAATTTCTAACAATTCATCGTGTAAATGTGGTAGCAACTTGAGCTCATATTTCTGCTGAGGCACTACGATGCCTCTTTTAGTAGTGACATGTGCCCTGCCGTAATCTGGTCTTCTGGAAATAGTACCATTCATTGACCACTGCTCCCAATAATCATGCACCATGGATGCAGTCCGGCCAAGTCTTTTTGCAATATAGCAGAAAGAAAATTCGCCTTCTCGCAGCACTATTACATGACTTCGTTCAAACTCGGTGATCTGTTGATAATGACTTCTTCATCTTCTCAAATGAATTATTGGCTAACATCCTCTCAATACGTCAAATTTCACAGACAAGTAAACGCTCCCGAACTGTACAGGGTGTATTTAAAGTAACTCTGATTTACAAGTTTTGAGTGGCTCTACTAGCACCACACTTAAGCGTGAAACCCAAATTTGACTCGATATCATCTTTAAAATGAAAAAACACGTCTACCAAATTTGGTTTGTCTAACACAAGTCTTGCTTGGAGTTGGGAGTTTTTTTTCCGTGAGTGTATAATTAACTGTATGCAAAAAATATTTAAATTTTCCTAATAGATTCTTAAAAGTCTCAGAAAGTATTATTTTTGCTCTTGGCCTCATATCTGTTTCCTCTTTTTTTCCTCACAGCTCCGTAAATAATTATCATCAAGTACAAGTCATTAGAATAAAATGCATATGAATTTTAAAAAGTAAGGTAGCACGCTTATACAAAGTAAACGTTTATATAGGAAATATATACAATGTAGGAAGGTACGCATTTCTTCTCTACAATGTTACAATACTTATCCAGACATTTATTCCATCTGTACACCAAACCATTGAAATCAGAATCGTAGAAATGAGTGTCAAGTTTATGCAGCCACGTGAAGACGGCTTGCTTAAACTCAGCATCGGTTCTGAAATGCTGACTTCCTAAGTGTTTCATTTAAAGTACGAACACATGGAACTAACTTGGTGCATTATCGGTTATGTAAGGAGGAGGGTCCAATACCTCCCATCGAAAGCGCGCTTTCTTCATCTTGCAAGTATGTTCCTTTTTTGTCGAATTCTGTGCACCAAAACTACACCTGTCTTCGTGACATAGCATTTGCATCATGCATTTTTACCAATTGCCGAAGAATTTCAGCTGGAGAATTTTTCTTTAGATACAAAAATCGTGTTACACTTCTTATTTCAATCTCGGACCATATTTCCGTCAGAGCAGCCATCTTCTAACTGAAATTTAATAATATTACTTGCGAACCAGCACCTTCTACCGGCACCGTTGGAATGTTGTGTTCGTCTTCCTTATCATCAGAGCGACTTTTATTCATGCGAGGAATTAGTTCACCCATCACAGCTCTTGTTACCTTATTTTCTGAAACACCTACAGATTTCATGTAACCTTGAATTTTCTAATTATTTTTGAATATTGGTTGAGAATACTTTTTATTGGAATATTCATTAGAATGATTTGCATTGTAAAAAATTAACGTTATGAAAAGGAAGATACTAAAACTTATGTTATACATACGTTTATTATACATATGATACGCTTTCAATTTAAGATATTAGATTTTTTAGGTTAGCATAACTTATTATTTAGTGAGAAATTTATTCACTTCCTGTAATATATCTGGTGCGCCTCCTCATTTTTCGATTTTTCTTCTCATGGTAAAAGAGGTACCGTTAAGATTAGAAAAGATAGACAGTAAAGCATTATAATTTTCAAACGTCAAGGACATTTCAGAGTGATAATAGCGATACTGCATTCAACTTTATGTTATTCATATTTAAATATAAAATATCACGAAATGTTCTTGATTTTTTTAATCTAAGCGAACTATTTTGCAATAAACATAATTGTACAATAAGGCTTAACATACTTTAATGTATTATTTCATAAAATCAAGGTAATAAAAACGAAATTTAATATTGCTAAGAATGAAGTATACATTTGAGAGAAATAAATTAATTGTGTACAAAGGTTAGAAAAAAGAAGATCTTAGGCCTAATTTGACGACAATGTAAAATTAAATGGATTAACCAAAGTTTCTGGTTCGACGATGAGAAAAGCATAAATATAAAACATATTCAATGTAGAACAATTGTCTTTTTTGGAAAGATTTATTTGACATGAAACTTCACTATCAGAAGCTAAATTAAGTCTAATGGAGATGGGTCGCTTAATTTTGTGCTTCTAACAAGTGAAGACCTCATCTGGTACCCTATACTTCAAACTTCCATACTACGCAAGCTTGAATACATTGAGTATCGTCAGATTTAACGTGTATACACAGCTTAGATGAATGGCATAATATCACAACTGGACAACACTGGCCAAGAGTTAATAACTATGAACACTAGTTGACTACTGTGGTTGCATTGTCCATAGCAAGATAAAAGTATAAATACTAGAAATAAACATTTAACAGATATAATATACTTTTATATGTATCAGTATTGCACAATGTATTTGATAATTACTTTATCAATACTAAATTAAAATCAAGCTTATTAATTATTAGAGACTTTCCATTGGCTTCTCTTGCAGAACAAAGTTTTTCAAGGGAAGTTTTAATTTTAGAAACTGATACTTAGTTCCACTTCTACATTTAGCTAAGAATTGAACGAGGTGCAGCATTTATACAAATTTTACGCAGACGTCCCATAGGTTTTCCAGTGGTTACACTAATGTTCAAAAGAATGCTAGATTTGAAGGACATAAGATAGAGAGTCACACAGACTAGTCAAATTTTCTAATGCTGTTTGTACTTTTAGAAATGGATGAGAAAATAAATATTAAAGTTAATTAAAAATTTTGTTTTTGAAATCTGTTCCGATTTAAAAATTAGAAAGGGGCAAGGTAATATAATATTTTCCTTTTATTTAAAAGTAAACTGCTTGAAAAAGTAATTACTTAAAATTACTATATATGAAATTTAATACTTATCTTGATAATTTGTATGGTATGTATTTAAAGCCGTATTGTATTTTTATAATCAGATTACATTTTTATTTCATTCAATAGATTATTATTGTATTGTATTGCATTACAAGTGGAAACTTTGCCACGTGCAGCAATATTGAAAGTCTTAGACACGCTTGAAATTTGTGCCTCACCCCTGAGGAGTCATTGGTGTCATGTGACTACTCAGTTGAAGTGGCAAGCTGTGAAGTAGAAGAGGATTTTTATGTCCTCCTACATAGCAAACCGTGGTGCCACTTTTTTGGATATTTTAATTCTTCGGTTGATGACATAGTTACAGGACTACATTGAAAACTTAATTCTTCTATTATATGGTGCCCCACAACACTTATTGGACAATGTACATGATTACCTAGACGAACATCTCCCTCTCCGATAGACATGTACAACATGCCACTTATCCAATGGCTACTCAGAAGTGTCCTGATTTAACACTTTATGATTTATTCCTCTGGGGCGACGTAAAGGATAGGATATTTATCCTTCCCCTTCGTGTTGTGATCTAGCAGAGATAAAACAACATATCACAACCACTATCGATGAACTTGATTCAGACAGCTTAACACGCATTAGGGGGAAATGAAATACAGGCTAGATATGTGTCGTATAACTAAGGCTCAGGCATAAAACATTTATGACTGACTCTAATAAAATTTACAACAATCTCATATAATTATGTTATAACATATAATATCTTATATTTTTATTGATTATAGTGTATCAAAGTATGCTTCTTTATGAATCCCCTGTATATTTGAATGCATTTAAATGAATTTCTTACTCCAATTTACTGAAAACAACTCATTAAACAAACAAGATAATTTTAAATCGTTTTTTAAAGCCTTTTTTTAATAAATGAGAAATGTCATGCATAGAACCGGGTTTTTTCTCTTTTAAACCCTTTCTATTTATCTTAAGGCTAATTGCTAAATGTCATCGACCTTAAGGCAAAATACTCATTTTTCTCTTACATTTAAAAGTTGCACAAACTAAAACGAAAACAAAGTTAAGCTCATTGCTTCCCAGATGCGTTGACAGATTAAAAAAGTAAAATAAGGTTTTTCACTCCTTCTATAATTAAATTCATTTAATGACAGCTAGTGAGGTAATTAACTCTAGGAGAGCTCTTGTTAAAATTGGTGAAGATTTATATGACGCCGAGAGAGAGCAAATGAATTCGTTTATTTAATTACATCACATTTTTTTTAATATGAAAAATTCTTGACTTTCATTTTAAAACGAGAGAAAATGGAATATTCAATTTAAGAACAGAAAAAATGAAGTTAAATTTTGCATATTCAATAAACCTTTAGTTGCACTTGAAAATAAAATGAAGGAAAGACAAATGAAGTAGGGATTTTTTTATCTTATAGTTTACATCATAACAGGAGAATATGTAATACTGTTATGATAAATTTGAAAGTGAAATCTAAGCAATGTTAATGTTAAATATGTGTTTCTACGCAATATAAGAATATCAAGTATTTATATGTATAATATCAAACATATCATGTTCCCCTGCTTCTATTTAAAAAAATTCGTATATTAAAATTTTCTCTTAAAATGATTTTTTTTTTTTTTTTTTTGCTGAAAATTACATTTTTGCGAAAAACATGGAATATTTATTTTAGAACTCTTTCAATGTTTTTTTTATTATGTAGGGTTTTGTGTAAACAGTTAAACCTGTTTTTATACGGTAGATAGGGACCGCATGAAAAAAAGCGCACAAAAGAAATATTCGAAATTTTCATAAATTCTTACATTTAATAAACAACTTCGTCAAAATATTACAGAATTTTTTTTATGCGATGTAGAGGGACCGCATAAAAAAAAGTAACACTTAGAAAATACGCCAATTATTTACGAAATTTACGAGAAAGTATTTCCGTAACAAAATAAATAATTAAATTGCACATGAAAACATTTTAAAAACAGCTTCTTAGTTTCTCATGGATAAGTTTTCAAAATGCACGTACATAATTCACTGACACTCACCGTAATCCAAAGTGCTCATCTTCAGTGATGAATAAGTTCAATATCTCTTTCGTCACTTTACAACTTCAATTGTTTTATTTTTTGGCATCATAAAATAAGAGATGTTTTTACGACGAAGGTGGAGCATACTCATTTCCAAAATTTGTTGGAATGCTGGATCCCTGCATATATTTTATTCACACTCAAAGAATCCGGTTCTTCTTGTCCAACTTCATAGTCTCTCAATTTATTGATAATGTCACTGTCATTGAAAGTTTCATCTTCAATCAAGCACGGGCTGTTGCCGCTTTGAGAGAAAGCAATTGAGAGTGCATTGTCGGGTGATTGTTTGTAACAAATGAACAGAGCGTTTTGAAATGTATATATGTACATTGCAGTGGCGTAGTGGCAACCCCTCCGCCTCGTGAGAGGTGAGTCCTAGGACTCTAGGTAGCTCAAGGCCTGACTAACGTTAAATACGTATCTACCCAATTTATAAAATATTAAAAGTAAAACCTGAGGTTTCAGGGAGGCCCTAACATTATCCGTGTCACTGGCACATAGAAAACAATACAGTGCCACCGAAGCCATTGAAATTCACGTAAAGCATAAAAAAAGATCACACAGAAAAAATCACACAAAACAAATCGCACTAAAATAAAATCACTGGACTGCAAAAAAAGGACTGCAAAAAATCAGGTTCTACAGTATTTGCTAGACATTTTTTTTTAATTAGAAAATTATTTTTACTTTTTAATCATCATAATTACAGCAAAATGTGTTAAGAATTGTTACGTCGTTTTAACACAAATAATAAAATATTTTTCTCCCTTCGTATTTGGTGTGATTAAAACTATCGGGATATGTGCTTTACAATGACTAATAAA
>BMAO01029465.1:0-29486 GCA_019973975.1 Trichonephila clavata | reverse complement strand
GCAACCAAAACAAAACAACAGAATAAACTGAATATAAGCAAGATACTTATGGTATCATTGTGTCCTATTATTCCCGGATGGAACCATCTCGTTTCAGAGACACAAGCTCTGGGCTTTCTTTGATTAGTGTTCTGGTGAGTTAAAATGTTAAACTACTTTATATTCATTTTTCTAGTGTAACTGTATTTTATTTTGAAAGCGTGTTTAAATGCAATTAAATTAAAATTATTAAATCAAAACAATCTAATATATAAAAAACCAACGTCCCACCTCAGTGAGCCGCGATACAATTATCAAACTGTAACCAGTCCGGGCGATTAAAAGGCTGGGAAGCATTTGTAATAAGGTTTAGGGTGCCATTTCATTTAAATGCCGGACTACTTTGGTTCTCACCCGTGACATCCTTACAGTATGAGAGTAAATCAATTTGATTATGGCCCTGTAGTTTTGCCCGGACATGACAATGTCCAGTCTCTCTTAGTACGACTAACCACTCCTTACATTCACACCTTGAACATCGGCGTGATTTCTACACATCTCTTGCCATTACAATAAGTTTGGGGTCTGTTAAATCAGCTTATTCGACCGACATTGGATCGAGAAGATTAACTCTCAAATTGTGATTGTGAACGTGTTTTCAGCTTTGGTGTAGTCCTTTTCACTTGACTGTGGTATAGAAGTTTCAGGATTAATTGCCAATAGTCTTTGTGCTACTTTAGAGTGCAACGTAAAATGAAATATTTAAGGCTACCCATTCAGCTAGCTCCTATTTGGAGTGCCACTATTTACGTAAATGAGTACACACATATGATGAAAAACTCTTATAACATTCATTTGTATCTTATTGCATCCTTTTAAGAGTTAAATGAATTTCAAATCTTAAGAAAATTTCTAAGCAACATACATAAATAACTGTTGCAATTCTTCGAATATTTTTTTTAATAAAATCACTAACATTTAATAAAATTGCTTTAAAATAATATTATTTGAATGAAGCAAAAAGTATTTATGTATTGTTGTTAAATAATATTTGCAAAAAACTATAAATCTTGAAAAATATTCTTATTTTACAAGTTTTATAGCAAAAAATACACTTCTTAATCAAAATTTAATAAACTCATATTTAATTAAGTATTAAAATATTAATATTAATATGAAATAAGTAAGGTAGGAAAATAATACTTTGGATATTATTAATAATACTCCTATAAGAAAATATGGACTATAGAAAAATGATAAACATTCATTTGAAAATATTTTCTTTTTGAACGTTCTCATCATTCTTTTAAGTACGGATGTGAGAGCCTTCAAACATAAAAAAAAAATGTATGCAAAATTAAAAAAAAAAAATAAGAAAAGAAAAAGGATTTACAAAATATAATCTAAAGAATAAATAGGAAATTTTAAAAAAAATTGCTTTGAGCATAATTGGAGGGTCAATCAGATATCACGTGATAGGTGGTTGGGAAGAAAATCGTTGTTTATTAAGGGATCTGGCCATTTTTTTACCTTTCAGGATTTACATCGCATGCAAATATTGCTTACAAGCGTTTGAGATATTGATGCCAATTTCCCTTGTAGCTCCTATCGGAGCTCCAGAATCATTGCTAGCGGCTAGTGGGGTGCGGCCAAGTATCTTATAGTGTCCCACAAATGCTCGTTTGCAATTAGGCCCTGTCTGCTAATCCATATGTTGAATATCTTCACTTTCCAGTATTTAGCTATATGAGCCGCAGTACACTAGTGGTAAAAATTATAGACTTATGGTTTGCATGTAACGCGTTCGAGCCCAGTGCCACTGAAGACCAGGAGTGTAGAGAGGTCCAATGCACGTTAAATAAACTGAGGCTGAAACGTCCCCCCATTGGTGTAGAAGTTAGGAGCTCAGGTGTCGTATCGATGCATGAGCTTTTGCACCCCTTCTCCTGACTTTGTCACTTGACGATGGTTCAAAATTATCAGGTCCGTCTACAACAGACCTCGTGCAGCTGTATATTGAGATATTAATATAACTCTTACTCGAAACCACTGTACGATATTTTCTTGCATAATTATACTTAAAAGAATAAACATTTGAAATTAAGTATCATAAATTTGCTTTAAAATAACTCAGAAATAAATCAGTAATAAAAGGACTGCGCAATAATTTCAGTGTAATTGAACTTTTTAAATGTCAATTCGTTTGAATGTAATTCCAGTTTATCCTGTAGTAAAGCATTTTTTTAAAGAAAATAACTGTCGTACTACTATTTCTCTATTCATATTATTGTTTTAAGATTCTACAAGACTTATTCCAACTACTGAATATTTATGACGCAATTTTCAGGCTAAGTAAAACAAATAACTAGGATAATTTAGGTCTGTAGTCTTGTTCTTTGAAAAGATTTGCACTTTCGTTACAAGAATGAAAAAGAAAAAGAAAAAAATCCAGATTATATATATATATGCATAGTCAGTTTTATTTTATTCAAATTCAAAATTACACTTAAATACGATTATATGTAAACCAACTCTATGTCTATAACATAGAAATGAGAGCAATTTACTCGAAACGTAATCATTCCTGCACTAAATTATTATCTCATCAAATACTATTCGATTCTTTACGAAGATAAAATGGTGTGAAATCGATTCACTTTAACCCCCGTGAATTTTATCAGATAACGTATAAGCCCTCACCTTGTTTTCCAGTCTCTGTCCGTAAGCCTGAAGTGGTACCACTGAATTGTCTGGAGGAATCTTGTTGAATCTCGTTAAGGATTGGTGTACTGTTTGCAGTTTCAGACGTGACTTCCATCCATTGTTCTTTGAGATACGTGACGGGGAAACTGAGAGATAACAGTGACGATGCCGGGAGGGTAAGATGAAAAATTATGTATCGATGCCCGGATTAAAATACCGTTACGTGCGATAAGTAACTTACAGAGAAGCGATTATTCAAGAAAATGTTCACTGTAGATAATAGAGCTAAGGAATGATACTAAAAATAACAGAGAAAAATTTGGGAAAAATTATAGCGCCTTAAAATTTACTTAGACACACACGCACACACATACATTTGGAGTCATCTCCATTTTAAATAACCGTGTATATGATTGATTTTGTTTTCGTTGAAACACGAGAACTATTGATATGGTATCATATTCAAAGAAATCGAATGGCTAATAGTAATTTTTACGCCATTCTTATGGGAAACTCCTTTTCATTATAGAATGATTAAAAAATTCCTATAGCACTCTTTTCTAAGGAAATTCCATGCACATAACAAACAAAGCCTCAAAATAAGTTTTGTCGGATAGATTGATAACAATACCATTTGTATGAAATAATTTTAAACCTGCTTTATGTTTTTATTTTACTTTTTTAAATAATTTTAATAGGAATTAAAAAAATATTTTTTTTTATATTTCAAAATATTATGTAAAGTTTTATAGAAAATAAAAAAAAAACGGGTTTGATATTCCAATGATTTTATATTGTTATCTGTTAATTTTAAACATACGAAATTACCCATTGTTAAGCAATTATTTAGTCTGGAAATTAATTTTCCCCAAGATTGAAGCAAATGGGCACAGATTTTACCCTTGATGTCTAATGTTGAATCCTAATGATATAATTATTCAAGCTTAATGATTAAATTGCATAGTTTTTGCATTTAAGCATTTCTTTTTGTCTGTTGTTAATAAACTGAACCCCCCACACACATATATTTGATGTTAATATATATATATTAACATCAAATTTATTAAAATAAATGTTAATATTTTCTTAGCTTTTTATATTATATACTAGGAAAAATATACATTAATTCAGATGATTTGTAATACAAAATATACAAACTTTGCTTAGTATTCAACGAATTTCTTTTATAACTTTCAATTTATTTCTCGCCTTTTCTCGATGATCGAAAATACATTGCTGGAAAGATTTAGATCGAGGGGAGAGAACCTTAAAAGTAGCTTTCGATTTTCAATTTAGCGAACAACCATTTTTGTTCTTTTTTCACATGATCTAGTACATTATCTTGTCAAGAGGTGTAATTTTCAGCACGCATATTTTATCTGTATGAGACAAGATTGTATTCCAGAAATAGCCTTAAAGCAGACTTCTCATACACTAAAAATTTCTACAAATAGATTTTTACTTAACTGAACCATAAAAGAATATATAAGAGTTTTAAACTAGTCTCCTCCCCCCACTATGATTGAAAGCGAACTTAGTAATTAAAAATAAGGTTTGGATCAAATGATAGTTTATTTAAATATAATTTTATTGAGAAACTTTTGTTATAAAAGTAATTTAACCTATTAAATTTATATTTTAAGGGTTATGATGCGAAGGCAAGTTATACTTAACTTTGAAGTCTTAAATACATTGTAAAAAACGTAATGTATTTTACATTTATTTAAGAATAAGTGTTTTGATGAGTAAAAAAAACATCAAGTTTGTACAAAGTGCATTTTGAAACTCTGAAGAGAATAATCTTTAAATAAAACACTTGCTAATTCCATAAAAACATCGTTAAATTGCTTTTTATGGAGCATCGTTAGTTGCTAATGATTTGTTCATTATTTTGCCATACCTTTATTTTTTGATGTTTATACATATTTAAATATTTTTGTATGGAAAAAATAAAACTCAAACATATAAGTTTTTAAGGAAACAAATTTCTGGTATTACTGCATAGTATTAATTTTTATTGTTTGATTCAGATTTTCTTAATTTCTATTTAATTTGAAAACATTTAGAAAATTAGGTTTTAGTGGTATTTGTACTAATTTTCTATTTCATATAAGCATCAAAAACTTAATACTACCTTATGTTAGCAACTGTAGAATAATAAAATTAGAGAAGTGTAGAATTTTTAAAATTTTGCTGTTTTAATTTTATTTTGTGCAAAAATTTCCTAAAATTTTGTTCAATATCTTATTTTCAAATTTTTATTATTAAATTCAAGGAAATATTTTCCGAAACTTTTAGTATGTCAACAGTAAAATTCGGTACAGTCTTAATTTTTAAATGTTACAGGATAAATTTTATTTTCTACAAAAAAAATATTCTAAACATTATTTCATAACTCAGTTAAAGATGTATTGCTTTAAAATAATATCCGAAATTTATGATTTGATAACAGCAAAAAAGTAATCGCGAATAATAGTTATTACAAATTATAAGAAACAGGGAACATTTTTAGGTCGATCGTTGAAAAGTTTAACTTAAAATAATGAACAGAATTCTTCTAAATAAATAACAATTAAGAAATCAAAAAAATTGAATAACCTTTCAGAAGAAAAAAGAACAATTTGAACAAATTGGCAATGGTGTAATATCGATTTTTGCGTTCTTCTTTATTTTTAAATGACTTAAAATGCTTCCTAGAAATTTGGTATAAGCTGTATTTGATTCTGAGCGAAAATTTAAAACGTGAGTATTGATTTCTAATAAAATTTACAAATTTGCAAATGTGAAAGCTCTGTTATCGATGTTTCAAAATCTCTAAGATCAAATGCTTATTACTTTTCTCAAATGCTTCTAGAATATTTGAAATGGAAAAGAAATCTTTTTCTTCTCCCCATTCCTAAATTTCATTTCTTCCCTTAAGGGGACATAGTACCTTTCGAAACCAAAAATTGTACATTTTGACATACTTCTTCGATTCAACATAAATCAATAAATTTTGCATATTCTTATGATTTTTTTTTACAAATTGTTCAAAACAGTTCAAAGTTTAAAATACTTAATCAATTTTTGCTTTTAAATTAATACATTTTTTTTAACAGCACAAAATATGCACACAAAAATTTAAAAATAAAAATTACTTACCTTCTGTTACCCGCAAGATAACTTTTGAAAGATGTACAGTAGAACCTTCATTTATGTACCAAATTAAAGCTAAATAATGCCTTAATTCTGTAAACCTCAAATTTTAAATTTCTACCACATTTAAAAAAATTAAAAAATTTAGATATCTTAAATTTTATAATTAGTAATTTTTTTCCATCTATCATGTTATAAAATAAAATCTATTCACCGTATTAACAAAACTGAGGTTCACAGAATCATAAATGATAAGAACAATAACCACATAAAATTTTAGAACTCTACAATCAAAACTTTTTTTTTAATCTTGCGGGAAAGTGTGAAAATTACAAACTGAGAAAATCACGTTTAAACATTGCATTATAATTTTGTACCACAAAATACAATTTTTGAATACTTAAAATGCACCCGCCTCATATGTTACACCTTCTATTTCAACAAAATGCTCATGCATGGCTTTTTTTCGCATTCTCAAAGCCCTACGAGCATCTAATGTTGAAGATCTAGACTTTATTTCGGCTTCTTTTATTCGAGCTTTATCACACTGAAAAGCATAAGTGACAGAAAAATGCCCTACTTTACAACCCAGATGTTTCACATAATATCCAAGCGACCAGCCATTCCATCATTATACATTACAACTGCCTCATTCACTGCAATATCAATTATTCTCTTAGAAGATCCTGATGTTTTCGGGCAGTATTTCCAAACCGTAGAGTTGAAAGATTCATTTGAATTCTGAGTCTTTCCCCCTAAACATTTTTTCAATAACTTAGGTGAGGATAATTCTGCAAATATTGGTTTTATTGCATCCATAACAGAGGTTGGCACATTGCTGTTATGTTTGTATGATTCATTTTCGGAGTATTTCGCCTTTTGATAACCACACCATGAGGACGCACCAACTGGGCAGAAGTAATGCATTGGTTCTTCATCTGTAGAGCGGTAATGGCAATAAATGGCCCAAATGGATTTACGCATATCATCTGCGGAGCTGCAGTTCTCACGTATAGCATTTCCATAGTAAGTAGTGAATTTATCTATTATTTTATCTGTCAGGCGATTTTTCCCACTTATACTTTTGCCATCTGATAGCTTTTTGCCACGATTCATCAGTTTCAACTTACGAAGTCTGGCACCCATCCGCTTCTGTATATGACCAACACATTCAATTTTTTCTAAATTGTACAACACCGTACTTTGCAGCTCTGGGAATGTTTTAGTGTCACCGTCACCAATATATTTCACATATTTGGCATTTCTTTCCAATACGGAACGTCTAAAAATTCTCTTCATTCCTTCCACTTCCATTTTATTAGAAGAACCAGAATGATTTTTCACGCAATGTGGTTCATGACTTTTTTTCCATTTTTCATATGCTATTCCACATTTCGGACTTTTCCATTGATCACAGCCTTTGCAATATGATGATAAAACTTCGACATCAATAACTTTTCCTGTAATATCACCAATAATGCTGCAGACACCAATGCGAGATGTATGACCCCGAATTTTCCAAGTTCCATCACCACTAACACATATTTCATTTGTTTCGGATGCTGCAATCTCTTCTTTTGCAGCTTTGTTCATTGAAGAAACAGCTACAATGGAACCAGCAGATTTTATATTATTCAAAATCCTATCATAGGACTTTTGTGAAACCGGTGGAGGCAAATCCATCACCGAACAAAAGGTTTTAATTCCACGTAGACCAACCCCTAGTGTACGCATAGCATATGTAATGCGAGTGTTTATTTCATAGTCGTGGTTACTTGACTCAAACACTGGTGAACTTTTAAAAGTTGATTGCATAGCACATGAATCACAATCAATGTAAAATTCTGATACTAGTCCAAACAGAACCTTTTCTTTCAAAACTGCTTTTGAGCCACAGTAAAAGCATATTAAATATTTTGATAATTCTTCTAAAAGAATGTCTAGATTTATCAATCGATAACCCTTACTTTCACTGGAGTTGCTTTGATAGGAACCGCTATCCAAACACAGTTTCTTAGATGAAGCTGATGACACATCGATGCCTACCGGTTCTAACGTCTCGTTTTTAGAATGTTGATTCCCACAAAAATGCCTTTTCTTTCTTCTATAATCCGTAGATCTTCTAGCGGATTTACTACTCATATTAATATATGCACAAGTATGAATTATCAAATAAAAATTAATGATTACTCAATACTTTTTCGAAAACTATTATCAAGGAAGGCTGACTTAGCAAGCAAAAACAACGCAGTAGAAATACAAATGTAAATAAACATCTGCTTGAATTCGAAATGTGTTGAGTTGTAGATATGCTTCTCCAATCAAAAGACAATTATAAATAAAATTGAAAATTTAAGAAAAAAATGCAGTTTTATATTACAGGTCGAAACCGAAACTAACGGAATAGCGGTTTGTTTACATTCCATTTAAAGAGCAAAGTCTCTTTAGACATTTACATTTTTTCCTGTACTGAGCGTAATAATTATCGGATTTTGACGCGGTTTGTTTTAAAATGCTCCAAACAGTTCAAATTATTTTTTAAAAATATTTTTGAAAAATCGATAAATTGATGGGTTAAAGGTACTATGTCCCCTTAAAGAAAATGCGCAAAATAAGGAAATGGATATCATTTTCAGAAAAATAAAATTTTCAGTAATTATAGGAGTCTTATCAAATTGGAAATAATTTATTTTGTGTATTGCCCATTAAACATGTATGCCCATGAAATTCTAAGCTACTCCTGTATTAAATCAGAGCTTATTTAAACTGAGAAAACGAAAAAATGAGTAATAATCTCTGCTGCTTTAAAATGACATTCATTACTCTTATCATCTAATTTTAAACTTGCTTAATGGGATTGCGTTTGTAAATGAATATCCTCCTCTCTGCAATTATTGCCATCAAAAGAGTTTTAAAACAATCGCTAACAGCAATTAAAATATTATCACATTTCTGTTCATTCTGGGAAAACAGTGATTATTTCCAAGGACTGAAGTATTAAGGGCTAAAATTAATCATTCCTTGTCACATAAAGAGATTATAGAAGAGATTTTCTTAAACTGAAAAGATGATATTATGGCTTGCCTCTTTTGAATAGAAATTTAAACTTTTAGCACTAATTTGTTAATCGTTCCTTGACTGTATTTAAAATTGTATAGTAAACATGTATAGTAAACCTGAGGATGCTTATGAATGAATAGTATTTATTAATATTTATATAGATATGATTCTTTTAAGGTATCCGACTGCCCTAAAATTGTGAATTTCGCCAAAAATTGACAAAAATTTCTTATGACTTTGTTTTATAGGTCATCTTATTAGCTTTATAAAAATACCAAGTTTATTATTTTTCATTCACTAGAACAAAAACTGCAAGTGTTTGAGTAAAAGCTGATACCATTATTTTAAGCAAGATATATCATACTTTAAAACATGTTTTATTCGAAATGTGTTTTTCTTTTAAATGTTTAAATGGGAACAGCGATTGCTCAAAAAGCTTTGAAAATAACTGACTGAAATTTTTTATGTATGTTCTGTATAATAGTAGAAATGTTTTAACGTTCAGATTTATCAATACTGTTTTATTAGAAAATTTAGAATCTACTATGTTAATATAATCACTGTTTTTTTAAGTGTAATTTCACAAAATAACTAAAATAGAGTGCTCTAGTTTTTGTAAAAATTAAAATATCTTTTATCCTGTAAGGTCATTTCAAAAATGAATAACATAGCAACACATCAGAATTGAAAAATTGAAATTTTGTTTATAAACTTTTGGTACAGAATGGGCCCCGTTTATTTTATTTTGTATAAATCTTTACCAATTTTTTCCGATTTTACTAATAGTAATTTCTTTTTCTCTTCTTAATTTTGGCATATTTTTCTTAAAATGTACTAAACAAATCTGAAAAACACACACAAAAAAAATCCCCATATCTCCATTTTTTCTTTTAAAAAGTTGTCGCTAGTAGCAGGAGGCCTTAAGTTCCAAAAATAGTCCATCTAATTAACCATTCTTTTTAGTTTTAATGTTAAATTGAAATTATTTCTGGTTTTATATACATTTTTAAATTATAAAAAAATATATTTATTTAATTTTATAAAACATAATTTTAAAAAATTCAGAAAAATTCATCAGTTTGTAGTAAAGAAAATCAAAAGACCGCTGTGTTTTCTTTTATAAACTTACATTTAATACATTACATTTTTACATTTCTTTAATTTTCTTTTATAACCATCATTTGACCATAAAGGAAGTTGTAAATGGTAGGTGAGAGAAAAATTTGCTGTTAGAAAACCAAATAAATTTGGATTAAATTATACTTACCGATATTTTATGCTATTTTTTTACTTTCAAAACTTATGTATGAGTAAAAAATATTTGTCCATATATTTATATATTTTTTAAAAACAAACTTTTCCATACATTTTCCTTTCTTAGTCATTTGTATGAAAATGATTGCTAAAAATATACTGTACTTAGTAATATAATTAAAAATGTTATCTATACTTTAAAGCAGAAAATACTAATTTTCAGTATAATGCTAATCAGATTAATTGTTCAAAAACCAATTGAACTGCTCTTATTTTACAGTATTCTCTACTCTCTTATTGATATTCCTTTTAATTTATTTACCTAAATTAGTTTCCGCAATCGTAGAAAAGTACAATTCCGGAAAAGTTTTAAGTATGTTTTAAGCCTACAGTTAAACATATTTGCGTTATTTATCTTCATGATACGAACTCTTCAAACATTTTAGTAGTTAGAAGGTAATAGTTAAAATATTTTTCAATTATACGTAACTTTTAATTATTTTTAACTCTATAATATTGTTTTGCATTCACACATAATATTTTAATAAAAATATATTAAAATATTTATAAAAATTGCTTCTATGTAAGTCATATGCATCCAAATTAAAGTAAAATATACCACGAGTACTTTATTATCTTTATCACAAAATAATCTTTAAGGGAATTCCAATTTGATACATTAGGCAGGCCTATTTTAAAACTTACAAACCATCACCATAATATCAAAATTCTCGAAGTGTTTTAGTGTTTTCAAAAATACATATTTCATGTAATAGAAATAATATAAATGTTTCATTTAATTGATAAAATGTGTTCAAATTCTTAAGTTTCATTTAAGAACGAATCGAAATAAAAACACTATTATCAGAATTTGTATGATTTTAGAATTCATCAGTGACTTTCCTAAATATTTTATTTCTAACGAAAATGACTTAAACACTATCGTTATTTTTCATTATGCATTTACGTCGCACTAAATGCGCATTTAATTCTTTTCAGTACCTTTAAATAAATAGTTAAAATCTGCTTCCACGATCTCTTGTGAATAAAATTAGGAGCTTCATTTAAATGTTCAGCTGCAAAATACTAGTTTTATTTTTGGCTCAAGTTTGTTTGGATACCGATTAAACAGATTTTATTTAACCGTTTCTGAACTATTTATGTGTTTAAAATGGCTGACTTGAAGCGATGAAATCGAATTTATTTATAGATCTTATGCATCATTTTAAATTAAAACATAATTGAGTTGGATTAACAATTCCGGTTAAAATACTTAAATAGCACTAATTTACACATATAATGGGACTTTAATTAAAAAGTTCTATAAATTAAAAAAATAAACTCTCTAAATCGATTGATACTATAAGAGGATTGCATTTATTGTGATAGAAATCACTTTAAACAAGATATAGGCAGTAATAAAGTGAAGCTGCAAGCTATTATATTTGTTATTTCATTTATTTTGCTTTATTGCGAATAAAAAATTGCATTAATTTATGCTTTGCGTTATTCATATTGTTTTGTTAATCATAACATTTTGTAAAAAAAGTGATCAAAAACCTAATATTCTTTCGTTTCTTATAAATGCGTAAGTGCGTACCTAGTAATAAAAACTACTTTATATTGAAGGATTATTTTAGTTTTCTTATTACTAAAGGTCCCTTCGCAAACAGTAATACTCATTCGTCTATTTACATAGAACACATGTTCTCAATTATACACTAAACAATATAAACAGGTAATACTTGAATCAAATAATCAGATAATCTGAAATAACAGGAGATGTACTTTAAGTATTATATAAAACGAAAATACCTATTTAATTTTATAAGAAATAAACATATAGGAATATATAAAGAATTTAATACGATTTTCCCATTTAAAATAATTATTTACTAAAATTTCTTACTTTATGAAGTTTTTTTCACGGAAAAATTACTTTTAACTAAATAAATTACATATATTTATGTTTATAGATGGAGGCGTTATTAAATTGTCATAAAAAATTATAAATCCCACTCCTTTGCTTGCCACATACAAAAATTACATTTAAAATATTTGTAAATTGTAAGTTTTTAAAATCTTTCAAACAATTTTATGAAGCATTATGAACTCTAACTTTATTAAATTTAATTTTGAGTATATGAAAGGAATTTTTACATTTCTGCAGAACGAGTTACAATTTTTCCATCAATTTCATATTTGTTCTTTGCTTTTTGGGTAAAATTAGACATATCTGTGTTAAAATTTTGTTTTTACAAATATATTTGATATGAATTAATTGGACTTTTGCATGGTATCGTAAGCACGAAGGGAAAATATGTTGGAGATTCAAAAATCTATAGTTTAACCCTATTTAAAAGCAGCCCTAATCTCCTAATGTATATTAATACAGAGAATCTCTATTAAAATTTTAACGCTTTATAATTAACACGAGTTTATCCTATTATGAAACATACAGTTTATGTTTCAGATAATTGTTGAATATTTGTCTAATTTTTTTTGTATTTTTTTAATAATTTTTAATAGGATCCCCTCTTTTTGTATATATATTAAAATTTTAGTCTAAGTTAATTTTTTAATTTGTATCAAAACATAATTATCATGAAGCACATTTTTCTTTTCCACACATACAATATCAATATTTCTTTAGATAAAACAAAAATAATAATGTAATAAAATGGAAATTTCCTAATTTACTCGGTTTACTAGAGACAGCAAACAAGTTTAAGTTATTTTAAACGTAATATTTTCTAGGAAAACATTCAATGAAAAATAATTTTGTAACTACCACAAATTGTTACAAACTGTAAAATTGAACTAAAATAAAGAAGCTTCAACCATTAAAATAAAACTATTCTCTTTACAATGTTTATAGTAAATTAAATAGCGGCATACTTAAAGGAAAATTCTTTTCCTTTACATTCTTTGTATAGGTATTTATGAGCTTGTTAATTCAATCGAGCCAGTTAAATCCCAACCTTTTCAGAATAGATAGACTCGTAAAATTACTATTTACTACATTACATAAATGTAGGGAATGTTGCAACTAGATCTACCTCTTTCTCTACCGTATTACTGCCTGCTAATTTTAAGGTATTAAAAAAAAGTAACATATTTTAAATAGATACTTACTTACGGTTTTCCTGTATTTTGTATAGCTACTGACGCTTGAGATGTTTGATATTTTCCTTTATAAAAGTATGCAACTCAACATTGGAATACATATTTTTTTTAAAAATCGAAAATAGAATTTTAGGCAAATGTTCAGAATAAGAATTCCTCGAAATAAGATTTTGTGTTCTTGCTGAATATCAAACTAATGTCAACTTTGAAAATTCTAACGTATTAGGAAATTAGAAAAATATTGCAACTGTAAATGCCAAAAAAGTTGTTTCTTTTCTTGTATTTCGAAAAAAATATTTGAATTTACAAAAAAAAAAAAGAAGGGGATGTTGTTTTGGTGGCAGAATCTAGAGTTTTGAATTTAACGTGTATTTTTATGTAAAATTAAAATTTCGTTTAAATTTGTTTTATTTATAAGATTTTTGTTGGCTTAATTGTTTCTTTTTTTGTTAATTTATACTAAAACAGTCTAGAATATTTGAAAGAGATTTAACATTTTTTTTGCAAAATTATTTAAAATATTAAAATTTGAAATAAGTGTTTTCAATGTAATGCAAATGCAATTGTAATATCCGAAATGCACTTTTTGATTACAATTTTTTTCCACATAATTAATAATTTAAGAAGGTTTGTTTTTCGAGTAAGTTTTATGATATATTTGAAACTTAATCAAGCATTTCCCTTCAATATGGAAATTCTTGAACAAACTCGATGTAAAAGAAATCTTCGCATTTTATTTCTGCAGTAGATGTCAGAAAAAAAGAATTTCAAAAGAGAAACAGATTTTTTAGATATGAAATTGGTAGTATTTTAATTATTTGGATTTATACATGCTGAAAATTCATGAAGAAAAATATCATTAAAATATAAGAATATGTTTCGTGTATGAATTACATAATTTACAAAACTGCAGTAATATTTCACATTAAATTCGTCAATTTACTTAATGATAGCATAGCATTATTACTCGTAAACTTCAATATATCTTATCTCACGCGGGCACACATTTAATCCCGCTTCCCCCCACACACAATCTTAGTTTCTAACCCTACAATCTTAACTCTTAAGGCTAAAAGTTTGTTATCATATTACTGTGGATACCTTCTTTTTAATCTACAGTTTCATGTTTAATTTTAATTTATTGCTTCGCTCGATTATATTCATGCAGTTTAGCGCAAATTATTCATTCTATATACTTAATGTTACCTGGTTTGAGCGAATACATCTTGTTGGACTCAATTAATTAGTTTCTTGCACTGGTAATATGGTTTGAGGAGGCAACATGTGACTACTGTAAATTGCATTTTTTTGACCATCCCAAACACAAAAGTACGACATGGACAAAAACACGCACAAGCAATACAAAAGGACAAAATAGATCTATTTCACTGGAGATCTCAAGTTTTTTATAGCCATGAGGAACTAGAGGCTATTATATTCATGACTTCCTTTACAGGCGTTACAGATTCGTCCAGATATTCAGGCAATGCAAAATTGCATCATTTTTTATTTCAAAACGCTGAATTTTGAGTTTTGGGGAGATAAACTTATAGTTATTTCCTGTTAAACGGGCAACCTAGAAATTAATTATAACGAGAAACGTAGAAAGGGCTCAAAACCACTATGAATTAAACAACTTCTAGAGAAAATTAACGTGATTTATTTCACCCACACACATCTGTGTATATACGACAGCGTTTCTCAAACTGTGTGGCACACCTCCCTTGGGGGGCGTGACAACTCTACGAAGGGGGCGCAAGCATATTGAAAAGTCAAAAACAGAAGATTATTTAAAATAAATTATTAATTTACTGAAAGTAAATAAACAAAATACATTCTGGCATAGTAAAAAATAAAATACACATTTACACTTATATATTACACTTATAAATGTATCAGTGCTACACAATGTATTTTATGATTAATTTTACAATACTAAATTAAAAACAAGTTTAATAATTACCAGTGACCCCATGGGCTTATTATAGAAAAAATTATATACAAAAATTAGCCATTATTCATATAATTTGTACTGTTTATAATTAATCCCTCTGCCGATTAATAGTTACGCGATTCGCTTCCCAATGCCAACTGTTTTCTATGTAGGCTCACGTATGTGATGTATTGAGGGTGGGGGGAAGGAATAAAGTAGCAAATCTTTTGAAATAAGTAAATCCTTCACAAACATATAGTCAAGGTTCTTTTATTGCATTCCAAAGCCTTCGGACTAATTTTATGGATAGCAATGCAGAAAAAAGATTGTACTTCGGAAAAACGTATGTATACGTACTGGAAAATTAACGCTTTGACAGAGCGAGACGTTTATATACGCCAGTGGGGCTTAAGAGGTTAAGGTCGTATCGTAGTTTTAGATCAAAGTACAGTTTTATTGAATTCCAATATATTGTTATTGTATGAGAGGGGTGCGATGAAAATTATGATTGAATACTGGGTCGCGAATATTGAAACTTTGAGAAGCACTGATATACGACATTGAACAACACATATTCCAAATTCTTCTTAGCAGAAAAAATTAAGTTCAGATTGAACAGACACATTTTTATTCAAATTTGCATAAAATCAACAAAATTTGCAAGGTATTTTCAGATAGAAAAGCATATATATTGCCACAACTGTGTTTTCAAATGAATGTCGCAATGCCAGAGCATTCACATTAAATGAATACTCAGAAATAAACGGAAATAATTTCAACACCAATTCTTTGCACTTGAGGGAACATAGTCGTGACATTAGCAACACTATACGAGACAGAATGACTATTGATTCTTGACGTATAAACACATGGGTATGTCAACGGTGCCGGAACAAATACAGATGCTTCGCTAAATACGAACGTAAAAGATATCTGGAGAGGAGCAGAAGGATCTGCAAACTGTCTTTACCTTTCATCCACCGTTTATTTCTATTCGCTTAAGATCCCTATTTTTATCGATTGGAGGAGTCACTTTCCAGAATCCATCGAAATGTAATGTTTCATGATTTATCATTCTAATATGTGTGGTCTATGCCGAAATATATTAGCGAATAATATAAAGTAAAACTCGTATTTAATTAGTTTTAAGTCTTTATTTATCATCATTTATTAATACTACATATATATAAAAGCAATGAAAAAGAAGGGGGGGGGATTTTGTAATTTTCAACAAAACTGTTGATAAGAGAGATTATCAATATTATACTATAAATTATTTATAACAAACTTATATGTATTGCAGTAACGAAAATTATTTAAGTTAGTATTTCGAACATGAAGAGGGGCCGCGGTAGCCAAGTGGTCTAGGCATCGGATCGTGGCTAGCGTGTCATGAGTTCGATCCCAGTACCACTGAAGACCCGCAGTGTAGGGGAGCGATGCACGTTAAATCTGTCGAGAGCTCAAACTTCCTCCCGTTGGTGGTGTGGTAGCTAGGAGAGGGGTGCCAGCTCAGGTGTCGTCCGCGTCACTTGACCATGGTTCAAAATTACGCGGACCGTCCCCAAAAGCCCTCGTGTAGCTGAACAGTGGGACGTTAATATTCACTCACTCACTCGAACATGAAGAGATTATTTGAAAATGTTATTTTTTCTCTTTGTCTAATGGGTTGTATTTTGTCTGATAATCCTTGCAGACACTGCAAGTTTCTATGTCTGAGAGCTATTTCAGTAGTGGAACCATCAAATGGAGGCTCCTGCTACCAAATTTTTGGCGCTTGAATTATTTATTTCTAGATCTTATCGGATGCCAAATATTGCAGTGTTTTAATTTTGCCGAGAGTAATAGAACCAAATTGATTCTGAAGGGATCTTTTACATGCCACATTTTCATGTGATACGCATGCCTATGATTTTCGCATCCAGAAACTCTATAGATTCCAGCTTAAATTTAATCCACAACCTTGGTCTTACGAGGGAGAAACTCTACCCGAGCCGATTATTTTTTCTTAAATACCAAAATTTAAAAATATTTAAAGTTCAAAAATAAACATTAAAATGTTTTTATAAATATTTGACTAACATGCACACTCTAAAAATAATCCATCCTTTTATTTATATCTACACATTCTTTTTCAATCTTAAGTCTAAAAAGGTTGATAAATAAATCTTTTCATTGATATAACACAAAAAATATTTAAATTATTGATATCTACATATATAACATAGTAATTTATCACTTTCTAAAAAAATTTGAAGAATAGCAGCAACTCTAGAAATAAAACGTCAGAAGTGATCTTTAACTTCATGCATTATATAATATGGTCTGGAGTTTGAAGCTTTCAATATTTTCCTGTTTTAGAATGACAGTTCTAGAGGAATACTGAGACCTACAATTTTGATTGATGTAGAATTGATTGTGTTACCATGTTTTAAACATGCATTTCTGAAACAGTTCAGTGATACCTAATTTTAGCAAGAAATTTAATCAATCATGCAACTCAACTTCAAAAGTTTCAAAGTGTAACATATTTGAAATGTGATATATTATTTAAATCAGGACTAAATTTCAAAATAGAACATAGTTAACTTTGCTTGTCAAGACCAGAATACATATTTCCTTCATACTTTGTTTCCAGAATATACGGGTTAATAGCTGTAAAAAACTGATTTCAGTTAAATATATATAAAAGGAAATAGCTGCATGAAATATATTTAAAAAGTAAAATGAAAGAACAAGTAGATTTTTTGTCCAAATTATATTGCTTTTTAATTATATAAGCAAAACTACCACATTTTTATAAGGGTCATTTTATTTTCTTCTAAATAAATCTTCTAAATAAAAAAAGTAATAAAATGATTGGAAGTTACTCGAATCATATATATCTGTAATTTTGATCTATATCCACACTTACACACACTAAGAAAGAGAGAGAGAGATCTATATAAATTCAACAGTTACCAATAAATTTATATCACTATTTTAAGTAAAATATTAAAAACTAATTTACAAAATTTTATCAATTACCTTGAGTTAGGGGTATTATTAAAATAATAGCTTTTTAAATTTAAAGAGATAAATATATTTACTTTATCATCGTTATGATCCTGAAGATTTATTTAGCTCTGTAGATAATAATAGTATAATTAAAGTTCTTATAGGAAATTGAAATAATTATGGCCTGAATAATGTCTAACAATCCAGAAATTTAAAACATTTCTTGAATTATTACTAAACAAAATTTACAATTATTTTAATGCTAGTCGTTCAAGCTAATTAAAATTTACTACAATTCGGGCCTTCTAGCAATGGCTAAACCAATTTATATTTATAATTGTTTTGAAAAGAATTACATTATTAATAATTCTTGTACTTATAAATTTTTTTAAAGACTTAATTGTTCTTGATAAAAATATATAATGTATGTGTAATATCGATTTTTATCCTAATTATCTAAAACTAATTAAAACCTTATTAAAGCAAACAACAACCAATTTATTTCAGTTTAATTTGATTTAACATTGATATTAATTAAATTATGTGTAATAAATTAAATATTTTTTTATGAAATATAATATTTTAATTTTGATGTAATTAAAGTACCTTTCTAAAATAATAATATTCATATTTTCGATTACAGAAATATTATTCTCAGTTGTTTGCAAAGTAATAATTTTTAGTTCCTCTTTTGACATAACTAATAATGTAAAAAAATATATCATAGTTGTGCTTTTATCATAGATTATGAACATCCAGTTAATTTTCTTCATACTTTGGTTTGAAATAAGTTCGAATTCCTTGATTTGTTATATGATACTATTATTTTTTGTAGAGTATTAATTTTTTTATTATTTTTTTCTCAATTACTCTTATTTTATAATAGTACTTTGACTAGATGACAACACAAGTTATTTGGTACACTAATTTTTATTTTCATTCACCCTTTTATTTTTAATTTTGTAGGGCTTTCCCTTTTAATGAAATACTTTTTCAAATTTTTGTAGGGTTTTTATATTTACTTATTTAGGTTTATAATATGTTTTCCAGGCGTTTTTAACAATTATTCCTTAACTGCGATTCTGTTTTGATGTTTTGGGAGAATATTAGTGACAATTCATGTGTTGTTGCGCAAATTTAGTATTGTTTTGCCTTTGTCGTTTTTATTTTTGTTTCATTGCTATGTAGATTAATATTGTTATTGTGGTACATAATTTTAGTATTTTCAGAAGCTAGCTTATTCTTACATTATTTTCTCTTCCTTTCTGTCCAGTAGTATAAGTAAATAAAGAGGAAGATTGACTGGCCTTAAGACAATGCTTACAGTCTTACCTAAGACTAAAATTTTGGTTTAATGTAATATTTCTTTGGCAATTTATCCTTGACCTTCTTGTTATACTTTTTTTGGTCTAGTTTGAATTAGATTTATGCCAAATCATTATACGATTAATGAATATATATATATATATATATATCATAAAAGGAAAAAATACATAGTATAGTAAAATGACAATACTAAATTATACCACTAACAAAGCTAGAAGATACAGACCAGATTTCAAGAAACATAACTATTAAAAATGGTGGAAAAGTATATTGTACAAGAATAAAATAAGCGAATGTATAGCAGGAAACAGAGTTAGATTTTAAAATGTAAGAAACCAAGAGAGTCAATGGACTAAAATGGAGACATATATATAGGTAGGACTTTTGTGTATGGAAAAAAATCACGAAGTGTCAAACATACCAGAACTAAATGTTAATATATAAAAGTCACATTCACACGATGCATTTCATGTTATCTCTATTTCTACCTGAATGAATTTCTCCAAGCCATTAGTGCAAATGATTCTGGCAACAATTGGTACGAGAAGGAGAAATAGCAGTTAGTTTCCATTAATGTTCTAATGTACAAGCAGTAAATAGAGATTTTCCACTGTGTATTATTGAATAGAGAAGCAGAATTTATTTTAGATAGCTGCAAGTGACTCGGTGAATTGTGTGTATTTATTGAGAAAATACATTGTTTTAATTTTATTATTATTACAAATTATATGTATTTTCTAACAGAGGTCTTGAAGGAACCTTTTCAAACGATGTGGTTTTGATTATATTTTCCCTTATATTCAGAAATGTATAATATGAATGAAAAATTCTGCTGTAAATACTTTGTAAAGAAAAAATATGCACAGTTATTTTTTAAATATTATTTTGCTTAAAAATTTTTATTTCATTTTTCACTTCAAGTAAAACATATTGATTATAAATTAGAAGGAAATTGCTAAAAAACTATTTTTCGAATATTCTTTTATCTCGCACATAGAAGACAACTTAAGAAATCAAAAGAGAATTTATTTTTTACATTTTCTGAATGAAATCAATATAATACTAAACTCTAAATATTCTGTGTGAAGGTATTATATGTTGTATACAGAATAGTACATTAAATAATTTATAATAATACAAGATGATGTAGTTTTTATTTCAAAATTATTTTTCTGATAATAGAAAAAGAATATTATTCTCTCACTAAAATACTTAACAACATAACAAATAATTTTAGATTAAAGTATAAACAAATTGAAATTATATTTCTAACCTGCATTTTTAGAGAAAATACTCTGCTTCTATTATATCCAAAAATAACACAAATTTCTGAATTTTTTTTCTCGTTATTTCATTCGAAGTAAAATTTTCTCAAAATATATCGAAACTACTAAATAAAAACAGTTTTTACAATCGATATTGTGATTACTTAATTTTATAAATCGTAAATATGATTATGGAATAATTTCTTTTTCAACGTATTATACAGTTTTGTATATAGTGTATACATAGTTATAATTCTAAGGTAATATATAGTAGGAAAATTGATTCCTAAAATTTTGCACTGGTAACATATTCCACAAATGAGCCACGTCGTCACATCAAATCAAAGGTCAGTAATGACGAACTAAAGGCTACCGTTGAGAATGAACCATCTCAGAATAGCTATGAACTGTCATTGTGAAGTTTTGTATTAACAAACGAACAATATTACAAAATTTAGCTCATATTTGTATAGGAAAGAGATGGGTAAGTGAGTTTTCCACTTGACCTGAATGAAACACAGAGTGAAAAGTATTTGGGAGATAGTTTGATGTCACTTTCTCCTCACAAATGTGAACCACTTTTAAATTAAATTTTATCTCGTGTTTGCCAGTCTAGCCTGTAGCGCAAGTGTGTTCCATTATGATTTCAACTATACCTGGCTTATCAATTATAACAAAAATATACTGCAACTAATTGGACAAAATAATGCAAAAACTTACAGAAAAACAAACTAGATCAGTTATCAGTTGGACTCCTGTCTTATTGCATGATAACTGTAGATAACACACCTCACAAATGATTGCGGAAAAATTACAGGAATTGGAATTTCACCATCATCCATACTCATTAGAACCAACCACTATGTAATACCACTTTTTCCGCAAATTTGGATTAATTTAATAGGAAAGCAATTTAATTCCAACAATTTTATAAAACTGAACTTCAAAGGATTCCTTGCCCCTTGGCCATTTGATTTTTATACCATCGGCATGAACAACATATCGCTAACAAGGCAAAGCAGTATTAATAATATGTGTGCATACAATAATTTCTTATTTGTAAATTATCAATCAACTTTACCTTTTCCAACCGATTTCAAAATCGACAATTCAATCCGAAACAATAAAAATTAAATTTGTATTAGACAAAAAGGTTATATTATGGATTGTATAAGTTAATCATTTAGCCATATCTTTCTATTTTAAAATGGATCAGTTTATCCGTGAAACAAACAAATAAAACTGGCTGCACTCAAACAACAAATGCAACTCAAAATGTACCAAGAAACATAATATCCGAATGTTCCGCATTGAGTCATTTAGAAAAGAATGCAACCAAACTTCGCAAAAGCCCATTTTTTCCCGAAGAAAGTGTAAGTTCCCAAGAAAGTGAAATAAGTATCTAATATTAATCCCACTGCAACATACCACGCAGCCTTCATGTCATAGCGCATATTTGATTTCATAGCTCCAAGGAAGTTTTCAGAAAAGATGCTCTAGGCTACTCTACACGATTGCTGAAGTTATATTTCGAGCAGTTGACGTGAGTGTACGTCAATCGGGTTGAGAACGTATCTAAAGGCGATCCAGGATTCTAAGTTTTAAGGTAAGTAAATTGTAATGTTTTTTTTATGATTCACGTAAACACGGACTCTGAGACGTGATCGAAGTTGGGTGACATTGCAGATTTGTTTTGCGGATGTATTTGGATTGTATTTTGGTAACAAAACAGAATCGTGCAGTATTATGATTTTAAGCTCTTATACTTTCAAGTAACATTATGTAAAATCTGTATATGACTTCTGTATAAAGATGGTATTTGACCAAAAATCGAAAAAGAGAATAATAAATTATGCAATGTAAAGAACAGCTTTAAAATGATCTGAATCTTATTGTGCATATATTTTTAAGAAATGATACATATATATTTATTGATTAAAATTTAATTTTTTCTCATAATTTTAAGAAAGCAATATTAAATAGGAAATAAGGATGGAATTTAGTTTTAAATTTGTGAAAATGCATTCATTTTCTCGTTTTTAATATTATATTGATAAATTAAGTAATTTAATTTTGATTCTCTTTTCGTAACGTAACTACTATGCATATATATGAAGCAGTATGTAGTATTTAATTACATATATCTCAGTTGATATATATGTTGGGGATATCTAATAAGGTAAAAATATCACGTATCAATAAATAAAAAAGTTTTCTTAATACTTTAAAAATGTGTTTATTTTTTTATATTTATGTTTGTGCTTAAAACACAAATATTTAGCTGACACACAATTTTTCAAAAATTTATATAAGATTTATATTAATATAAATTTTTTTAAATAATGATTATGTGTGTGGTACAGTTTTTATTTCCAGAACCAATTTCTTTAAATAAACAAAAGCAATACTCATCTGTAATCAGTACAAATTCAATATATATTACTTTAAATAAGGATGCATTTTAAATCTATTAATATGCTAATATTTTATATTTTAAATGGTTTGGCATAAATAAAAAGGGATTTTTGAAACTTTTAAAATATTTTTAATGCAATTAATTTTAAAATCATACACATTATTGTACTGAATATAACTACAAATATTCTCCCAATACAGAATTAATATTAGGAGTTCATGTTTATTGCTTATTACAATAACTATTCATATTAATAGGTATTTCATATTTTTAATGTAAACTTTACATATCAATTTTAATGAGACATTTGATCATACTCCTTATTTTGGTGAATATTATTACAGATGCAAATCAAGTATATTTAGTATAGAAATTTATATAATATTTAAAATGTTTTTAAAATAAAATATATATGTAACATGCCAATACTTTGTTTTAAATCTAATTAGAATAGCCCTTGGGTATAGTATTTCTAGCAATATTTTGCAGTATACACATAAATGTGGGATCCACACATGTTCGTCTATTTATATATACATTATCCATATTTTTGGGTTATAAACTTTACATATCATTTTTAAGGAGATATTTCATCAAACTCATTATTCTAGTGAACGTAGCCGCAAGGTCAAATAAAGATTTAAAAAATTTTATAAATATTATGAAATCTAATGTTTCAAACAAGCATTTAGTTTTTTTAAAACATGCCAACATTTTAAAAAAATGATGTTTAGATTAAATCTGTACTTTTTTAGCGAGCGCTTTCTTCCCGAATTTGTGCAGCAGGATGTATTATATGATATATCTTTCTTTTTTAACACCAGTAAAAGATTTGAGTATATTGTTGGATGAAAATGTCAAGGCACGCGCTTAACGAAACTGCTGCAACGTCAGAAATACGGAGCCAGATTACGGAGGGGTATCCAGATGTATTGATGCACATTCATCTTCTACTGATACAGGAGCGGGGAGGGCGCGAAATCTGTAATCGAAGAGGAAATGAGAATTTCCTGATCGTCCTCCCATGAGAGTCCGAATCCAGAACTGTAGGATGTGTCACAGTTCTCACATCTTTGCTTACTTCCATCCCCGAGGGGGTCTTTTTCGATTACCTGAATCCGTTGGCGGAACTTTTGAGGAAAGGTCGCAGTAAGAACAAAGATACTGATGATCTAAAGCATGGAGGAGTGAATAGTTTTCTATGATTTTGCTTTCCTTCAATAAGAAGAAAATTTAGTGGTTAGGAGGAAGGAAATTTAAGTGAGCATGAGCTAGCATTTAGTACAAAAAGAAAAAAAAATATCTAGAGATGGAATATTGAATATCAATGAATTATTATATAGGGAATGGTATCGCATACATATATTATAAATGATGTTATAAGGATGAAGGATTATTCATTAAAAATAATTGTTTTGGATTTAAAAAATGATTTTGAGAGGAAAAAAAATCTTAGTTTTATGATAAGGTTATGACACAAGAATGAGAAAAAGCAGAATTTATTTGTAAATATTAAATAAATATTTCATTTCCCTCTAAAAATTTATCTCAAACTTCTGTCGTTTTAATCGTGTTTGAAGATAAAAGACAAAACAGTATAGAAAGAAAAATTCTGAGCATATTTAGAATCTATAGGTGCATAATTATTCTCTCACTTTTGTTATAACTAACTTATATTACAGATGATTAAAGAAAACTGGATTACATTATAAATTGCAACTTTTGAATGGAATTAAATATTTTTCATATGGAAATAAATATAGTTTATTGTAAAAGTAATGGACTCTGCAATATCGATAAGTCGTGTGTGCTTAAGAGTGATCCAGATCCAAGTGCGTGATACGTTATTTAATGGAAGCTAAGCTATTGGATAAACAAAGTAATGAATAAGAAAGAATTCAAAATCTATATCATGTAAAAAGCTACTTAATATATAATATGTTTACATATTTAAGTTGCCACTCAAGCTTAACGCCTTCGAATTAGAACAATACAATATGAGAAGAAACTGATAAATTTTCTTACGATTTTAAAATGTCAATATTTTTTTAAAATTTAATTTAAAATGCAATAAACATATGGAAAGATAACAATTAAGGTTTAGTTGCATTTGAATCAATTGAAGCATCAGGGGCCGAAAAACGTTTCTTGGTTATAGGCTACTTCTAATTTTTTCAAGGTGTTGATTTTCACTCAGTGACGTAGTTGGGGTGAGCTAAAAAAATCTGCAATATTTATTATAACTTAATAATGAATAAGGAATATGTACTTAAATTACTGCAATAAAGTAAACTTACACTTTTAAGACAAGCAAAAGCAAGATGCAAATTTATTGATCATAGTCACAAATATATTAATGGCAATTATGATGTGCATTTGTCATGAAACAATTCAAAATGCATTAAACAATAAAACCTTTTTATCTAAAGTTAGTGCTGATAGTTATAGTCAGTAGAAGACATAGAATACATACTGCCAGCCAATCTTGAATATTTCGGTATGTATTTACTAACTTCTAATCATTAAGTGGTTGTAACCCAAAATGTTTTAACAGTTCCCCGGTCGACCGCTATCAAAAGATTCAAAATTAGTATAGAACGTTTAGTTTAAACTAATTAAAACTCTCTCCTAAATACATTATTGCATAAATGAATGAATCTCAAGTTAATTACATACTAACCCATTTACATTATTTATATATTAGATGAATATAATGCTATTTGTGTGCAACTAAATTAAATTTGGTTGAACTATATATAGCTTATATGTATTATCTATATCTATATATCTATTTAGTTGAACTCTTTACACTCTATATATAGTTTCACATTATATTTGTTTTATGTGCTTACTTACCAACAAGGCTGTACAATTTAAGTTATTTATTGAAACATTGTTTCATTTGATATTAATGTGTGCTTTACATCTATTCAACAGTTGTAAATATCCAATAAAAAGTCTAATTTTCTAAGGAAGTTTTTTTTTTCAAAATATTATTTAAGTTATCAATTCAAAAATGGCGATTGGTTATACCTGAGACAAACATAATAATAATGAAACTTTTTATTGGATTAGACAATATGTTTCAAAATTTTATCTGATATTAGGATCAAAGATTTTATTCAAACTGTATTTTTTTCTAAATGAGTTTCATTATTTTAACTTAGTATGCAACATCGAAACAACTAAACAAATGTTTTAACAAGTTTATATGTTCTTTATATTATCGTAAATTAAGTAATTTCTTAAACTTTATTATTCTTTTTGGTTACACGATACGTTGTCTATGCATTACTAATCAATAGTTTACACATCGAAAAATCAGATTTTACTTTTACTGGAAAAACATTTTTCTTCAAACTATTAAAGCGAATATTACATACAATAAAAAATGTTTTTAGAGGTTTTAACACGTAAAATGACTTGATGAGGAATTATATAGAAATCATCACCAAATATCATAAAAAGAATCAATCAATTATTTATGTTAAGACATTGCAATAAAAAATATATATTTACTATAATGCCTCACGCATATATTTGAGTTTTCTAGCCAGGTATATTTCATAAAGTTCCCCGATGCATTGACTATAATCTATACTAGCTAAGTGTAACGATGTAATTTTGATTACTGCTGTCTAGTTGCTGTCTCAATTTACTGTACACAAACTCTGATAAATAATAAAAGTAAATATAGACATACTTTCGAATGAATGCATTTTGTAGTAAATATTCTCATAGAAGATCGAACAATATGGACATTTTTGACACACATTAATGTAATACTAATATAATATTTCTTATTTAAGCAAATTTTTTACAAAATAAATTTATATTTCTCTATAACAATTTTACAAGGCGACATAAGTTATGCAAGTTCAAAAAAGAGAACATTATTTTCATTGAGCTAAACAAAATAGTTTTACGTACATCTTTAAAAATATTTTTAAGAAAGCTTTTCCCTTCGTGCTTTGACTTAACATTATAACTTTGAAGTCTCTTCTCAAATTATGTCCTGCACAACAGTCATTATCGTTTTATCTCTATTTCTTTAATATATAGAATTACTTTTAAAATATTTTTTTTGGAAATACTAAAAACCTTTCAGCTGTTGCAGATGTCATAGTAATTTCTTTTAGCAAAATCAGAACGAAATGGGATGCCATGGGAAAAATGTCTACTTACATTTGGCCAAATTTATATTTCCTTTCTAGAAGTTTTTATAGCTATTATATGTTTAATAAGAATATCTGTTATCAAGAGAAATAAAACAATACTGTTTTAGAAGATTTATTCAAGACGTTATACTTAATAGTCAGACAAAATTAACAAATGTTAAAGTAAAACGTATTAATGATAAATCTCACAGTTCAATTAAAAAAATATTTCTTATTCAAATGCCGTAATAATTAGATTTTATACACAAAAAATGACTTTGTTCATTACTAGAAATTTTCTAATATACAAGGAATTTGTTTTGTGCTATTAGACCATTCATTGTTAATACCTAACATTATGTTCAATGATTTTAATATTTATTTTGATTCAAATTCTAAATTATTGCACTTATTAATTTATACATTTTCTGGTGCACTTAATGTTACGCCATTTTTATTCTGCATGCATTAAAGTTTAGTTTCAAGAAGTATTTCGTCAATTTAATGGGTCTTACTCTCAGTTAAAATATTTATTACAATTTGCACTTTAATGAATTGCTTGTATATACACGCATTTAATTAGAATTCCTCTCGCCATAACAACTTTTATGTTTGTCATTCTAGTAGATTAATTCATTAATAACTTTATATACTACAGAATGAAATTTTCTGCGATTGAATTACGTAATGTCGCTATACAAGAAAATTTTAATAAATATATATAGCATTATGAAAGGAAATACATTAATTAAATACAAAAACTACATTTAATCAATATAAGATTTTCTATTACAAAATCTTAGCACAAAATGATAATTTATTCTTTAGATTTATTATAACTTACATAAGAGGCGTCATAAAAGGAAATGTGTCTGGGTGGTGCAGTGTCTTTTGGTCATAATCAGTTGTTTAATGTTGTTGTGTAACTATTTATCACTTAGTATATATTAGTAGGAACATGTTGTACTGTGTGTGTGTGAAATTCGTTCAATACAGCTCTTAATCTCGGGCAGACAATACATATTCAGTTAAGCAATTATTTAACCAATGTTGTTATAAATATATTTCAATTGATTATTTCCATTTTATAAGATCTTTTTCGTTTATATAATTTAGTTCATTTTCTTTCAAAATCGAAAGATCAATAAATGCATTCCTATTTATTTTTCTCATTGTTTAGATTCTGTAATAACAAAAATTAAAAATTCCGAATTTATTTTTAATGTTATGATTATTTTATACAACCAAAAAGAATCAAAGTTGATAAAAAGGAAAAAGAAATATTTTCAAAATAAAAGGAGTGAACAATTGCTCTTAATCAAGCACATCTCATAAAGAAACCAATGATACTGATTAACGTCATTTTGTATAAAAGGAATGTTTTATCAAATTAAACATTTTTCTTTATTAAGAGCCCGGCAATTCATATACTTTTTTTTCAATACGCAGCGGTTATAAAACGATATTCATTATTGGACTGAATATTATTACAAATTTTTATTGATAATTTTCTTAGAATGATTACTACATTTTTTTAATTCATGAAAGTAGAAATAGCATTTTTATTTTAAAAAAATATCCTTTGTTCCTTTTTATACACATGATTATTAATCATCTTGATTAATTACGTTCCCGATGATTAATTGCTTAAAATATTGAGTTAATAAGAAAACGAAGTAAAAAAGACTTTGCAGTTTGAAAACGCCAATGTATAATCCGTTAATATAAATTTAAAACTACAAAACTAATTGACCATAAAAAAATGTCAAGGGGATTTATGTGAAAATAGTTATTTTTTTAAAAATAAAATTACTCAAATTTTGTACTTTTTTTTTTTTTTGCTAAGAAACAACTGAATTAAATAAATTTTTTGGAACATATGTAATTACACGAATCCAAAAACTGTATTATAATTTATTTTCTATTGTTTTGCATTTATAATTCAAAATTGATCAAGTAAATTCGATTAAGAGAAGATTAGAAATCAAACTATTTGATAACATTTATTTGATTCAATGATTTAGTTCTTGCAACAGACAAATTCTCGTAGAAAATTACTTCTAGGGTGAAATGTTTTAAATGTTGAAAATATATAATATAGCAAGCATTATATCAGTATTTATATTATGTTGATT
>BMAO01029464.1:0-20702 GCA_019973975.1 Trichonephila clavata | reverse complement strand
TTGAATTTATTCAGATAATACAAAAAAAAAAAAAGGAATTACATTAACAATGCAGTTTTGGGAAGATAGAATTTTTTTCGTCAGCTTATTCTATTCGACTTGAAAACCTAATTACGGATAATTCAGTTTTATGAATTTTGTATGAGTATATAAAAAAAAAAACATTAGTAATCAAAAGGTTTTTTTCTCAAACTCTCTTATTTTATTTATTTTTTCACTTTTAACAAAATTACAATGCCTTTTTTTTTTCGGCCTAATTTTAAGTTATAAAGAATAAAATAATCTTTTTATTTAAGCTGTTTTTCTGAAATGATTTATACTATTTCTGTATAACTATCAAAAGCCTTTTCTACTTAAAAATAACATAATATAATTTGTATTGTATTTTTAAAATTTAATTTGTATTAATAAATTAATTTTTTTTTATTATTTTTTCTTGACCCAATTTTTTTTTTAAATTTTTATGTAAGGACATTCCTTATACTATAATTACAATCATATAATTCGATAAAGTATTTAAAAACTAATTCTTTTCAACATATTTTGGGGAGGGTGTAAGTATATTGAACTCAAGGTACACATCTATCTGAAACTGAGGAAAAAATTTATGAATTACTAATATTTATAGTATGATACATTGAAGAATATGCACTAAAAGGTGATTTCAAATTGCTCAAGATGTAAGACGTAAAAACAAATGTTTTTAGTTCTGAAAATTTTGAATAGGTTGAATAGGTTTGAATTTCAATTCTTTGAAATTTCAAAAAAAAGTATGATTAATAAAATAAACTGTACACATTCAATAAAAAAATTTATTGAACATATATTGTTGATTTGTTTCCAAAGTTCAGAGCAAATATTGGATTTATTATTTTACATAATATTTCTTTAAAAAATCTATTTTACGAAGAAAAAAAATGGCAGTCTGCTATTTTCTTTATGGTTTAACTAGTTAATGGTTTTATTTTTATAACGAAAAAACGAAAGGCATCTTAAAAATCAGCTTTCAAGCCGTAAACATCACATTAAAGTCCAGACTATTTGAATTATTGTGTAATTTCTTAACGCGATAATTTAATGCTACCAATTTCATATATTTTTTTTTAAAAAAAATAAAGAATTAATGACAATTATTAGAAAAAAATTCTCAATATTTAAAAAATTTAAAATTTATAATACACAAATTTGTCTATACAAGAACAGATTTTACATTCGAATATTTTTTAACAAGAATTTCAATTTCAAATAAAATTATCTGTTAATTAAATGCATTTTGCAACATACTCTCAAACAAATTTTGAGTTTTATTGATTACATTCAAAAAAATTATTTCAGTAATATGTATCTGGAAATAGATAATTATACATAGATAATTTTGTCTATGACATGATGATTCTTATAATTTTCAACTGTTTATTAGTATCATAAAAGGATTAATTCTTTCAAAAATTTTCAATATTTGTGAAATTTTCTTAAGGAAAACTCTTTTCAAGTTTTTTTTATAAAGTATACGTTAAAAGAAATATATTTCACATCATTTAAATGTTTAGATGAAAAGTAATTGAATATTAGACTTTAAAATATTTGTCTGCTTCCATTACTAGAACTTTTAACTGTTTTAAAAAAAAAATCCGCAAAATTACGTTCAGTTTAATTAAATATCAACCAACTTTCTACCATTAAATCACAGTGCATAACTAAGTAACCATAAGACGTTATTTAATTCAACTATAGAGACTGGACGTGATTTGTATAATTTCTAAAGTTCTACAAGTAACCGACTCATATAGACGTAGAACCAATTAAAGAAAGCAAAGGAATGTTTACAAAATGTAGTAATCAAAAAGTCACCCTGATGCAATTGAAGTATATAAATTTTTTAATTATTTTGATACATTTATTCTTATAAAGAACTCTTGGAAGAATCTGTTAGTCTGATAAAGGAAATTCAGTTCCCTGCCCTTGTTCTCAATAACAACTAATCAGGTGTCATACTTCCTTTCTGTAAAAATGAGAGAAGTGAACTCGGCAGTATTAGTACCGTTAGATTTGCCATTAAAAAAGGCACATCATAATTTAATGTCGTTATTCAAAATACGTGATAACGTTTTTTGCATCTGTCATATCTTTAATGATTTCTTCTTGGGTAATTTACTGTAAAAAGAATATTAGTTCACATTTATGTTCTTCCTTTCAATACAGTTGAAAAGGCTAATATAGGGGAAGGTTGGCCAACCTTAAGATTATTTTTAACCTTACGGTTGTGACGGATCTATACGGTTCCTTCAACTAACTCCCTTGGGTTTCCTTTTGGGCCGTCATTTTTTCAACCAACTTTTTCTGAGAAAAGAAAGCGTGATTATGCAAATAAAGTTTAATATACATATTCTGTGTGTATTCGTGAGTTGTGAGAGTTAATGAAGTGAGGATGCATTGGATGTGAAGGGAATAGTTGAGAAGCTAGCAATTCGGTAGTAGTACGTATACGTACACAGTGTACGACCCGAGAAGTTGGAAATTCGGAAAGTGCCTAGTTCTAATATTGAAGAAGTGTTTAAGGCCACGTCTAAAGGATTAAAGAATTGCAAGAGTTCAGGTACTTGATCTTATTTCAAGTAGAACTTAGAGAGTTAAATTATTAGTGAGCTTCTAAAATAAAACAAGCTTTGTATAAGCTATCGTAAAGATAGATTTGCATGATCGTATATATTTTCCCCACGCCATCCTGACTCACCTTCGTCCTCTAATTAAACAAATTTATCTTATTTAGAGTATTATTTGTGTCTGTGTTGAATATAGAGATAAATAAATAATTTGAGTTCATCACATGTCGTCTTATTATTTAGTTCTTCCACGCATCTAGCCGGATCACAGGGAATAAGGAATGCAAATTCCTTACACGGTCTTAATTTATAATGATAAGAATTTATACTACTGTGGATATTTTATTTTTAAAACGTATATTACCTTGTTACATTTCTATACATTGTTTTACCTAGTTAGAGTTTTGAGTTTTGAATACATAATTATATAGGGAAACACATATTTATACTATTTATTTCGTGTTCCCTTCTAGAGATAATACTGTTACATCTTCTCTTAGACTAATGACTTATACTGTGGCTTTGACTGCAAAGTGGTCAGGCTTGAGGTCTCTTGCCCGGTGTTATTTTAATAGAGTCATGGGTTTAAGTCCTGTTGCCACTAATGATCCACCCTGCTGAGGGGCTATGCAAATGAAATCAGACGAGGGTCGACGTCACCCCGTTGGCAAAGTAGGAAGGTTTGAAAGTGGGGTGCCAACTCAGGTGCGTCTTCGTCCCTCGACCGTAATTCAGAATTATGAGATGCGTTATTAAAATCTCAAAGTGTGACGTTGATAAACAAACATTCAATGAACTGTGGCTTATACGTGTAACTTATACGACCAAAAAAGTAAATAAAAATAAATAAAAGAACGATCTACAGTTTATGGTATTCACAATGAAATGCTTGTTTGTTCCTGCTTCCCTCTAATCCTCCTTGTCTTCTCTCGGAACCGGCTAGATGTTGGGAAGAATTGAATAATCAGTCGACATGATTCACTCTAATTATTTTATTGTCACAAAATATCAAACAAGCACAATAATAATCTAACTGAGAATAATGATCAGGAAGCAGAGCACGAAGGTGAGACTCGTTAACCTGGGGAAACATTACGGACCCCCAACTGATTCCACGATAATTTATACAAGCTCAATATCCACTACGCCACGCACTAATAAGCTAAACTTCTATTTAAATAAGGATCACGATACCTGTACTCTTGTGAAGTCCTACTGTTGAGGCCTTGAACGGTAATCTTTAACTGGATTCGATCACCTCCGAGTGATCCTCTCTTGGAATTCTTCAATTGATACTTTTATAAACTTAGATTTGCACTCAATAAACCCACGATCCTCCACTCACTAACTAACTCTCAAAACTCGCAAATACAGAATTTATATAATGTACTTAATTTGCATAATCACGTTTTCTTCCTTCGGTGAAAGTTGGTTGGCAAAAATATTTCTCCAGAAGAGTCCTCAAAGGGTTAGTCATAGACGCGTATAGATCCGTCACAACAGTTACTTCCAAGTCTGATACAGATCGAGATGTTTTGGGTTAAGTTAGTTAATTCAAATTCAAATTTGACCTATTTCGACACAAGTCTTTTTCTCTCTCTGACTCTCCAAAAGCTGGCTTTTGAATTCAAGAAGGAATACTGTATGGAAGGAATACTGATACTTATGCCACCCGATAGACAGTAACATCAGATCTAGGTCCACGGAATTCATCGCCGCTAAGGCCTAGATTTTTACGCCTGTTGTTAGCCTTAGTTTTGAGCACCATTCGGGTGACCGTCCGATTTTGCTCGGTTCCACTTCGATTTGAGAGAGGTCAGGGGCCTCCCACCTCTCTTCTCCTTCCACCAACTTCACGAGAGGGCTTGCGGCTCGACGGCTATTTAGAGTACTCCAATGCCGCAAAGGCACTACACATTTACAAACATCCATGCCTTCTCCGGGATTCGAACCTAGGCCCTACGGTACCACAGTCAGCGTCATTAACCACTATGCCGGACGGGTGGCAGAGGAAGAATACTAAATGTAGTTGACGACTTTTTGGAGCACGTGATCTCTTATAGAGATCATCTCCTATTATAAGTTGGTGACTGAGTATATGATAAAGTTTGCCGTTATTATTTTGTGATATTAAAATTACTTAAAAGCTGGGCTGTGGGTAGCCTAGTGGTTAGAGCATCGGACGCCAGACCGGAAGGCCTGGGTTCGATATACGATACCACCAAATACTCGCCGAGTACAAACGGAAAACGTGTTCGTTAAATCTGTGGATCCGAATGGTGTCGCCATCTATCGTGTTGTACCGAGCAAAATCACACCATCACCTTCATGGGGGCTCAAAAGCTTAGGCTAACGACAGGCGTAAAATTCTAGCCCTTAGCCGCGATGAATTTCGTGGACCTTGATCTGACTACGTCAGACAGGTGGCATAAGCAACAACAACAACTCAAAAGCTAAAAATTAAAAAATTAATAATTTAAAAATTTAAAATTATAGACGATGCAAAATGAGAAAAAATAATTTAATTTCCTGGAGCCGTTGTGTTGTTTGCATTGTTACTGAAGTGTAAAATACCTTTATTATTTTTATGGTTCTCTGAGCTGACCATACATAGCGCTGTTACCAGAAACTAATGAGGAACACTAAATGTCAACCCAGTGCAAACCTAAATCACTTAATGCTCGTCTGAATGAACAAAATAAATTAACTAGGAGTTCGTATGGGTGAAAAGTATTATTCAATGTTTTCTACTTTATCGTCAATTTACACAGGGGAAACAGCTATTACACTGAATTCAGAAGGAAAAAATAAAATTAAAAAACCGTTTTCTACTCAGTTTACTTTCCCATCGTTTGCGTGTGCTTCTATTTGCGAAACGCAGTTTAAAGAATCTTTGTCATCTACCCTGCCTCATTGTTTGTTGCCAACCCCACCTTATTTTTCTTCTTTTTTCTGTCGTTTGCCTCTCTGCCTCCAACCGAAAGCAATTATTTGCACGTTTCTCTTTTTCCCGTCTGACATTTTTTTTATTTATTTATTCTCTTTCATTTAGACGGGGGGATGAGACAGAGGTATTCGTGTCACAGTTTTCGATTGGTCTATTTGCTCCCCCTCTTTCCGCGCCTTCCCTACAACAATGGAAGAACGCATACTCATTGTCGAATCAACTGTCGAGGGAATAATCATATGAAGAACTAATTTCGAAGAACTAATGTAGGGGAGGTTTAAATTTCGACCAGTAGGGAGGAGGAAAAAAAATCGTTTAATTTCCCCTAACTTTTCCCCTTCTTCTAATGTCTAACCTCCCCCTCCCCCCTTCATTTCAGTGGGAATGACAATGAAACACCTCATGCATGCATTTGGCATCAAAAGACTGAATTTATCGTTTTGCTATTTTCAGCATAGAATTGTCGTTTGCTAATAAGCTCATATGGTAAAATATAAAAAAAATATATCTATCTATTATATTTCTTTGTGGAACTGTCTTTTTTCTCCTAATTTAGAGTAACATTTGCAATAAGTAAATTGCTTAGCTTCTGAATACTGTTTCGATACTATACTATCATACATATACAGTGACTCAAAAGCGTTCGTACACTTACAATTTTCAATAAAATAGAATGTTTTCAACTAATAAAAATTAATATATCGGTATTGTGTCTATTAAAAATAATATCTGCAACACGTTCTCATTGGAATAGTATATAATTAAATTTTAAAGCATAGAATAACTATTATTTTGGAAAATCAATAATCAAAATACTACTAAAAAAATTGACGCCACAAAAATCTTTGTACACTCAAAAAAAATCTGAAAATAGTTTTAACTATTATATTTTTTTTCTTAATAAAGGAGGAAATCTTTTTTAGCGTCCTCAACAAATTTTAAGCATCTAGGTATAGATTTCATCTGTTTTTTTGTAAATTCTGCAACGATGTTCCTCCATTCTTCTGTGATTATTGTTTTTATATGTCTGCCTTCTTAGTCTAACTTGAAATTCTCTCCAGATATGTTCTATTGGGCTTAAATCAAATGATTGAGGAGGTGTTTTCAGAATTTGGGGACAGTTATAGACACATCAGCGTACGTTGAGGATTGCGATGGGGGTCATTTCCTCAGTAAAAAAATGAATCTTCTCCAATACCCAAATTTTGGGCGGATAATTTTAAGTTGTTCTTTAAAATATTTAAATAAAGCTCGCTCATGATTCACAATACCATCAAAAAATGCCAAATTACCTAATCCTGAACCCTATTTACACCCACAAACAAAAACACCTCTACCTCCTGCTTCACTGTTCTAACTAAATTCTTGGGATTATATCTCCCTCGATTTCTCTTCTCCAAACTCTTATGTGCCCATTGAAACCAAAAATGCTCAATTTTCTGTCCTCCCACAACCGATTTTCTTTCAAAGTTGGTGCTTAAAAATATCCTACTAAATACTAAATTAAGGAAAAAAAATTATCTATATATTGTTAAAACTACTTTGACATTTTTTTAAGTGTACGAAAACTTTTGTATGTAATTTTTTAGTAGTTTTTTAATTATTAATTTTTACTAAATAATAGTTATTCTATGTTTAAAAAACTGATTATGATATTCCAATAAGAGCATGCTGCAGGTATTATTGAAAAAATTGCGATTCTCTCTGATATACTAGTTTTTAACACTTAATTTTTTATAAAAATTGTATGTGTACGAACACTTTTGGCCACTGTATGCAGTTTAAATAATCTCTTCTAGAGAGAGAAATAGGATATTTACACTAAAGATAGGAATTAAACAACTTAAAAATATGAATGGTGCAGTATTATAAACAAGGCAGAGAGAGACTTAGGGCAGCTTTAAATAATTTATATAAAAGTGGGGCTTAACCAGTTTTGCTGCTAGCCAACCTTTCCCCTTCCTGTTTATAATACTTAGCGAAATAATATTAAAAACAATGGATAGAAGTTCTAAATCCATTATAAGAAAATAGTAACTTACGTAGATGCACATTTGATCAGACTTTTATAAATTGAGTTTAGTATTAAAACTTTTAACATTATTTCTAACTGCATTTTTTTTTGTTTTATTTCGATCCTATAATACAGGCAAATAAAAGGAAACAACGTTGGTGCCTAAGATCATGTTCAAGCCTTAAATTTTAGTCCTAAGCCTAAGAATTTGTTAATGTATTACTTTATCTATTTCACTTTAACTTTTACTGTCGTCTTACTATTTTCTTATTGCTTTTCTTTAAATAAGACTCTCATAGTAGGTATTAAGTACAATATTAATGATTAAATATGTGTATTATTTCTGCTTGTGGAATTTCATGCCACCCAAATTTTTAATTATATATTACGACATTTGAACAGTTCTTGAAGTATTGGAGATAATTGCATGGGGAAAGTCTGAATTCAAAGGCATAATCATTTTAAAAAATCCAAATATGTAAAAAATTGGGCCAGTTACTTTTTTTGCAACTGAATTTAATGGGATTTATGTTTCCAAAATTATATTTCTTCTTTCAACTTCTATTCCCATTGATGTGGTGGGGTAATTAGAAGAGGGGGGGGCAGCTCAGGTGTCGTCCTCGTCACTTGACCATGGTTAAAAATAGCGAGGTTCGTCGCCAAAAGCCCTTGATTAGCTGAACAGTGCGATGTTTATTCACTCACTGACTCCAACTTCTTGTTTCCAAAAATCTGAAAAATAAAATATTTATCGAAAAAGGTAGAAGCTTATCAAATCCAGAAGCTTTGAAAATAATTGAAAATAATTTTGTTAACCAACAAATATTTTAGACACACGTTTAATTTAACGGGGCCAATATTTCTAGCCTTTCCCAATAATTCAACATTTCCAAGCACAATTTTTTGAAATTTGAAGTATAAGCTAAATTCAGATAGAGGAATTTGATAAGCAAGGGAAAAATGACGACTAAAAAAAACAATTCTTTTTTAGAAGTTAATTAAGAATGTTAATACCTAATCCATTAACATCTCTGAACCATTAACATTAATTTTAATTTTATCCAGCTACGACAAGATTTGTGAATATTATTATGGGTGCCCTTCTCTTCCTTTTGATGCGGTAGCCTAGTAGTCATGGTCACGAGTTCATGACCTAGTGGTCAAGGTAATGGACTCGTGCTCGGCTTGTCATGAGTTCGAGCCTAGTACCGCTGAAGACCCGCCGTGTAAGGGAACGATACACGTCAAATCTGTCGAGAGCTCAAATGTCCTCCCGTTAGTTGTGGAAGTAGGAGAGAGGGTTCCAACTCAGGTGTCGTCCTCGTCACTTGACCATGGTTCAGAATTACGAGATCCGTCACCAAAATCCCACGCGTATATAGCTGAATAGTACGACGTTAATACTCACTCACTCCCGAGCTCATGGCCGGAGTGCCATTAGTTCAAGTCCTAATATTACTGAAGATCAGCTGTGTATAGAGGAACTGATCCATGTTAAATAATCGTAGATCGTTGGCATGGTGGGGTAGTTTGAAGAAAGGGATTCCCGTCAAGGTGTAATCTTTGTTACATGGCATCCCATGATTTCAGTTCAATCTTATGAGGTTCGTCGCCAATATATATATATTCATTGTTTTGCTCTAAGTGCGACGTTAATGAACTCTCACTTACCCCTTCCTTTTTGATAACTTTTCTTACGTCAAAGGTATGACATAGTATTCTGCTGTTGTATGTAGTGCCCTCTCATATCGTCAAAAATCGCTACTTTGTATTAACTAAGAAATTCCAGAAATTTATCGCCCAGGAACAACTGCATCCCAGGCATTTATTTTACAGCCAAAGATTTTACAAGTTACGACAATCTATTTGATATTATTCTAATATAAGTTGTTAATTGGAGCACTTGATTCCCTAAGGAAAATTTATCTCCTATCTTGAACATTTGAGAAGAGCAATGAATTAATAGCTATATCCTCAATTTTTTTATTGAAAAAATAAACTTAAACTAAACAAGCTATCAATCATTGGCAAAGCCAAGTAATTTTAGTGCGTTTTTCACATGTTGTATTTTACAATAATGCATCTAATGAACTTTTTACTAACAGAAAGTAGTGTGTACTCTACTTAAAAAAAAAAATTTTAATTAAAAAAAATTAATTTTTTTTTTGAAATTATTAAATTTAAATATGATTTGGCTCATCTAGGGCACAAATGCGACCAAATGCCGAAAACCCGAGGTCAATCGGTTGCTTATTGGCTGAGAAAATGTACGACAAAATATGGAACGAAGACAAAGACGAAATTTGCGTTCCAATAGCGCTTTTCTTACATTACGTGAAAAACGCACTAATAAGGGTGTGTGAGTGAAAAAAAGAAACCTTTATTTTTACTGAAATTTACCCCGTGGCCGGACCATAAAAAGAACAATTGCAGAACATTTTCCGGCACAAATAAAAATTTGTTGGAACTCGCCAAAGTTCGAATGAAATTCACGACAGGTGGCCAACATCGTAAGTACATAAAAATCTACAAAAAATCTTAACTCTTTTTCCACAGCATATTTTTCCTCATTACAATAATCAAGAGCGATCTTTACATGATAAAATTAGCTATTATTCTTCCTAGATAAAATTTCATTTATCTTGGAAGGTAAAGTAAAATAATTTATTTTGGTGTCTAATTTCTTTATAGCCAGTCATATTGGACTAAATTCATATGACGTCATAGTCATATGATAACTTCATTCTCATGTTTCCGTCCAATCAGATCATAAATTTTTTTGATGCAATAATTTGTTGATAAATGCAATCACGTGTTTCTAGCCAATAAGTTTAAGTGCTTTGCTGTTGCCAGTATTTGCTTTTTTCAGAAATTTTCTTATAAAAATATATATTTGTCAACACATTTGAATTCTTATTTAAATTTTTCAACATGTAGAATAACATACTCGTCCAATGTCAGTTTTGAATTCAACTGAGAACACGTGATTGTATTTATCATGTGACCATCATGAATTTAGCTCATTTCAGTTTTAATACATTATATTCCAATTGCTTGACATGAACAAATAAAATAAGCCCTTTTGTGTAGTTCTTTTTTGTGTGAATAATAGTAGCCAAAGTTTATTCCGCGGATTCCTTTTATTCTTATAATTTTAAATGATCCAAAAATTCCCCAGATGAATGATAATATCTCGAAAATACACAAAAAGGAAATATATATTAACTCCAACCAGCGTGGATTTCGTATTACATTTCTTTTTCTCCAACTGAACTAATATATTTAGAATAATTACAAAAGATGCCAACTTGAGTAACATAACGTTAACACCAAACGATTATGTATCAGCAAATAAATTAAGTAATTAGATAAATAAGAGCTATATTCATGATTCATTAAATCAAAGCAGACGATAATGGCCTAAACAATATCTATAACTTCTGTATAATTTAAGCAATAAATTAAATATTAGTTTGAAGTATAAAAAAGAATTTTTTTTTAAATATAACCAAACATTTCACTTACGAAACCTTTTTAAACTTCATGAAAAGGACAGTTTGTGTTAAAAATTCAATTACTTTTTCTGCTTATTTCAAAAAAAAAATTTTTTATTTCTCCAACCGATTTCAATGTAAAGATTATAATATAAGTCTTGCTTTTGCTTTTTCTATTGAAACTGTAGTAAAAATTTGATTTTTTTTTAAATACTCAACAATAGATATTTTACAACTCTACAAATAAAGTTACATATACACTCGTTTAATAATATAAATGCAAGGAAATTAATTTCTGTTTTTTCATTTATGCAAACAATTCACTCATTTAAAGAACAATTAGGAATAAAACAAAAACTAGGGGAAAAAGCAACTTTTCATTAATTAGAATTTCAGCAATTTTTTAATCTTCAAGTTTTTTTAACCTTATCTAGTAATTTACATTAAAAAGTTGTTGAACTACTCTTAAAACTTTTTCAATATAAATTGTATCTATGATATATGAAACATACATGATATGTTGTCATATTTGACGTAAAAATATTGCAAGTATAAGAAAAAAAATGTGTTTTTAATTTTCAATCATCTCTTTAACGAAGGCTTTGTTCAAGTGGATTCTTCCAGAAGATAACAAATGATTTAAATAATTATAGATTGAAATTTTTATTACGTTTGAAAGGAGAAATCGCTTGTCTTAAATTAATCTTAAAAATAAAGTACAATTAGCTGCACGTTGTTTCTTCGCACAGGAAAACATTATAAATCACCAAGTTTAACACGTGATAATTGCTTTCAGACAGCGGAAGCGTATCACTCTTCTTTTGAGGGCGTGATCATTCTCAGTTTACGCGTGTCTCATTTCCGCTGAAATAATTAGAAAAAGCCCTTTCTTACAAAGGCGTCGTGGGAGTCCATTTGGTCTTATAGATATTTTCGCGCTGCTGGTTTCATTATTAAATGAATAAAAGATGATTAGGGTTGTTTTTTGGATGGCTATTCTTTTCCTAGTTCATACATTCCTGGAAATAAACATATTTCAGCTTAAAAATTATTGGAATAAAGCAAATCATTTATTACCATTTTGCATATTTTTATTTTCAATTTCCGGTTCTCAAATTTTATATATTCTCTATCCAATTTATAAACTTTTTACGTCATATTTTTTTTTACCTCTTATTTTAAAAAAATTAATTTTAAAAGCACCTGCTAGAAAATTTCGAGATTTCCTTCAATCATTCGGTGAAAAACTTTTTCTCAAACAATTCCTGGTTGTCTATTTCAAACCGACACTAAGCCCGCTAACCACAACCAATACACCTCGTGATGAGCTCAATTCTTGACGGTCTCATGCTAAAGAAAAACACGTGTTCTCCATTGAATTCAAAACAGACATCAGACTAAATGTACTTGTTGCTCTATTTGTAAAATGTGGGGGTAAAATTTCTAATTTTATAATTTGGTAAAAATGTTCAAATGCTATAAAAAAAAATTTCTTCAAAAGATTTAAAAATTTTTTTAAAAAAAAAAGTGTGTGTATACTTATGTACGTATGTAAGACGTTATACTTCTTTTTGGCGTAACAAGATAAAAAATCTTTCTAAAAAAATCTTTCTAATAAAATTATCCATTTAAATTTAATCAACTTGTTATGAGTACTTTATAGATTGCAAAAAGTATTGTATTTGTTATTAAAATAAAAATCTTCCTAAAATTCTTGAGCAGGGCAAGCTGGGCCATGGACAAAAGCACGAGCAGAGTTGAACGATATCAACCTTAAGTCAATCGGACTAGCCAAACCCGAGATAATAACGAATTAAATAAATTTAAACACCCCCGCACAGGGACAATAGGACCAATAACATGGGGGCCGATTCCACGTAAAACTCGTGCTTATACGAAAATATGGAGTACCTCCAAAAATCAAGTCCCAAGCTCAATTCCTTAGGGAGGTGAAATTTTTTGCAGTTCCCATAGGATTAACATGGGAGCATGATATTTTAGTGCTTAAGCCCACCCCATGCCTACACAATGGGAATGAAGTAAATGACTGGATGGGTCTCGACGAGTGGAACAGTTCGTTCGAATCTCAAGTCCGAGACTCGAACAGGAGCCAAGATATTGTGAATTTAAACAAATTAAAAAAGTTTAAAACAATTAAAAACTATGGAAGAAATAGATCGTTATATAATAAACTGGAAGAGCAGATAGAGAGGTATCGAATGAGCCAGCTCCGAAGGGACTGTGAGGCTCGGGTGCCGAGATATTGGCCTAAAAGCTGTAGAGAGGAGGATTGCATCGGGGGAGGGATGCCTCACAACAGATATGGTTTATAACAATAGTTATTACGTTCCCCCAAATATCAGTCCCATAGCACCAAAAAATGGCATGTTAGAAAATTTCCTACCCCATAGGAATAACATGGATGACTGATATTTTTGTGTGTAAGCCCTTCCCTATCCCAACCACAAGCACATAGATACCAGGTACATGGGGGGGGGGGCTAATTCGATCGACACCCAAATAGCTAAGATCCCTCAGTAACTTCCAAAGCTATTAGACAATGGTGTGCACGCATATCCGTGACGGTGTGCGCGTGCATCGTAAAAATTTACTCTCATTATTTTTCCCTATCGCGCTAAAAGAAGTATAACTTCAAAAAATCTTCTTTTATGCGTGTTCTTTTAAATAAAATGCATTTTGTATACCTATATATGCATTATTGTTACTGAAATTATGTAATTTTTAAGAAAAAGTTTCTGAAAAGATCAAAAGCTGGCAACAACAATGCTCATGAACTGATTAGCTGGAAACACAGGATTGCTTTTATCGTGTGGCTATGACGTTATTGGTGATTTTGAACTGATTGGCTGAAAACACTGGGTTATCATTGTCATGTGACTATGACGTCACATGAATTGAACCCATTTTGAACAACAGTCAAATGTCAAACTTGACACCTGAGTTCCTATTCCACTCTTCAATGCCAATCTGAGGACTTTGATCCTCGATAGATTCACAGAGTGGGAATCAATCCTACAAACTAAAAATTTAGTGAGAACTGAACTGAACTCAGTGACGCAACAGCCCATGAGGGTCAAGGCCTACTGTGCCCATCTCAGTATACGTGACCATTGGGCGCTGAGGTGCATGAACAGATGTCCCGACCAGGTGGTCAGTCTGAAGCGAAACAACTAGGGTTTAGTAACCAAGCAAGCTTAATACTCATTTATCGACCCCCTGAAGGGATGAAAAGCTGAGTCAATCTTGCCCAGATCGAGGATAGAAACCCGGACCTGTGGTGTGAAAGCTCGCTATGTTGCCACTGGGCCTCAATTTAGTGAGGATAGGGCTCAAATATGCGGCTAGATTGAAACGTCCCCACGAGATCCATGGAAATACCACTCAGCTACAATGACCGCAGGTGAAAAACTGTTTGATTTAAAGGTCTGCCTACGAGAGACACAACCAGTGTCTCTTGTACCTTTGAACCACTGTCAGATATCGAGGCTCTCCTCCAGTTCCTTTACTCTCCACACTCACACCACGCTACTTGAAGACATTAAGTCCCTGTAGATTGAGCATTCATTAACTCTTGCTACATATAGCCACAGGAACGTCTTAAGACTCTTTGATGCCCTGAGCCTAGAGAAATTTTAAGATTTTTTAGGCCTTGAGCACCGAAGGAAAAGTAGTTCCTACCTGAGATCTGTAAAAGTAGACATGCATTGTCAAATAGTCGTTCAAATGGTAATTTGAAACAAATAAATATGTACGACTCACAATCACAAAAACCTAGGCACAAACCAGCTCGACTGATGGCCCCATTTCGACTAAATAAGGTGAATGAATGCTTATGGTATTAGGCCTAGCCACGGACAACGGTCATTACATAATAATACAGTCTTATCATTTTACAAGTTTATATTCTCTTTGAAATTCCCTGTTTTTCAGAAAATATCTGTGATAATAATATTCAACCCCAAAAATTATCCGGATCATGATCTCAAGACAAAGTCGAGAACAAAATGAGACCACCACCGAGAGCGAGGCCCTAGGCCCGGGCCCAGTTGGCCCGTGCCTTAAGACGTCCCAGTATAGCCATTGCTTTTCTTAATTTAATATCAAATAATATACGTGAAATGAAAAATGGATTTTATTCCCAATTCTGAAAATTTAGTATTTTATATGTATATTACTTTTTTATGAAATTTCAGCATTAGGGATCAACACATTTTGGAGACATTACAAGCGGTACAAACGTATTTTGTTCTGTCTTTATGTGCTTTAGTAACACACTATAGATTTTTTGTGAAGTTGGTGTATGGTCACCAACGTAAGTCAATTGTACGTCATCTAGAACAATCTTGGTGCTCAGGAAACTTATGGGGTTGTCCTTTGGGCTTACGATTTGAAAATCCAGAAATTAGTGTGCTAGCCGCAGTGCAAGCAATACAAATCACAGGTGGGTAAATAGCTATCCATCGACATTTAAAAATTAATGATGTTGATGGGAAGTACATTTCAAAAGGGCCGAAAAAGGGTTAACTGGGACCTTACTCTCCTACACGCAACCGGCAAAAAAAAAATTTTAAAAATTACCTATTATAAGAAATTTTGATTAAATTTTTTTTTTTAAAAAAAAACTTTGCTATTTAAGATGTTTTAAATTTAGTTTTCATTTAAAAATAGGTAAAGTTTTTTAAAATTCTCCATTTGCGTTTATTAAATCGGTGCTTTCTCTTTAATATTTGTTCAATTGAAGTACAGTACCTATAATTTCAGAACTCTATAGTTTACGATAGCTGTGCGAATTTTAAAAACTCCTATATCTGTTATTTGTATAACTGTTACAATTACAGAGTTCGTTGTAAGTCATGCTGATTTAAGTCTGACAGTAATAACTATTTTTATTGTTTTAAATTGTCTATTTGAAAAGAAAAACAATAAATAAACTCCAGTTTGAGGTAAGTAAAATAATTGAAATAGAAATCCAAGAGACATGAGTTTCAACTGAAATTCGCTAAGCCAAAGTACTAATTATATAGATCGGCCGGTGCTAGAAGAATCCTGGATCAGCATTGTCAGTAAACAGGTTTATTTCAACAGAAGGAAAAATAAATAAAGCAATTAATTGCAAAAAAAAAACACTTAAGAGCTCTTTTATACTAGTCAACTTGTGCGGCATGCAACAGATGGAACAGAGCTAATTTTGAACAGAAATCATGATGACTGGGTGCACCCAGTCCTTTCACACGTGGTCAACTATGAAACTCCTTCAAGCACTCGAAAACTACCTTCTTCTCTCCACTAATTGATTCAACTAAATGGATATGATGGAAGCTACGCTCTTCACACTCGGCTACACGTGTATTGAAAATGGAAAAAACATTTTGTTCTTTCTTCGGACTCAATCATTGTATCGATGAGTCTTGCACTTCCCTTCCCCAGCGGCACTCCCTTTTCAGTTCACTTCGTATCGATGTGAGTGAGAAAGGAATTCTCTTATCTTTTCACACTAGAGGTTTGGTGACAGGAAGCGATTTGATTGGCTCAAAGTTGACTCGAGCGAAGCCCTCTTAACAATGCATTATACCAACTTTTCAAATCGATATATCCTTTTATGCTTGTGAAAATAAGATATCAGAAAAGTAATACAGCAACATGGGGCGTGGTGCAAACAGCTTTTTTCGAAATATATTCGATTTGTATCTCAACCTCTTATACTTCGCACGTTGGCAACAGCAATTTTTTTTTTTACTGACACAAAATTTAATTTCCTTTTTATGTAATTTTACATAACTACACTTCTGACTATCAAAAATACTACGTTCTGCAGGACAACAGTGAAGTTTATTGGCCAAATAACATAAAATACGAAAAAGAAAAATTTAAATAATAACCCTATTTTAGTTACTTACGGAGCACGAAGAAAACAATATTTTATAACTGTCATTACTAGCATTAAGATTATGATACGCTTCGGCATTTAAAAAGATGTCATCGGAGGGGGGGGGCAATCTAAGCTGCTTCTACAATTGGCTGAATTTAATCTTGTGTAACACCGAATGGTATATGCTGCCCAGTCATTCGTCAAACATCGATCACATGTGTTTCGCAGATCTGAAGAAAAGGGTTATTAAGGTTACAGTGCAACCTTGTAAACTGTGAAAAATTGCTCAACGTTGTATACTGTTTAGTATAATATCGCATTATCCATCCTTAAACTTAGTCACAGGCATGCCTTAAAGGTAATTGTCGAAAACACATTCTAAAACAGATGTAGAGGTGGCTATTGCATTTAGAAAGATTAAGAAAGCAACTAATATATGGCGATGCAAGAGTAATGTAATCTCGAGCCATGCTGCTGCCAGATTTGGATACTCTCTACTTTGCTTATAACCATCGTGGTGTTGCTGACATAATCGGGGTGGTATCTCTAATTCATTTGAAAGAACAATGCCATGCCTTTCGTTTGTTTATGTCCTGGATTCAACCCACTTTTCTAATCGTGTACGCTCTTGGTGTACATTCAAAATTAATCGTAGGGTTGGATACTTTTTAAATTCCCTTTTGCTGACGATAACATCATATAGTTTGAAGAATATAGGGGGGAAATCTCATAATAGTGAAATAAATTTTTAAAATATTTTTCTCTGGAAACTTAGAAAAGTCAAACATGTTTATTTTTTTTATCTTGAAAGTAAAAAAGATAGCAATAAAAATATTTGGTTGACTACACAAGGTCTAAGGGAATAAATACCTAAGGCTTCAGATAGAACCGCAGAGAAAGTTTCAAAATCAGGGCCTAGTTAACTTAAGCGGTCAAGAAATTTATTTAATTTTTGCGCCACATTTAAGATTGCACTACAATTACGTCCAAGATTCACGGATATTTTCAAGGTCCTAACTTCAGGCATCATTTTTTATTTACACTTATACCATTCTGTCTTTGTTCTTAATAAATAAGATAATTATTGAATAAGTTTGAAATAGTGAAATGAGAAATAAGAATTCGTAAAAAGGATTATGTATCTTTGATTTCTATTTTAGTTATTTTTTTAATATAATTTCTAAAAAAATGGTTTGGTACAGAAGTAACTGTCTTAAGCTAGTCAAATGTTTAAATATATTTGCAAATATACGTAAATTTTAATTATAAAGGGGAAAAAAGAAACAATAGTTTTTGCAGACATAATTATTTTTTAAATCATGCATTTAGGCAAAAATCTGAAAAACTGAAAACCTCTATGGAAAGAACTGCAATTTTTAAATTTTTATGCATTCCAAAAATAATTCTAAAACACAACAATTTTAGGGAGGACGGTTTCTCTTATGCTTCATGCCTAATCAAAAAGTGACGCTAAACCGACAAAGGGGCTTTGAAAATCTCTACGCCTAACTACGATTCTGGTTAAAGTACTCAGATCCAACCAAAGCGGACACTTTTGGCGATGAAACATAAAATATGCAGTGAATGAGTGTTAATTAACATCAAAGTACAAATCAACAAGAAGGCTACGAGGTCAATCTGAAATTTTTAAAATACACCTAGGTTTTAAAGTTATACTCACAAAATTTAGGAGTCGTCAAAGTAGTCTCCTCCTTTATCAATGCTCTTTGTAGACGAATTTCCCATAGATTAAATGCTCAAACCTTCTATTTCTTGAATTGATGACAAAATGCATTTATAGCCACATCAATCTCCTCTTCTAAATGAAAAGTACATCTACGTAAGTTCGTTTTTAGATTAAAAAATAACCGATTCAAACATAGATCTATCTGGAGAATAAGGTGGATGTTTTAATCACTTTTATTTGTTTTTTGTTCGTCAAACTCAACTCTCTTTCTTTTAATCCGGCTGTATGGGAAAATTTCACTGTCATGGTAAAGCATTAGTACCCTGGCATTCACTTCTTGGAGAATTTATGGAAGACATTTAGCCGTATACCAGTTTTCTGTTACTGTCTTCTGTCCTAACAGTTTGATGGCTTTCACCAATCTCGAACTTCTGAAGAAAACGACGTACTCAGTGCTTCTCAACTCTCAATGCTTATGACCCAATTTTCATTCATAATTTTCATCACACCCCCTTCACACAATAAAAATATATTGAGTGAAGTAATAGTACACTTTGACGTTAAAGCTTCAATACGATTTTAAACATAAACCGAACAAATTATCAAGATAAGTATTAAATTCTGTATATGACAAGCTATATGAGTCACTAGTGATCTTTAAACTTGATCTTAATTTAGTATTGTGAGTTTAATTATCAAAAATAAATTGTGTGGTACAGTCGACTCTCGATAATTCGAAGTTGGAGGGATCAATAAAAAACTTCGTACTATCAAAAGTTCGAATTATCAAGAGGGTAGGAAAAAGCTCCCAAGATACACGAAGAGAAACTTTTTAGCGCGTTTTTCACGTAGTGGAACAAAAGCGCTATTAGGACGCTAATTTCGTCTTCGTTCCATATTTTGTCGTACTTTTTTCTCAGCCAATAAGCAACCATTGACCTCGGGTTTTCGGCATTGGGTCGCATTTGTGCCCTAGATGAGGCGAATCATATTTAAATTTAATCATTTTTAAATTTTTTTTTAGTACAGTACACACACTACTTTCTGTTAGTAAAAAGTTCATTAGTTGCATTATTGTAAAATACATGTGAAAAACGCGCTAAAATTACTTGGCCATGCCAATGATTGATATCTTGTTTTTAATACATTTAAATTTGAAACTATGAAATGAAACAACAATTGTACATATGTATAAAATTATTTTGAAGTATTCTAAGAACATATTATATAGTATAAATACTGTACAGAAGTTATAAGTCTGTGTCAAAAGAATACATTTATGTATTAAAAACTATTATTAAAGGAATACATACTGTACATAATTAATCTTTTTTGACGAAAAAATCTGTTATCTTAAAAATTGGTTTAACATGTTATCGTTCCCTCAGAGACTTTCCCCAACACCATTGGCTCCTCAAGGTATGGCCCAGTCCGGTGTGTGGTCACTATTTAGTGTCACATGCCATAAGTCACACAGATGAGTCATAAATCGTCATGTCCCTCTGACGCAAAATAACAATCCTACGCATCTCTTCTTTACAATAGCGGACCATCCTTTCTGAACACATGTGTAGTAAGGCGACGTGTTAAACTTTTGTATGCTTTTTTGTTTGCGTAACAGGGAAACACAAAGAACAGATGGCAGACACATGGTCATCAAAGGGGCTACGTTACAGGGGAGACACTCAAAGACAATACAATACAAAACATGTTAACTCCAACCTGTTTGCTGCGGAAACTACATGATAGTGAGTGTTCGAATATTCGAGAGTTTTATAAGATAACTTCGAATTATTGAGTGTGCTGTAGTCTGACCAGCCCCAGATTTTACTTCGAAGTTTTGAGTGTACCCAAACCTATTGTTTTAGTTCGAAGTATCAAGAGTTTTTCTAGGGGTTGAGTATATACTTCGAATTGGCGAGAGGTTCGTATTATCGAAAATTTAATGAGCGAGAATCGACCATATATTACATTAGTGTAAATGTGTGTTTTATTTGTTAGTAGTCCGAATGCATATTTTGTTTTCTTTCTTTCAGTAAATTTGTAATTCTTTAAATCCATTGATTT
>BMAO01029463.1:0-58317 GCA_019973975.1 Trichonephila clavata | reverse complement strand
CATGGGCTTTGTTTCTTTTGTAGGTAAATAAAATAATAAAGAATGTAAAATATATGTGATCGTGAAATAATTATAAATCGTCGTCAGAAAAAAGGAACATTGAAATGTTAAAGGAAGGAACTATCCTTAAATTCTAAACTTAACACACAATGATTTATTATGCATTAAATTAATTTATTTAATTAAGAGAAATTTAATTAAACTATTAAATTTGAGTTTAATAGCAAATCATTGTGTTGTTTCATATCCTTTGTTTTGCAAAAGAAAATGGTTTTCTGAATGAAAATCATTTCATAGAAATAATAAAGGTTGTTTACTATTTCTGTACAATGTCTTTAAAATAAACTCCAATTCTTATTTTATTTATGATAAACTCTTATTCACAAGGTTCTTGTTACTTTATTTATTTATTTTTAAATGTTATCTCGCTCTCTAGTTATTTAGTTATTCTAATGTCTCTTTGAAACTGAATAAGCATGTCACAGCTGTTCAAATAATAAGTCGCCAAATCTGGAAATGGTATATGTAATTGCCGCGAAATCTGATTATCCTAATTCCTGGCGATCCTGAAAAGGACAATGGAACAAAATTATGAAATTATTGTATTGTCATCGGTCCTTGACAAGTGTGCGAAATTTCGAATGAATCCGATCTTTTTAAGTGGGTAAAAATCGAGTTCTAAGATTCCGTTACATGCAAGTGAAACTTATAAAAGCGTATTAAAAATACGTGAAGCGTGAGATATTTGAATCAGTTCGTTACACATTAGCAGGTAATATTTTTAAATATATAATCCGCTTATGAACATTTAAAATCAAGATCAAATATAGAATAGAGCTTTTAAAATATATATTTATCATAAAAGCTTTAAAAATTTTAATTTAATTTATTAGATTAATTTAATTTTTGTTTCTTTTAAATAGTTGTAAGAACGCGGTAGCCGACAGGTCACGGTCGTGAACTCGTGACAACGTTTTGGAAGGAACGCGGGTTTAAGGCCCATTGCCCATTTAAACCAGTTGTGTAGAGCAGTTGATGCACGTGAAATCTGTCAAGGATCAACGTCCTCTAGTTGACGCGTTGTGGAAGTCAGAGAGGGGTAGCACAGAGCTCAGGTGTCGTCCTCGTCACTTGACCATGTTCCAAATTACAAGGTTCATTGCGAATAGCACCCTCTTGCTGCTTTAAAATAATCGATCAATCGGGAATTTTTTCAATAAAATAAAAATTTCATACGCCATGCCAAATAATTGATGGAAGTACTTATAGCATCGAATAGTTAGGAAAAATTGAGCATTTACAATTTTGTTCCTCCATTTTGATTTCAAAGATTTTTGTATCATAAACATGTAAATAATTTGGATATGTGTACAACATTGATGTTTTTTCAATACCATGTAACATTTTTTACATAAATACCACTTTATACATTTTTAATCACAGTTTTCTAATTATAATTGTCCCCCCCCCATAATCATTCAATTCATTTTCTTTACAGCAAAATTAAAAGGTGATTTACTCTCATTTAATTTATTCACACCATTTATGTATTAACTCATTTATTTTATGGGTCAAAACGTGCTTTTAAGGTATGAGAAACTTTTTTAGGAATGAACAATGATTGTGTGTTGTTACCTTTCAGAAATTTATAAAAACATATTTATCTTCATACATGTCCTGTGGAACTTCATCTTTCATTAGCTTTCGAAACTGCAAAAAACAAAATTTATTAATGTTATATTCGTAAGAAATAAAAAAAAAATTATACATTCCCTAATGCGGATTTATAAATTTTAATACATTTATATGTATAACTGCTTCCAACTGAAATACCACTTTTAAATTTTACTAAAAAGTTAATATTGTGATAATAACGCTATTTGCATCATACGGCAATCCTTTGAATAAAATTTGCCTAAGCATATTCTTAATAGATTTCATCTTGTGTCTGAAATATTTCAGATATCTATACATATAAATAAAATTGAAGTGTCTGTTTGTAATTTCAAATTAGCAGCTTTTTAATAAATGCATTTAAAAGTATATACGGTACGTATATCAAAAATCAATTTTTAAAATTTTTGTCTGTCTGTCTGTTTGTTTCCGGCTAATATCGGAAACGGCTGGTGCGATTTTAAAATTCTTTCACCAATGAAAAGCTACATTATCAGCGAGTAACATAAGGTATAATTTATCTCCATATTCCTACGGGAACGGGAACTATGCGGGTAAGACCGTGGACGTTGCTTACTCCGCGCCAAGTCGGCGCAAAATTATTAATTTGGTTAATAATGGAAATTTTAATAAAAATTTCTCACATTTGTAACAAGTAACTGAAACATGTGTAACTTAGCATCTTTACAAAAGCATTTTTTAAATGGTTTTTCATTAAACGTCTAACGTTTATTACTTTACGTTTGTTAAATGTCAAACTCAAACTTTGAGAAATATCGCCAAGTTCGCTAAGAAGTTCTCTATTCCGACAATCCCAGATATTTTAATGCAAATTTTATCCCACTTTTTAAAGAGGGAAACGAAATAAAGTTTTAGCGAATTGCGCGCGTGATGTTGAAAATTTTATGGTAATATTAATTGACAGCTTCATTAAAAGTTTTCATTTATCGAATATTTATTACTTTGAATTTTTTTAACCTAATTATGACGGAAGAACATATAATATGGTATACAGTAGCATCTTAGAATAATATTCTGTTTGAGCTCTTTTAAAGAGGAATTATAAATTAACGTAGATACTTTAAATTTTTAAATATTAATAGTTTAAGTTATTGAATTTTTGTTGATAATAATTATAATAAATTACGTTTTCAGTTTTTTTTAAACTAAGCTCAATTTTAGAATTTTAAAATTTTATTGGTTCTAGTCAAGCAATAAAAAATTACCATATTATATTATTTACTTTCTAATGATAATGGTTACGATTTTGACAGTCATTTAAAGACATCAACGCGAGCGGAGCCGCGGTTAAAAGCTAGTCATAAATAAATAAATAATTTAAAACACGAAAACTGGAATTTTGGGACAAACGCTTTTATTATGTTTGTCAATTATTACGCAACAGTTTTCATAAAATCTGTCACTGAGTATTGTTCTTTGTTTGCAGATTTCAAGTAGTTCGATTTATCTAAGCAATAAAGACTATAATCTTGATCACCGCAAAAACAACCCCCCCCCTCTCTCTCCAAATAATCTTGAATAGAATTTTCTCCAAAACTGATATAAACTTTCACTATCTTTTTACAGAAAAGTTACTTTGAGAAGTGAGTTATTTCGGTAAGAGATAATTTTTGTAATACTTTCTAAGTAAAGAGAGAGTCATTTTCCTTAGTTACTATTTACTATTCCACTATATTTCTAATTGCATCAATTCACTATACCAGTGCTTCTCGAACTTTTAATATTTGCAACCTAAATTTCAATCATATCATTATTTCATCACCCCCCCATACAATAACAATATAAATAATGCAATAATAATGTACAGTCGACTCTCCAAAATTCAAACCTTCGATAATACGAACTTCTCGATAATTCGAAGTATATGCTCACTCCCTAGAGAAACTCTTGATATTTCGAAATAAAACAATGCGTTTTGGTACACTCAATATTTCGAAGTAAATCTATTTCTGACCAGACTAAAACACGCTATAATTGAAACTTATCTTATAAAACTCTCGGCAATTCCAACACTCAGTATCATGTGCAGTCCTGTCATAAACAGGTTGGAGCTTACACGTTTTGTGTTGTGTTGTCTCTGCGTGTCACCCCTGCAAAGTAGCCCCTTTGATGACCATCTGTTTGATACGCATTCTTAGTGTTTCCGTTCCTCAGGCGAAAAGACACTTTTATTGTTTCCATTCAGTGGACAAAAAACCAACCGCATCTGTTGTTAGCCGTCCATATCTTTCGTCTGACACGTGGCCTTGCTACACATGTGTTCTGTAAGGATGGTCCTCTATTGTGAAAAAGAGGTGCATAGGATTGCGTATAAATGTATTCTTTTAATATAGGACTTTTAATTTTGTAAAATAGTTATACTGCATAATATGTACTTTTAAAAATAACTTTATAAATGTACAATATTTTTTATTACATAGCTCAAATTTAAATGTGTTAAAAAAATTTCTCTTCGTGTATTTTGGGAATTTTTTCCCCTACTCTCTTGTTAATTCGAACTTTTTCATTGGTCCCTCCGACTTCGAATTATCGAGAGTCGACTGTATTTTGAAGCTAAAGATTAAATATGATCATAATTATAAACCGATAAAATTATCAAGATAAATATTAATTAAGTTAATTCTAAGTTGTAAAATAAGTATTATGTTACTTCTCATTATAAATTTTTAAACTGGAACAGATTGCAAAATTGTTTTAATTTAAATTAAATATTTGTTTCAAAGGCAGATTAGTAATAAATCACTTTTTGAATTTTGGGCAAGGGTGGATGATGAATTTTCTTCACTGAAAACAAAAGCACTTCGTAAACTGCCCATATTTTATGTTTGTGTAACCAGATTTTTTTCTGCAGTGTGGCTGCATTAAAATCAAAAAATATATCTCAGGTAAATATACAAAGAGAAAAAGTGTCAATTTATATATATAATCTTGTTCTCAAATTAGTCTTGATAAATAAATTATCAACTACGTAGTCAAATACTGATACATTTTTCAGTATATAATATCAATATAAATGTGTATTTCAATTTTTATGATGTCAAAAAGTATATATACTATGTTTTACTTCCTTTCAGAAAATTCATTTTTTTTTTTAAATAATCTTTTATTTTCAGCTTTAAGATAGGCTTCGCACCCCCCACAGGGCTATCATGCCCCCTGAAGGGGTACCCTACAGTTTGAGAATCACTGCACTAACGTTTTGTTGTTGTTGTTGTTGCTAATCCTCCAGGGTCTGACGAAGTCGGACAGGATCAAATATAAATCGTTGTCTCTCAAAAAGTCCAGCACAAGAAAGGGATCCGTAAAGATATCTTTGCTTGGGAGATCCATGCAACGCATTATGTTCTCCGGGGAAGCCTGGTGATCTTGACACCTTGCACAGATGGAGAAGATCTTCTTGTTAGCTGAGAATGAAAGGCATTTTATGTGACCACTAGCAAGACGAGAAAGTGTAGTCTGGGAGCATCTTTCACGAGGGCTAGGGCTAATCCGGGTCTATTACCCGCATACCAATGATGAGTGGGAGGTGCTCTCCACTCTACCAAATTTGGAGATTTTTTTAAGGAGTATAATTCCAGATAGGTAAGGGCGGATGTAGAGGGGGTTGGAAGATTACAGCCCTCCTTTGCTAGTTTGTCCGCCATTTCATTGCCAAAACGTTCGACGTGAGATGGGATCCATTGGAAATGAATATCATGGTGTAGTGATATATGGTTCAGTTTGTGTAAGATGGAGACGCTGTTTTTGTCGCCAACAATAAACCATTTGAAAATATGTTGGAGTGAACTACGACTATTGGAGAGAATCCAAAGATCACCGTAATTCTTCTTAGATATAATGGCCTCAAGTCCCACGTCAATGGCTTTTAGTTCATTTCTGAAAACTGAGCAAAAATCTGGATTGCGATACTTCAGGGATAATTTTTCCTGAGGCATTTCGATATAGATACCACTACCGGCCTGGTTAGATATTCTACTACCATCAGTATAAATTTTGATTGCATCATGGGGGATGCTGTTAATGATCTCCAGTGCTAAAGTTTTAATTGCGTTAATTAATATTATTCCCAATATTTAACAAACATGAACTTTTTGACAACTAAATGATGAAGTGATGATGCTTAAATGTTCTTTGTCAAGAGTGTACTATTCTGATATATTTAATGTACTTGCTTTCTATTACTTTAAAAGTAAATACCAAATTATTAGTATGAAATTGTTTTTAAAGCTCCCATTTTTAATTCAACAGTTTATTAACTCTATTTATTTCTTATTATTTTGTTAAAATTTTATGCTTTTATTCTTAAAATGACATGAATTTTTTTAATGGAGCTCTGTTTTAATGAAAAACTTACAAAGAAGAAATCATACTATGCAATTACTTTTTACAAGTAGGTTTTCCATAATTTTTCTTTTGCCTTTTACGAATAGGTTTTCCATAATTTTTCTTTTGCCTTTTACAAATAGGTTTTCCATAATTTTTCTTTAATTATCTATTGTCATATTACTCCAGAATTCAAAAATCAGTAATTGACTTCAGATTCAATATCCAGAATGGAAATTAAATCATGGAAATCTTAAATATCAATACCCATACCATTTTCAGACATGCATTATATTTCGTTAAACGAAATGTATATCAAATATTCTATAGAAAAATTAGAAAATTTTCTCGATGGTATAAAAGGATAAATTAGTTGTGAATCTTGTGAGGAAGAATTGGAATTTGATTGGAATTGGAATTCCAATTTTTAATTGGAACAGATTGCAAAGTGATAATTAATTAAAAATTTATTTCCTCCATCATTCATTTCTAAAAGTACAAAAGTCATTCGAAAACTAGTGTAGTCCAGCAATAATCAACCACAGGGTCTTTTTAATTGGCCGGTCATAACCCATTGCTCTGAGAAATTTATCTATTTATTAATGAAAATTTGGTGAAAATTTATTAATGAAAATTTTCTTCATGTATCACATACATGCATTGAAAATCACTTAAACCAACTTGGCTATGTTCAAAAACTCGATACATGGGTTCCTCACGAACTGAAAGAAACGCATTTAACGCAACGCATTAACAGCTGCGATTTGCTAAAGAAACGTAATGAAAATGATCCATTTTTAAAACGACTGATAACTGGCGATGAAAAATGGGTTGGTTACAACAATATCAAGCGGAAAAGATCGTGGAGCAGGCCAGGTGAACTAACTCAAACAACATCAAAAGCTGATATTCCTCAAAAGAAGGTTTTGTTATCAGTTTGGTGGGATTACAAAGGAATTGTCTACTTTGAACTCTTACCACCCAACCGAACGATCAATTCTGATGTCTACATTGAACAACTAACGAAATTAAACAATGCAGTTGAAGAAAGGCGGCCCAAATTGACAAATCGAAAAGGTGTTGCATTCCATCATGACAATGCAAGGCCACACACATATTTGGTTACTCGGCAAAAATTGTTGGAGCTTGGTTGGGATGTTTTGCCACATCCACCATATAGTCCTGACCTTGCACCATCTGGTTACTTTTTGTTTCGATCTTTACAAAACTCCTTGAACGGTAAAAATTTCAATAATGATGATGATGTCAAATCGTACCTGATTCAGTTTTTTGCTAATAAAAACCAGAAGTTTTATAAACGTGGGATAATGATGCTGCCTGAAAGATGACAAAAGGTCATTGATCAAAATGGGCAATACATTACAGAATAAAGTTATTCAGTTCCAGGAAAAAATTATCCTTGATTTTTCAAAAAAAATCAGTAATTACTTAGTTGCCAACCCAATAGTTTTAAGCTAACTGTAATTTTAAGCCGCACAGAATGAGCATTTCGAATCAATGTTATGCAATGAAAAATATTATAAAATTCCGATGAAGAATAATTGTGTTATTTTTTTTTATTTAAAGTTAGAAGACTTCAAAATATCTTAATGCGGACATTTCTTAATCCTTCCCATCTTCCGTAACAGGAAGTTGGGGAAAGCGCGCGGTGTTTGATTTGACCAATTCAGCGCCTTGGGGTGTCTCTTCGCTAGCCTCGTCTCGGGGTCCAACTGTAGTAGCAATTAAGACGCCCACCTACCGCACATACCAGCAAGTCTTATTAGACTTCATCCAGAATAAACTTGTGATTCTTACGCTCAAATGTCAAAGTCTCAGGACTCGTTGTGTGTGAAATCTTTGAGGATATATTTATATATGTGTAAACTATATATTAAAAATTATATTTCTTGTTAAACGTCTGACAAAGCTCATCATTCTTTAAAAAAATAGGAGTAAGTAATATGGAATTATTTGAATAAATATTTAAGTGCTTATCATTTCCATACTTTGAGGTTAATTCCTGTCGATGTCAATATAATATTTTAAATGTGATTAAAAAAGATTTATCTAATAAAAAAAAACTAACTAATTAAGTAAACGGGTATTTTTGATTTTCTCTAATATTTCTAATTTTTAAGCATGCTCTTGTCGGTGTCTCTTCGCTACCCTCGTCTGGGGGTCCAACTGTTGTAGCAATTAAGACGCCCGTCTACCGCACATACCAGCAAGTCTTGTCATTTTGGTGGTCGCATGCATTTCTCCGAATCAAACAGTTAAAAAAATTAAAGATTTCCTGCATTTTGTACTTTTACCGTATACCGAAGGAGGTTCTGCTCTTTTTTTAAAAAAACTATCACTTGCTTCCCATGATTTTGAGTGGTGATTTTAACGTTAACTTCTGTTTGCCAGAAGCTGAGCCGCTCATAGCTTTTCTGAAAGATGAACTCAAGCTCGAAATGAACACTAATCGAAATGTTCGACAACTAACAGTGGTACTGTTATTGACGCCGTTTTTCAACGATTTTTAAATACTTTGAAATCACAAGTATATGTGTCATACTTTAGTTTTCATAAATCTATTGTCTCCGCTCTTCCCCAAATTGAACAATAATAAATATTTTTGATAAGAAACTGCATTACTCCCTGTGTTAATTAAATAAAATTTTCATTAAAGATATAATTATTTGATAGAAAATTATTTCCAGTCATAACCGGTTCATTTCTTTCAGGATTAAAGTCACTATTGCGTATTTACCATGATAACAAGTCAGATGTTACACATCATAAGCGACTACTGAAAGACTCGTTTCGTTTTTTTTATAATTATTTTTAGTGTACACGATAAAAATCGTAATTGCAGTGAATAATTTAATTAAGAGAAAGTATACTTACCTACTTTCAAGAACTTTTCAATATTTCTTTGATAATATGAGAAAAAAATCCTATAAAACTTAATTTAAATGATTCAAATGTGCATGACCTTAATTCAAGACCCAAATCACAGACACTTTTTACTAATATTACAGGAATGTTATTTGCAATTACAACTGTGATATTTTGTTCAAGTTATTGTAGTTTTATTGTAGTTTGATGATCGACTAGTAGAATGTAGCATGTTGAACTTTTCTTGCTTGTATCTTTTTGACAGGGCGCAGTGTATCTTGTGATCACTTATGGCTTCAAAGTTTAGTTGATGAAGTTCTTTAGGAAGCATTTCAAAATTATCCTTTCGTTTCATGTTCATCGCATTTCTCAAATTAACTTTCGATATCATGCGTAATGTGCATTATTTCAGCAGGTTCATTATTCCCCTGCTTTATCAGGAGTGAAAAGTGAATTAAGTCTTTCTTTTCTTCCTACAGCTTATGTACAGTATTTCAATATTAATAACAGTGATGCATTTTTTATCTTCCTAAATTTTTTTTTATTCAGGATCTGAGTTAAGTGTTTTTTCTCAGAAAGAGTCGTACTTCAGCTTTAAAGGAAACGTAATAAAAATATCTCATCGTGGGATTAAAGCAATTCCAACAAAATGTTTTTTTATTTGTTTATAGGTTCAAAGATTGAAGATTTTATTTTTGATGATGTAATATCGCCAGATGTTATATATAAATTATATTAGTGTAAATGTGTATTTTTTTATTATGTCAGAAAATATTTTGTGTGTGTTTTACTTCATTATCAGTAATTTTTAAATTTTTTTTTGTTTTTGATAGGCGTGTGCCCCTCTTGTAGGGCTATCACGCCCTCCCATGGGGCGCGCCACACAGTTTGAGAAACTCTGGTCTAGGAATAGTTTTAAAATGTGTCATAAGGGCCCATGAGTTACATCCTAAGAAGTTTTTAATAAATTTCCAGGCAGCATACATATTGGCGTAACGGTGAATACTAGGGCCTACCTGCAAAGTCGGGTTTATGATTTCCTAGTTCTGAGGATAACATTTTGGCGTGCTTATGCATTAAGGGGTCTCAGGGGTGTTAAAAATGTTTCGAGAGCACAAAATATGAACAATTTTCGACTAGAAATAATTCTTTGAGGTTAAAATGAAATAATGTGATTCTTTTACACATTTTTTATAAAGGAATAAAGTTTCAAAAAAGTATAAAATGTCTAAAATATAATCATAATTTTAAAAATAATAAGCACATAAATATAAGAAAATTTTTTGTAAGAAACAAATAGTAAGTTTTACGACGCGCATGATATTTTCTGAAATAATAATTCTAATTACCAGCAATAAGTTGATTTATAAAGTCAAATATATCCTTATTAGATGGTAGCGATTTTATATAAATAGAATAAAAAATAATATTTTTAAAAAATAAAAAAATACATTTAAAAAAATTTTTTTTTTTTAATTTAATTTTTTTGAAATTTTTCAAAAAATTACAAATATGTAATACTATAAATAGCTAGGATTTAAAGATTATGATAGAGTTTATAATTCTGTAAAGTTTTATGCATCAAAGTATGATAGTTTTTGAAACGCAATGCGCGTAAGTGAAAAAAACACAAACTGAGAAAAAGGTTTAAAGTTTTAAATTGAATTTGAGAAAATAATTTTAAAAGTTACATGCTAAAATGCTCCAGGATCATAGGATATGCCTTCCTGTTGCTCAAACAGCTCAATTTCTTTAATTTTTTTGGCTCTGCGAGCTTCAAACGATTACGTTAAGCTCCTCTTTCTTGACGTAAAGATTCGACGATTGTCACGTTCAGCCAGGGACACACAAACATTTTTGTTAATTTTTAAGCGAAATTTCTCTAAAATAGTAATAAGTATTTGATTTCCATCATTAAAAATGCTGGTTGCTAGATTTGCAGCAATCTCTGCAATCTGAAGGCTAGAATCAATAGTCTTCGGACAAAACTTCCAGATTAATGAATTTAAACTTTCATTAGGATTCTGTGTCTTACCTCCTAAACATTTCTTCAGGAGTGCCAGATGAGATAAGTCTGCAAATATAGGCTTAATTACATCTCGAACAGCTTTCGCAACTGAGGGTTTGTGTTTATAATTTTGTAAATTATTATTAATTGCAGCATTATACTTATACCATGTATTTGGATTTGTAGGACAAAATCAGTGTATCGGTTCATCATCGGTGCTGCAAGAATGACCCCAAACAGCCCAAATGGCTTTCCTCATTTCCTTTACACTAGTAGAATTGCATCGAATAGCATTACCATAGTAATGCGCAAGCTTATCAATTAAACTATCAGTTAACCTACCTTTACCGCCTATAGTTTTACCATCAGATAATTTCTTCTTACCATATACTAATTTAAGCTTCCAAGTCTTGTACCCATCCTCTTTTGCACATGGCCTATACATTCTATTTTCTGAATAAGATGGTCATCGCCGTATGGATTGTTTTCAGAAAGGGCATTGAATGTTTTTGTGTCGCCATCTCCTATGTAGTTCGAATATTTCAGGTTGTGAAGCTTTTCTGATCGATTAAAAATCCTCAACATCCCGTCAACCTCCATCTTACCAGCAGAGCCAGAATAATTTTTTTCTACATGAAATCTTATGCGCTCTTTGCCATTTATTGTACTTGAGACCAAACTTTATCCCTTTATAACTGTCTCATCCTTTGCAAAATGAGGACAACACTTCCCTATCCAAAACCTTACCTGTTTCGGCCCCATTAGAGTACATACTCCAATCAACGATGAATGTCCTCTCGTCTTCCAGGTCCCATCACCACTTACCATTAAAATATTATCAGGTGACGAAGAATTTTCTTCGACAGCTGCCCTGTTCATGCTTTCTTAGGGGACTTCCTTCATAACAAGTGAAAGTTTATTATTAATAACATCATATGATTTTTGTTCAACAGGATTAGGAAGACTCATTACAGAACAAAAGATTTTTAATGACTCTAAACCTTGACCTATGCATCTCATTGCTAAAATAGATCTTCTGTTAATTTCTGGAGCATTATTTTTATTCCCAATATTTTCACAGCTTGAAAAAGTACAAATACTCCCACAGTTTTTACAATGTATTTCAAAATTCGAACATAAACCACGAGTGGATTTTTCATTAATTGTTAATGGTTTATGACATTTTAAACAGCATGATACTGACAAAATAGAGCTAAAGGTTGAAATAAAATCAAAAATACGACATTCTTTGAAGTTTTCACTTACCTTAACAAGATTTGACTTTAATGAAGTTTGAATTCCTGAAAGTTTTTTACTAGAAGCATTTTTCATTTCGGCACACTTACTTGTACTTTTCATTTCTGCACATTTCCTCGTATCTTTCATATCTGTAACATGTGAGTCACTTACCTTTAAATATTTATTTCCTCTAAATCTTTTCTTGGGGCGATTGCCCAATGATCTTTTCAGAATAAAACAACAAATATCTTCGATTTAGATAATTGTTTTAAAAAAACGTGTGCTAAAGTAAACACAACAGAATCAAAACGCAGCAGAATGAATGTGTTGAGTTGCAGGCTTCCTTCTGATCAACTCAAGCACTTAAAATATTTCATGAGGCTTATTAAAAACAGAAAAATGAAAGGTATGCATAAATCCAAAATAAATGTTCGTGGCATGTGTCCATTTAAAAGTTGTTATGACTAAATTGCTGTTTGCAATTTTTTGAATAACTTTCGAATTTTTTAGAGTATTGTCCCGTGGTTAGTATCAAAATGTTCAGAAAAAAATGAAGAACAAGATATATTTTTTTCGAAAATTCGAAAAAAAAGGGTTAACACCCCTGAGACCCCTTAAAGTACATAAAAAGCTTATTATTCTTTATGAAGCTTACCAAACATGCATATATTAAAAAATATCTTCTACATTTTTCTTTTTGTGCTTTTTAAATTTGGAGATTAGATTAATCCGTATAGTAATTAAAATAATCTCTTTCATATTCTCAAATTTATTTGGTAGAAAATATTAGTAATGTTTAATTAATACTTTGTAATAAAACTGAAACTATTTTTAAATCTAATAACAAACTGTAGATGATTCTAAATGATTTAAAAAATTAAGATTGTAAAACAAAATATCCATTGAAAAATAAATTTGTCTTACTTCAGTAACAGCATTTTCTTCTTCTACAGTCCAACTCTCATCCATCTTGTTAGAAGGCAAATTTTTTAGATTAACGAGCGTCGTAAGTAATTTTTCTAAATTAAAAAAAAGGAATATGATTAAAATATAAAAAACATTACGATTAAAGAGAAAGAAAAATTTCAATACAAAGAAATCACGGAAGATTTTTTCAATAAAGATTTGAAATATAGATTGGTTAAAATTTTACCAAATTTAAAGTAATTGTTATTACCTGAAACTGCATTAAAATCATTAATCTCCTCTGAAGTTTTTATAATTAAATATAATTTATTACTTATACAAAATACATTTCATTAATTAATAATCCATTTTTTGCCATTAGCTCACTATTTTTAATTTAATCAGAATTTAAGAAAAATTAAACTAATTGACAAAATTATCGAGAACACACATGAAAATTTATTTTCATATATTAAGATCAACAAAGGTGAAGTTGAGGATTTATTTAAAATTTGAAGGAATCTGCTTAATCGAATAGAAAGAAAAACAAAACAAAAATATAATATATACCTTAATTTTTTCAAGTTTTTTGGAGTAATAACAATTGTAAAACTTCTATTAAAAATCTAGCACTCAATTTTCATGAATTAAGCAATGTTGTTAATTTATTAAAAAATGAATATTTAAATTACCTATACCCTTATCTATTTATAACTGTATTTATCTCTTTTGTTTAAATACATCTATATTTATATCTATCTATGTGTTTAAATCTACCTATATCTATATCTATCAATGTGTTTGAATCTATCTATCAGCATCTATATCTGTCTATCAATATGTATAGATACATGAATAAACAAATAGATATTCAACTTCAAATATTAACAAAATTAATAGATATCAACAAAACTGTGTATGAAATTTTACTGGCTTTACTTAATAAGCGTTGCTGTTTGTATTATTGAATTTTTCTTTATTTTGTAAATTGGATTTTTGAATGCACATAGAAATGAAAATAAATAAAAACCTTGATGAGGAAAACTTGCTTAAACTTGAGAACTTTAAAGAAAAAACTTGATACGTTTTTTTTTTAATATTTAAGAAGTTTTCCAGGTTTTTTAAGGTTTTCCGTCAAACACTTTAGAAGAAAACCAAAAGTCAAACATAAATAAATTTGAGCACTAAAATTTCAAAAATTAGCAGAATTAAAATATTACGTAATGATTTTCACACGTTAGAAATCAATCGCAGTTCTCACAGTAGGATGTATAATTTTACACAATCAACTTAATCAAAATTTAGATAACATTATATGCAAAACATTTCATTTAATGTAAAACATTATATGTAACAATAAATGTAAAACATATATCTAAGTTCCAATCTATGTTGTAAATATAAGTCTTTCTATGTATTAAAATCCTGGATAATCCTGGCCTTTCTTCTACATGTGAGAAACTTTCTGTAGTTAGAGCATAATACGTAAGAAGAGAAAAAGGAATTTTTTTTAAAGAAAGAGGCCATTAAACACAGAACTAATGAAAAAAAGGCCTTCCGAATTTAAATTCTTTTTAGTCTTGTAATTGATAATTATAATATCAATTTCATTATATATATATATATATATATATATATATATATATATATATATATATATATATATATATATATATATATATGTATATATATATGTATATATACATGTATATATATTTGTATATATATATGTATGTATATATATATATGTGTGTGTGTGTGTATGTATGTATGTATACATCAATAATATTATCTATAATAAATAACGACTTCTTAAAATTTATTCTTTCGGATAATATTACACACACACACTCACACACATCTATATATAAATTGTATATGGAAGGCTTAATAGTCCTTATGTACATTTCGTAGCTCGTTTAAAAAGTGTTTTTTGTTTAATGAATTCAGATATTTTAGTGGAATATACTCTTCAGGATATGTTGAAATGAAAGTGCAAAATAATTCAGTATATGAGATATTGTGAAATATATATCCTATAATATTTTCAACTGGTGTAAATTTTTAATAAAAAAATAACATATAGAAAAAACCTTTTCTTACGCTACAGTTATTTTTTTTTTCAAAACAAACCATTACAGGAAAATGTCATTATTTGACACAATATCGTTCTCTGAGGATATATTTAATTTAAAAAAGAAAGGCTTTTTTTAAAGAACTTCAATCCTAGCTGTATGCAATGGAATTCTATTTAAAATTATTCCTTAATGTTTTTAGGATAGTTTTGAAAAAGTTAAGATCAGCATTTAAATTTTCTTTAAATATTGTCATTAATTCTATTTATGTTAAAAACAGCTTTTAGTAATACTTCGTAGCTGAATGTTTGAGCAATTGTTTTAGTGACAGCATATTCACACAGAAGACAATTTGCAATAGACCTTGTAACAATGAACTATATAGTGTTTTAAGGATGGCACTTGAATGAGCAATTGATTCTCCAAAAATCTACGCTATGCAATCTCTACCGATTTTTCGAGCATCGGCGTCATTAGTAGCTCGTTAAGAAATGAATCCACGATCCACCTGGGACAAGGTCAACAACAAGTTTGCAGCCATGACCGCTCAGATAACACTTCTGATATTTTTACTTACTAAAATGTATTTTTGTTGCGATAAATACATATTTTTTGGTATTTTGAGTTGTTTTTTTAAAGTAAAATTAATTTAGAAGGATAGATTTCATTTGAGAGATATATAAATATTATTTGAAAAACGACTTGGTTAGTTTCAAATACTGGAAATTTAAGCGAAAATGCATTATGCAAGATCAGTAGTTGTGCAATTATTACAACTTTAATTCTTTAAAATAGTTAAATATATACATAAGGTAAAAGAGCATTAATCAAATAAAAAAGAGATATGAAGAAGGGGAAAATATCTATGTGCATATGAGAATAAGTTTAAAAATTATTGAATTAAAGATAAAACGAAAGAAAATTCTTAAAATTGATTAATTAGTTTTATTTCCATGCTTCCATTTTCCCAAAACAATTTATATTTTAAGTTTACGTAAGGTTACGTTAAGTTTACGTAAGTTTTTTTAAGGAATAATTAAATTAAACATGAGCGTGGTTTTTAAACTTCCGTAGAATTTGAGAATATTTACATTTTTACTCTATTAATTTTTCATTCCTTTTCTAATTTAAAAATTTGTCATTTTCATTTACTGGATTTGAAAATAAAATACTGGAAAAAATTGGAGCTATTTATTTGTTTAATTTTTGGATAACCTACAAATATCAAAATAAAGTTTGCTTAGTCAAATTTTTTAAATTCTTATTGTACGCACTTTTTTTTCAATCTCATTTTCTTTTTATTGATTTACAGTTATTTCAATATAAGCACACAACAAAATTCTGAATTGGGGTGCGCTTTAGATTTTGTTGCTGCATTTTACATTTAGGATTTACATACATTAATAAAGCATAATTTTTACTGTCACAGTTGGTGACAGTTGCAAATATTCGTCATTTCTTTTGCAGTTAATAGGTAATATAATTGTATTGTCTATGTCAGGGGTCTGAAACCTTATTGATGTTGTGTGCCAAATCAACCTATCAATATGATTCAGTGTGCCACACTGCAGGGCGTATTTGAAATAATTTAATTCCTGTGGCAATGCATGCAGATTTACGAGATAATGGTATGGATTCAGAGTTTTATTTTATATTAATTACGCATTATTTAAATATATTTGTTAACATAAAAACAAACAACATAAAATCTAACTATTCCTTCAACATAAATAAAAATTTAAAAATATGCATATATTTTGTATTGTGTATCTGTTAAATTTAATCGTTAAAAAATATATAGTATTAGGATTCTTTCAATAAAACTCAATATTTTAATGTGAACATTTTGTTCCTATACTTCTCTATTTTACATCGTAATGCCAGATAATAATTCCGTAATTTTTTTCTTTCTGTAATCCTGAAATTATTAGTTCAACAAGTTCCATTTCAAAATTATAAATTTTACTCAAAGACTGACAAATTTGTAGAGAGATGAGGAACTGAATTTGAAGAGGGCTACTGAGAACTGTACCACGTGGAAAATTTTTCATGCTTGCCATAGGTTGCAAACCTTTAGTGTATATGTAGATTGTACTATTAGGTTCTGTAAAAAGAATAGGTTAAATGTTATATTGAAAAACGTACCATTTCCTGGAATCTTACATATATAATTTTAAACATAAAATGTGTGCCACGGTGACAAAAAAGGCAATTTTAATAACGTTTGGATTTAGTTTTTACAAATGGGTAAACATGAAATCGTTTATAATAGCTCAAAGGGAACTACATTTTGTTATCACATATTAGTTAATTTGATTCAAAAGCATGATATTTCCTTCAAGGAATTCGAATTTTTTCGTAATTAGGAAGAATATACAAAATTTTATTCGAATCCAATCATCAGTTTCAGAGGTAAACCATGGTAGCCTTGTGGACATGATCATGAACTCGTGGCTGGAGTGTCTAGGCTCCGTTTGTCAGCCTAAAGCTAAAGAAGACAACCAATTGCCCATGCATGTTGATGTACTTAAAATCTATCATGACTCAAAGTCCTCTCATTGGTTTGGCGTGGAAATTCAGAGAGGGAGGGGGTTGCCTGCTCAGATGTCGCCCTCGTCACTTGATCGAGTTTCAGAATTACTAAGTCCGTCACTTGTAGTCCATGTTTTGCTTTATAATATATAGTGCGGCGTTAATAAACATTCACTCATTAGTTTCAGAAATATTTGAAAATTCTTAGAGGACTACATCCATGGAAAAGATTTACAATGATTAACGATACTTTAAGACTGATGATTCAATTGGAAACTTCTAGCTGCATATACATCGTAAAATGTTGCAAAAACTTATTTGAAGTTTCTTTTGGATTTGTCAGTTCAATGATGTGTGTAATTCGAATATCGAGAGAAAATCTGCTTTATCAGAATTCACATCGTTCCTAGGAATAGAAATATAGAAAAAAATTAATTGTTTATCTAAAATTTTAGCAAAAACACTATTTTTTTTAAAAAAATTTTATGTCATAAAATTGTTAAGAAATTGTATATTGTTTATGCGAAAAACCTTTAGAAAGGTTGAGTAGAAAATTTTGTTGTGTACATTTTTCCAAACTCAACGTAAGAGGACTCATTTTTCGTTTTTCAATTCCTGCTTTAGCTCACTCTCTCTCTATATATTTATATTGTTCAAATTTTTAATCGTTAATAAGATGCATTTTAAAGCACTCAATTGAGCTGAAATTTTATATATACACTTATTTTGGATGTCAATACAGTAATTTAATAAAATTTTATTTAAAACTAGTTATTCAAAGAATTATAAATACTGCTACGTTTGCATCATTTTGGCGACTTAGAGACCATTTTGGCGTGTCAAAACTTTAAAAGGTTTTTTCTCACATTTTAAAGCCCTCATTTGAGCTGAAATTTTCTATACACTAATGTTTTGGATAACAATACGACAATTTAATTATAATTCATTAAAATTATTGACTGAAATAAATTATTTAAGGAATTACAGATACACCCACGTTGGCTTCATTTTTAGCGAATTGAGTCAAAATTTTAAAAAGATTTTTTTCCCCTCACGTTTTAAATCATTCAGTTAAAATGAAATTTTATATATACGATGGTTTTGGATAACAATACGATACTTTAAAGATAATTAATAAAAATTAATTATCACTTAATGTTGTGATTCTGTCATATGTGCACTATACATAGTTATATTAATTGTAACTATTTAATAAAAAGTAACTAAAATAAATTTTTCTTGCTGATCTAAGTAGGGAATTGACTTACATTTTTTTTTGTAATACTTGCTTACACTCATGTAACTCGAATACATTCTATCATATTAAGCTTCATCATAATTTCTTAGTGATAAATCAGGTACTCAAAATACATTCCACTGATAATGAGGAAAATATGATTTAAATTTCATTTACTATGTTGATTAAGTCAGTTAATTCAACCATTAATATCAAATTTAATTTACTTTTAATCCATCAAAACTGTTATCAGTTTTGTCTAGCTACATGGACCTTTTTAAAGTTTTTAAGGGTATTTCTTTTTTTTTATGACTGTAGATTTAACATCAAACATTACATTAAATGTATTAACTAATTTTAATAGAATTAAATTTTGTATCTTGTGTATTTGAATTAAAATTCAAAATTATTAGGAGAAATCTGAATAGCTTCTGTAAAATCTGATTAATTTCATATTATAACTTTACTAAGACACTTAGAAATTTTAAGTTTTTATTAAGTCACGATTTACCACGCAAATACTTTGAATTATAACTTAGTTCATTTTACAGCATCAGGAAGTATTTTATGGAACCAAAGCTAAAATCCATTAATCAACAAAAAAATATCATTGCAAACTGTAGTATGCAAAATGTTATAGGCTTCTTATGAATGAATTATTTTATTGTAATTTAAGGGGACACAGTACGATTCAATTGACAAAAATCGGTCAAAAGATCAAATTTAATTTTTTTAGTTTAAATTATTTTGTACGCATTTTTCTATAACCTGACAAAATTTGAAAGCTCTAAACTAAAAAAAATACAGAATTTTATGATAGTTTCTGCGTTCGTTTTTATTCACATCCCTATTTGAAAATCAAAACTTTAAACTTACTTATCTCGGAAACTTAAAATATTCAGTTTGACTTCATTTAAAATGCTAAGGCTTTTTTTTCTATTAAGCCTAATGCTTTGATTTTTTTTTACCTATTACTAATAGTACATGTAACAAAAGTTGGTATGCATTTTTTGAATCAAAGTAATACTTATTTTTTTAAAAATAATTGAACTCAGAATTTGCACATTTTTTAAGGAATTTTCCGTACGCATTCCATAAAAAGATCTATTGTACGAATACCAATCATGTATCGCAAAACCCATACCAACTTTTGTTATACATAGTTTGAGGTACTTGTAAACCAAATTTCATGCGTGTACATAAATTTGTGTAGGAGGAGTAGCATTTTAAAATCACTTCACAAATTTGAAGTTCTTTCCTTAAAAAAATTAAATGTCTAGCTTTTTATGAAATTTTGAGCACAAAATCTGTTTTACATAGTATACACACATAGGAGGCAACCAAAAAATTTTTAAAAATCCTTTAATTAAAATTTTTTGCCGAAATCGTACCATGTCCCCACACACATACACAGCATATTAAAAATATCATTTTATCTAAGATAATTTCAATCCCCTAAGTAAGAAAAGTGAAGAAAAAAATAGTTCTCAAATTAAATTAATATGCAAAAAAATTATTTTATGTATTCCACAATGACATTACACTCTTCAATTTAATGATTTAGATGAACATGTATTTTTAATCTTATAATCTACGTGATATATGATTTTACATATGATGTTTTGGTTTCATAAAAAATATAATTTATAAATACTTAAAGAAAAAGAAAATGATCCTAATATTAATCAACCAGCAATAACTGAAAAAAGATTAATCGATAATAAGATTAAATCAAACTCACATAGAAGATAAAATCGAATTCATTGATAATAAGATTAAATTATTCTTAAGTTCATACAATAAAAGTTTTGTAACTGATAATTATTGTTATATATTTAATAAGAGAACAATCATGTAAATAAAATGCAAATTAAACGAAATTTTTCTAAAAAAATTAATAGTATGAATTTTATTATGAATTATCACACATCTATAGAGAAACACAATAAAGAGAACTTACTAAAATAATGGATTAGTTCTCATTTTAAACTGATTCTACTATCTGTAAGATTTATTCTCAGTGTAATTTTTTTATCATTATTTTATCTGTGCCTCATAGGCTACAAAGTTCTTATGAGGCTACTTCATGTTATTCCTTTTTTTTAAAAATATATTTCTCTAACCTTTGATTAGATCCATGAATAGAATCTTTAGTACGAAAGGTACGACTGCCAAAGACGAACAGTTCAAAAGTCATTTGTTATCGAATGTTTTATTTACCTCGTTCAGTTTTTGTTTATTAAAGCTAACAAAAGATATATTTCTTTTTAATTTTTAAAACGCAATTGGGCTGTTTTTTATTAATTTATCATCATATAATAACTTGACATCATTATAATAACTTAATTATACTAGTTTATGTTAGTCTTCTAGAAATACGAAACCACAAATCAGATTATGTGTTTCTTTTAATCTTGGAAATATTAAATACACATTTTTTTCTTTTAATACAAATTAATGAAATTTTTAAATAAAAAAAAATCCTTTCTTCAGCTATACCCTACAGATATACTATCCTAATTAAAGTGCTGGATAAAAAATAAAGGAAAAAAACTTTCATTGATTAATTTAAAAAGTTTTTATTTTCAACTAAAATAGTACATTCATGAAATAAATTACGATTACTAAGTTGATTTCCTCATTTTTTGATTTAAAAAATTTTAACTCATGAAAACAAACATTCGAATCAAGAGCAGAATGTCAATTTTTTAAAATTTTTACTTTGGCCAGTTATAAAATATCATCCCAAGAAATCCTATCTATTTGATTTTTTAAAATTGATTTTATTACAGAAATTGTTATCATGAATTTATACAATTTAAGCAATTATGTGTTGTAGTTCAGACTTACAGCTCAATTAAATCAAATAAATTTTTAAGAAGTAAAAAAAATCCATATCTTTTTACTTACCTTCTATTTGAGAATGTGCTAAAAAACGTCAAAGAAATTTGCAATAATTCACTGGTTGTTGCATTCTTTCAAATGTTCAAACAATTATTATAAAATCATCCTTTCAGACAATTAGAACAATTGTTGTTTTTTTTACATTTTACTGCAACTTTAATACAAATTCACTGCTTAATCCCACAAAAACATAAAGCGTTTTCCAAACACACTCACTCTTCTCTTCTAGAATGAACACAATGCCAGCTATCGCTTTCGACATCTCATAAAAACATTTTCATCAAGGTAATTTTACGCTGAGTGCTTTAAGGCACGATTGAAAAAAAAAAAAATAGAATTACCTAAGGAAAAATGACCTTGACTTATTTTCACTCGTCGAAAGGCTTCGGTGTTTGCTCGGCTTGCAGACAGAATCGTAATTGAGTTCATTTTGGTCGTTAAAGAAATCCTTTTTAAATCTTTTTGAGTTTTTTTTCTGTCCTCCTTGATCTCGATTAAACTTAATGCAGAGCTCTCTACTGTCAAAATGTATTCCTTAGGACGTTTTTTAAAAATATCACTTAAGTATTTTCAAATTGAAATTTAAAAAAACAATAATTTCATTCAACAAAATCATAATAATGTTATATAAGTTTTTTTTTTAATTTGTTGAACGCCGATAAGAATTCATCATCGTAATAAAATAAATAAATTATTAGGCATTTCTCTGGCCTCTTTTTTTGTATGCATGATAAATCCCACCAAAAGATACAATTGTAAAAGGATGTACTATGTACAATTCTTTTCTTTGCAGCTGTGTGTAAAACTGCTTCGAAGGCTTTGGAATATAACAAAATTAACTTGACAGAGTTTTTGAGAAGGATTTACTTATATCAGTTAAAAGTTTGCTCTTATTTTTGTCTTTTCTTTTCCCTCACAATACACGGCATACGCGTGCCTATGAAGAAAAATGGCGCTAGAGGATTTAATAGGCAGTTAAGGGGTAAGCTAAGAGGTAACCTAACAAGATATTCAACCCAAATTTAGTAATTTCATTTTTAAAAATTTTTAGAAGCATTCATAATTTTTTTTAGGAAAGGGAGTTTTAAGTAATGCTTGATATTTTACATCTTCGATTTTAACATTAAGTTTATCAACTTATTTTGAATTATGTGTTAAAAAGACGAAATACCATGTGAGCATTTTTTTGTTGTTTTGGTTTGGCGTTAAATTTACTCGCCCCATATTTGAACTGACTCAAAAATATTTATTTCAGTATAAGAACTTTAACTTAAACAAATTTTAAAGAATTTCCATTTTTTAAAAAAAAAATATAAATATTTTGAAATTTTTATATACTTCTACAAATTTTAATTATATTATTTTTTTTTTCTTATGTTCTTAAAAAATTTATCAGAAATCTCTCAGTTCGTCTGCCGAATCTAGTACAACTTGTATTTTTATAAATGTTTTTCGTCGGACAATTCAAAAGAAAATAAAAAGAATAGCAATATCTAAGTTTGTGGGGCTTTTTTGAAGAATAATTTTTTCACTTAAATTGTGACTCCATGCACAGAATTATAAAAATTACAATGAAGAATATTCAAAAAAGAAAATTCACTATTTTATACTGCTTATTTTTAGGTAGTTTGATGGGTAAATCAGAAAAATGGAAGGAAAAAAGATTTAATCAATTGACCTTGCAAATGGATGGACAAGAATGTGCCTAATAATCCAGCATAGAGTGTAAATTAAGTATTTAGAGAACTTAGAGGTGTAACGTACATGATAACTCTAGAAGGATGAGCGTCAAGCCTTCTACTTTTCGGTTTTAATTTTATTTTACCGAGACTTTTCATTAGCAGAAAGGAATTTCGATAATTAATGTATTGGTTCGTGGACACACGGGTGTTTTTGGAAACGATTGGGGTGATTGACTTTCAACGGGTGGCAACAAGCACGCCATTGAAATTGCAGTTAATAATCCTAAATTATCTTATAAGAAGGTTATAAAAGAGAGAATGGTGAAGTCTTGGAGCCACAAATTCTCATTCCAAATACAAGGAGCTTTATAAAGAAGTTTTTTTCCAACAATGAATAAGAGACTGCAGTGCCATCATTTTTAAATGAATTGCAAAATAACCCCATTTCTCACTGTGGTCAAGGTAACTTTAAAAGCTATTTGAACAAATTTAATTTGGATCTGTCATCTTCCTGCTGTTGTAATATCGGTGAAGACAAAAATGTAGAACATATGCTCCTTTTGTGTTCTAAGCATGTCAGAGAAAGAAATATCCTAAGACTGGCTCTCAAGGGCATTGATAAAAATTAGCCCCCGAATTTCGACCAACTATTTTCACCAGAAGTGCTTTTAAAAAGTTCTGTAAATTTATTATATGTAATCCTTCTTTCATCCATTAAGTTATTTATTTTTTGTTTATTTATTTTTCTTTTCCTTTATGATTCCTTGTGTTTCATACTTTCTTCTGAAATCCCCCTGTGATACTTAGTGGTGCATTTGGATTTATAAATGCTTTAAATATAAACAAATTAGTAGAAAGAAAAAAAAAACTGATCATTCTGACGTTTTGAGGATTAAAGTAAAAGTTCTGACATAATTTTTTTAATGCAAAGAAATTTAAAATTATTTAAAAAATGGTAAGATGAAAGGTTAATCAATCGATGACCTATTTTTAGATGAAACGAAGCGAAATAAATATTAGTGAAATTATACGTTCAGAAGTGAAAGCATTTAGAAAAAAATTAATCTAAAATAATTTTAAGTAATGTACAGCACAATTCAATCAATTACCTGTTATTTATTTTCGGAAAATTAAATTTTATATTTTTAAATTTATAAAAAGTAATCCCTTTTAAAATATTTTACTAATGTTAAAAAATTATGGTATTATAGTAATATAATTACGTATTAAAAGTAATAGTAATTAATGAAAACTGAACTTTAATGAATTGAAAACAGTGAAATAATAAGACATATTCGGGCATTAATTATTCTAAAAAAATAATGATGAAAAATAAAACTAATTATACTTTAAAAGTTCAGATATCTTAAAATAAGGAAAATATTTGAAAAGTATTGGAATTATTATTTATTTAATTAACTTCTTATTTCACAAGACGTAGCCAACACGAGACGCTATTCACTGTGTTTTGCATAAAATGTATATCTACATTTGTTATCAATTCTTTGCAATTAAATTTCATTGAATAATAAAAAGTATCTGGAATTAATAATTAGTTTTAAATTGTTCCATTTTGTGATTGTTGTTATTGCATAACGCTTCTATAAACTCAGGTATTTAATACGCACATGAATTATTTACTTTTTACAACTTTTTTTTGAAAAATTACAATTTAAGTTAAGAATTAAATAAAATTATTAACATTTTTTTTTGCTGTAATTTAACATTTTACAAGTTGGGTTGCTTAATTTTTACGTATTTACGTATTCAAAGCTCAGGATCACCGAAATACCAAAATTTTAAGAGGAATGTTCAGTCGCTATAAGCATAAACAGACTGAAGATAGCCTTGCAGGATTAAAACTAGTTTAATTAGCTAGCCAACAAGTTCTCTCCTTTTTTTATGTAGTACGTATACATAAATATTGTTCAGAACATGCAAGGTAAAAATATTATATCCATTTATATCTATGCTTTAGAAGATCTATTTGCCTCCATTGATATAGGAGACAAGATTAAGCTTCTCAAAATAGTTTATAATAAATATTCTTTAAATGATTTATTAAAATACGATAAATATCTTACTGCTATTCAATTAATATTAAATAAAACTTATATTTTTCATAATAACTGTTATTATCAGCAAATAAAAGGACTGCAACAAGGTGGACTTTCAAGTAATGTTCAGCTAATATTTATTTGCACTATTGTGAAAATGAAAAAATTCAATACCACTCTTGTTACTTTACTAAATACGTAGATGACGAAATTATTTTTACTAATATAGTAGATTATGTTCCTAGTTTTAAATATGTGAAATTACTAAAAACTAATGACAATAATGAGTTAGCAAACTTTTTGCATCCTATTGAACGTTAAAAATAATTTGGTAATAAGTAATATTTTTGATAAGTGAGTCTTTTGATTTTAATATTATAAAAATGCCATTCTGGTGTAACAACCTACACATATCCATATTTAGAAATATTATCCTAAATTTTATAAAAAGAAACAATGACTTTGTTACCGACAATGTATTAAAGCATGAAAAAAAATCTATCAATATTTCCTGGATTACACCTAACAAATTAAATTTATTTTTCAAATATATTTCAATATTTTTTATCCTTTATTATTGAGATACTTTACGCTTAGTTTAGTTACAAAAAACTGTCAAGGTCTCGCCTCTGCTTTTTGTTTCTCTGCACATCAACATTGAACACATTATTTAGTGCGCAAGTTCCAACTTGGACATTTCGTCTTTAAAAAAATTGGTTAGCTTAAAAATATGTAAGTTTTTTATCTTTGTTTTTCTTGTTAATTATTTCTGAGATTTTCTTTTATTAATCCGTATTTTTAATGTTTTGTGTTCCACCAACGTGTAGATATATGCCTAATCTTCAACAGGGCTCTATTTTTCTATTATGCTGAAAATTTCTGCAGAATGGAGAAGTTTGGATCTAGAACCACTATATCACTGGACTATATCACTGTCGTAAATCAATGATTGTATTATAAATCATAATAGTTCTCCATTTTAGTCAAATGACTCTTCCAGTCTTCATGATTTTAATAGCTCAATACCTCAGATTCTTGTAAATTCTGTTATTCTCCAATCTTATTAGGATATTCTTTTGCACCAATTATTTTAAACACACACACACACACACACACACACACACACATATATATATATATATATAAAATTCAAAAATATACACAGAATTGTTATAAACTTAAGATAACTAGTCATGATAGTAAAAAATATATTAGCTACAGTGGTTAGTGGTTATATACCAAACTCCTGGCCTTAGGAACCAAGATTGCAGGTTTAAACAAAGTTTTGCGGCTAACAGACCTTCACCTGTATTTGTCAATACTCTGGGCCTTAGGGAAAGTAATAAATGTCACGATAAGTTTAACTATTATTATAAATAGTACTAGAATCTATTAATATAAAACGAAAATATTATAGCCTATAATAATTACTAATATATGCTAAAATCAAAGCTAAAAACAATTAGGTGAAAAGTCTTACCTGCTTATCCTGCTATTAATATGCATATATATATGCATATTAATAGCAGGTTGTAATTTTATCGTTACATATAAATAGTATTTTTTAATTGTAATATTTAAATTTCTTTTAATTTTCCTTCCTTTCCCTATTTTCCAGAGTAGAAGCAAATTACAAATGAAGGTTGGCTAGACAAAATTTTGTTATAACCTGCAATTTTGATTCCTTAGGCCAGGAGTTTGCTGTTGTACTACTATGGCTAATATTTCTTACTATATTGACTAGGTATTCTTAAGTTTTTCTAACTATTTGTTGATATTTATGAATTATATATTTATGTATATATACAAGGTGGGATTCATAGGCAAACTTCTTGGCCTACTCATAACAATCTGTAGCTTTAACTAAAATAGGAATTCATTTGTAAATTTGTTGGTCAAAAGTTTAAAGGATTCCACACAAAAAATTTAGCTAAGAGGTGCATTTTATTGAATTACAAATAAGCTGGAAGTTAAAATATATGCATTATTTATAATATCACAGCATGTTTATCGGGGTAAGGAATATTGTTTAATATGATACCTCTTCATTAAAGGGTAAAATGCGAAGACGATGGACACACAATATTTTTAACAGATGTGCTCAGCTGGTCACCAGTGATCTTCCTGTCTACACGTTAGAGGGCCTACACGTGATCTATCGTATCTACACGTACTTAAAGTCAGTCTAAGTTGCCATAGTCTCCCAGTAACATGCTCGTTTGGCCTTGTGGGGGTGGTACCCATATAAGTCGTTAACTGCCTCCGGACTGAAAGGTATGTCTTGTGCTTACAGAACGGAAGGTACTACGAACGAATCTCCTTCAGCCTTATAACAAAACAACGTTCGGAGTGATAAAGAAAGAACAGGTTGGTTAAAAGAAAAAAAATTAAACGATAATTACCTTATCATGGGTAAAATGTTTCCGATCAAATGAAAGGCATTGCCGTTGTTGAAATTAAAAATAAGTTAAATTATTTAATTATTCCCTGTAGCTATTGAGCAGGAATTCGCTCTCAGATATCTTAGATATCTGATGGCTATTGCTGAGTATATTAACAAGCATGTAACATTATTGTCTTTTATAAAAAAAAAGATCCTTGTGTAAATTAGGAAGGATGACCCACATCAGATGGTAACTTTAGATGAATGTAGTGGAATTATATACGGATGACACATAGATTTTCCAAATTCAACCCTTTTGAATGTTAACGGTTCTGTTGTGATAGAAATGTTCCTCATCCATCCAGATGAATTTCTAGCCAGTTGTCATCGATTCATATAAGAATAGATGTTGCAAAATGTAAGTGACATTTTCTAGTTGAGGCAATTTTTATATGGAAAAAGTGCATTAATTTTCTCTACATCATCTACGCTGTTCCAGGGATACTGTATGTGCGTTACTGACGGTACAATTATTCGTCAATGATTGATACGGCTGCTGCTATCTCTGAAACGACTTCTACTCTGATAAGCTTTCGTCCTCTACCATTGTTAACGAATAGCAACCCAGTTACTTCGAGGCTAGATATAATGCCAATGATCCCCAGAAATAATTTTATCGTTAAGAAAAGCACTAAACGCTGCTACATCAGTTCCCTGATTATCATAAAACAGTTTCAGGATTAATGCACGTTCGGGTAAACTAATCGCCATCTTAACTGTAAATGTAGTATTTATTTGACTTCTTCCTTTTTTATACCCTGAACTCTTGCTCAATCTATCCTGCTTGTGCAAATTATTTTTCCAGTGGCATAAGTAGCATTCTTTGTACCGTCAAAATGTCTTAATATATAAAAATAATAGTTTTAAATGTCATTGTATGAAAATAGCTCACAATTATATTGCATGTCTTTTCAAGCATTTTAATTATACCATACATTTTTGTATGCAATTTTTAAGAGCGCCTTTTGAATTGTCTATCAATAAATTTCCAAATGAATCCGTATTTTAGTTACAGCTACAGAGTTCTTTGAAAAGGCCAACTTATATATACTTATGCATTCGTATGCATATAGGAGGATGGTTGTGTCTAGGGGAATGAAGTTAACTGAGCAGTTCACAAACTACACCATGTTGTACGAATCAGCCTCAATATATATGTAAGAATTTAAGAGAGTTTACTAGGTTTTACAGCCTTTATATGGGGATCATTGACAGAAAGCAAACTTTTCGAAGTCAAGACTAGTTCTTCTACAGTCGCGACAGTGCAACTGGGTGTAGACTCTGTTGAGAGGATAGGATTTTGACGGGATAAAGTTTTGTAAATGGAATGTTGTACATGCACACATGCATAAATGCAGAACTAAGTGTAATGTTCATTAATTAGATTCCTATTTGAAAATAACTACTTTTTATATCATAATATTTCAATTCTCTGTCATTTCAACTAGATTAAAGTTTGATACGAAAACAGGATAATTATTATAATTTCATCTTCTTAAATAAGAAGATTCTGTTCTTTTCAAAATTCAAATTTCCTTTCTTATAGTAATGTTCATATTTATTTTAATTTTATTTACTGTTTTTTTAGAAAAACAAACAATAGCCACAATATCTCGATTTGTTTGTACTTTTCTTGCAACCGAATATTATGAAATCATATCCTTTTATCTCGATCAATAACTCTTACTTTTCCTCGTTTATCACTTTTTTTCTGTTTGCAAAAAAAAAAAAAAAAAGGTTACAAATTTTTTTTTAAAAAAGTAGATAAGTCATCTATCATTGTATTTATCTAATGACCTGGCATTTGTTTTGCAAAATGTGTAAAAGTTATTAAATAAAAGATAATTATTTTCTTAAAATGCTTCTTCATTTAATATCGAATTTTATTCTTAAAAAAAAACTTTTTATAAATGGTAACATTCTTGTCTTATTCTAAAGGAAAGCTTAATACTAAAAGTATATAATTTCTCTTTAAGACATATTTCTCTAAGAAAAAGTGTTGTTGTTTGCTTTCTTCAGATAAAATGTGTTGTACAGTTCTTTTATTTTCATTTCTAACTGCGTGTCAAATTTTTACTCGGTTTTATATTCTAAAGTTTTAAATATGTAAATAAAATATTTTTTTCAAATATGGATAGTATAAATAATACTAAGCAATATGTGAAATGTGATAATCACGAAAGCCTTAACCATATATCATGCACACAGAATACATTAAACGATTTCAAATATTTTCAAAACCCACATGCAATGTAATTTGTATTTTTATCTGCATTAAATAGCACAAGTAATTTTTATGATCTTAAAAATTTATCCCATGGTTCAGTTTTATATGCAAAAATTTTATTACTGAAATCAACCGTGAAATATTTTTATATATCTAAATTTTTTTTTAATATATGGAAAAATAATTAAAATCTATATTGCAAATCGTACATTCAAATTATGAAGTTTCTATCATGCATCTATATATATAATTAATTTATCTTGAGCATCTACACGGAAGAACCATTTTAAAATGATCTCACCTTATTTAGAATGATGAAATTGCTGGTGCATGCTTTTCAGATACTGCAATGGCATAATGGGAAAAGCAGCTAGTTTATCAGATTTCGATATAGATCAAATTCTTATGGCTTGGTGCTTGGGAACGTCAATTTTGAAAACAACCAGTATGGTGGTCAACATTTAGGAGAACTTATCGAAAGTGGTGTATGAACGGAACGACAAGTTACTTGCCGACAAGTTAACGGCTACAATCGCTGATATTACCAGCAGCTGAAAGAGTAACGACCTACGCGATGTGTCTCAACACGCAGTGTAGCGATGCTACTGCATATGGACCAACAAAGCTGGCTCGCGAATCGCATTCTTACCTTGGCGATACTTCATCATGATCATTACCTGTAATGGATCTTGAAACATCAGCATTCGTCCATAGAAGAATAGAAGAAATTCGCCTGGCCGGGCGAATTACGTTTTCTGGGCTATTGCACAGACAGGAGAAAGCCAATAAACTAGTTTCCAACGTTAGCCAGGGCACCTAGGTGTTCAGTCGGCCAGATATAAGATGTTATAGCATTGACCATGATTTTATGAGGCATATTAGTTGCCTAATCCTCATAGAACAACTTCCGATGTTTATACACTATTTTTATACGAGTTTCAACCCTTCATTTTAGTAGAGTTATCAGCAGGGGATGGTCTTTAACAGCAGGATAACGCACCAAGGTACAAGGGCTTAATCATCAGGGAACTCTTCAAGAAACCTTCTGGGGAATTTAAAATCATATTTCGGCTTCCAAATTTACCCGATATGAATCCAATCGAACAATTGTGGTTCAGTCCGGAAAAAAAATATCGTGTTGCCATGCTACCATCTCACATTGTAATGGAATGGCAAGATCGTTTGTTGTGTATGGTACCAGATATCTAAGACTATCTGTCAGCACCTTTCTGAGTGAGTGATTCAACAGATGTTGACTGTATTGAGGACAAAAAAATTTTCTTACATTGTTAAACCGCGAGTTAAAATGTAGAGCTCTTCAGAATAATAGACTCACATATCATTCGGAGAGAGAGATTATAACATTTTTTCATTGCTTAAGGTATCCGACTACGTTCGCTAATTGATTTTGAAGAAGTGCATAAATAAATTACATTTTTGGTATTTTTAGTATCACCTGAATTAAAATATACATATAAAATGGTTTTAAGAATATTATTATAAGAAAGAAATTATTTAAATACAATTTTTTGGCAGCAAATGAAGAGAAAAAATGACACACATATTTTTAAAATATTCTCTCTTTATTAAAAATGTTTCTATAAGATAATATTTTTCTTCTATATAGCTAAGGCTTCTATACAGAGTCTGAACTAGGTTTTTGATTTATATCATTTAGAAGTGGATTTATTTACATTTTAATATATCATAACAGATAAATTTTAACAAAAATAACATCGATTATTACATCAATTGATCGTAAATCTGAAAGCAATGTGAATTTTTCAAAAGTCCTGCTATAAGACTTTTTAGCGAAGTCTTATCTATATATTAGTATAGTTATTATAGAATTTATAAAGTATAGAGTTATTATAGAATATATAAAGTGTAGTTATAGAATATATAAAGTATAGTTATTATAGATTGCATTTGTTTTGCTACAAATTAAAGACGTGGCTTTATATGTGAGATTACTTGTATCGTTTGTTGTAATGTATAGTATGTTGGAAAATGTATATATTTTTGTGTGTAATTATTAAAATGTATGTAGTATCTGGTTTCGGGACGCGGCATAATTAGGATTACTAACAATAACATTAATAGCGCGGCGCGATTGATTAGGAGTTTTTTTGAAAATGTAACTATAGATGAAGGTTATTTTGATATGAAACTATATATATATAATTTATATAAGGCCTGCCATATTTGTGTCAATATGGAAATTGTATAATGTTATGTGTGTTTAATGTCATATTTTGGAAAGAAATTGATCCAGTTTCCTTTCAGGGCAGCAGTCCCTGAATCTAGTGATGCGATGACAGAAAGATGAATGTCGTATGAAGATCACATTGTAATTTTTTAAAAATTTTATTAGTACTTAAGTAAAGTGCATGATTAGGGTTTTTTCCTTATGGCAAGGTTTTCCCCGGATCTTCGCCCGAATGGGATGCACTGTAGGGATATTATGTGAAAGATGAATAAAATAGAGTGGATTGCCCTTTTGAGTAGTCATTTCTGTCTATGCTAGTTTAATTAAAAAAATTTTCAGTTAGAGAGTTCAAACTTTTTTGCAGGTTCAGAGTTTTTCAGGCGTTGGGCATTTAATGTAATTTCTGTCAGGTCGTTTAGACCCTCAATAAATCACGCTTTTTTCTCGGAGGGGGTTCTATCGGAACTATACGGTCTTTGACTAACCTCCTCTATTTTCCTTAAGTCAATTTATTTATTTCAACCAATCTTCACCGAGAGCCAGGCGTGATTTATGTAAATAAGATATATTATATAAGTTCGGTTTTCGCGAGTTAAGAGGAGGAGTGATAGGAAGTGATAGGAAGAGTGAAGTTAAGTGAATTAAAGATCGAGACGTCAGCACGAAGCTGTTGACAATCGTAGATAGCCTGTTACGTGTGGAGGTACGCGAGGAGAAGCGGATTGGATATAGGAAAATCCTTATTACAGAGCGTGGATTATTCACCCATTCTTCCAGCCATTAAAAAGGCCGAAGTCATCACGAAGGAACAGCCGATGTAAAATATAAGGTCAGTGATTTTATTTGAGATATTGAGATTATTCGCACGTGGCGTAGCTGTAATTGTGCGCGTTTAAGCTTTCCTAGATTCAGTTGATATTCTGAATATTCCGCTAGTAGTGATTCCCCTCCTAGTTTCTCCACTCTCTTCTTGTTTTTCTTAAATTGATTAGTGTGTATCTATACGTATTTGCTGATAAGAATCAATAAATCTATTTGAATTGCAATTGTGTATTTTGATCATTTAAATCCGCCTACACATCTTGGAGTATTTTCAGATATACAGGGAGGTAGTAATGTAAGGGGTGGCTTTAAGTCACAACAATTCTTTCTTCATTTTTTGCCAAAAACTTGTATTTAAGTAATTTTTTCTTGTAATAATACTCAAAATAATTTTATATGATTATTTTAATTCAAATGACACTAAATATTTAAAAAAATACATTGTGATTCCGAACATAGTCGAATACCTTAACAAATATTATAAATTATTACATTGAATTCATTTTGAGCTCTACATCATGTATTTTGCTCGTAGTATAATGTATTGCCTTCAACATTTTTTATTCATTTAATATGGGATAAAAAATGTATTCCTTTTCTTATATATATTAAAAATGTATTTCATTTGTCTACTTGACCGAAACATCTGCACATGCACCCCAGCGCCTAAGGTTACGCTAGCTGTGATAGGCACATTAGGCCTTGACCCCATGGATTGTTGCACCACTGAGTTCAGTTATTTTATTTCTGATATTTTAAATAAAATGGTTTGTTTGCAATAATTGAAATATATACCTACAGAACATATATGAATGAAATAAATGTTTGAACTCTTCTTTCTACCTTAAATGCATTTTCCTGTAAGGACACATAAGGTTTAGGAAAATAATGCACTTTAAAACATGGAATTCAGGAATTAACAAAATCTTTAGGCGCATTTAATTCTTTCTGATTGACTAGACAATTTTTTAAACTTATCAAATAATTTGTATTTAAATTTATCGCAGTACTTTATCGTACAGTATCTCGGTGATGACTATAATTTTTAAATAAGTAATATTTCAAATCATAGTTATGTACTAAAGAAATAGATTGGAAATAGGAAGAAAATATTTACTTATTTATTTTATTTATTGAATATTTAATAATTACTAAGTAATTCTTAAGTAAATATTGTAAGGTTGTCACGCCCTGCAGCTACATAAAGTCGCTTTTTTATGTAGATAGTTATGACACCGTTCATTTCCACAGGTGCACCTCAAAAATATTGTGGGGTCTTTTCATCTGACATAATCCCGACAACCGATGGCCGTGAGAATAACTCGTCTCTACCTATGAGCCAGAACTCTGAGTGTAATTTGAGGTGTAAGAGGCGACCACCTCACCCCGAGGCAATGGAGAAGGAGTCCTCTTTGAAACACTGAGAAGAACGGCTGGGTTGACCTCCTTCACTAATAACATATTCTGTAGTATTGAAATAATCAATAGTGTGAATGACTTCAATGAAATGTAAATAGTGTAATTAATAGATGTTGATTAAGTAGGTCAATAATTTAATTTCTTAACTCTCAGGCTACCATCAATTTTACCAAACGTCACAATATGTATAAAAATTTTAAGAATAAATAAAATACTATACCATATATTAATATTACTTCAGTAAACTTTTATTTTTCATTGTCGTTTACCTTAAATTTATGTCAGTTTTGCAAAGAAGGTAATTCACGATAATTTCTGTCGAATGTATTGTAAATCCCTAATGAGAATAAATCACTAAAAATACAGTGTTTAAAGACATATTTAGAAAATATACAAAGAGCGTTAAAAAGAGTCTATATTTTGTACTATCGCCATCCCTTATGAAAGTAAATCATATTTTATTAACGAATTTTTAACATTTAATTTTTATTTGACTTTCTAATTTTTTCTAAGTGTACCAAGAAGATACTACAAAGAAACAAAAATTATCAGTTTTTTTCCCCCTTAGAAAAACTCAATCGTATTTGGTAAAAAATATCAAATTATTATAAAAATTAAAATTTGTTTTATGAAAATTCTTTTTTAATTACTTTGAATAGAATAGAATAAAATACTGTTATATAAATAAAATTATTATCTTAGTACTAAAATGAATACTTATTTTTGAGAAAAATTATTAATTATCCTAGAAACTCTGAATGAATAAATTTTTAAGCGTTTGGTGGAAATTTAATAGTTTGTTTGAATTCGATGCTTCTACATTTTACTTATTAATTTGACGTGCAAAATACTATTCCTATTATTATTATATCTTATTCTTCCCAATAAAATCCAGAATGCTTAGATCATAACTTGCATAAAAGCATGACTTGAAAAAGTAACTTCAAACTTTCAACCATGTCGAAAAAAGATTAAAAAAGTAAGTGTACACAATTTTTTCTTTTAAAATCATGACTGTCTTTCATCTTAGGTTACTGATTTTACTAACGTTTCAGTTTTATGTTATGATATTTTGCTTTGCGATTGATTTTTGACAGTTTGATACCTTAAGAAAGATTTTTGACAATTTGATACCTTGAGAAACATTTAAATTTCATACCATTTAATTGTATTATTGAATTCCGCATATACGAATTTTCACGAATGCATGCTACCCCCTCCCACCTTCTAAGATAAAAATAGAAGAGAAAAATGTTCCATACGTATATGTATATGTTACGGCCAAAGCTCGAAGTTCGGCCAGTTCCCGAATTGGCCGGCCAAATCGCACATTGGCCGGGGCGTGTGGCTAATGTCCGATGTACTGGAAATGAATAACGTATATGCGACTTTGGCTGGCCACTTCTCGAAGTGCCCGGAATTCCCTGGCCAATGTTCGATGTGCTGAAGCAAGACTGTTCTGTAGGGGAGCTTTCTGCAAGCTAAGGAACAAAACATGGTGTTCTCAAACAACTGTACTTCAGAAGTGAGTTTTCCATTTGGCAAGAGAAACTACTTACATTGACATCCGTGGGCACAGAGGAAAAATCATTACGAACCGTTGCCTCTTCACAATCGCTGACCAGCGGCCAAGGCTACACTTGATGCAGTTGCACTAACAAGTGCTCAACAAATCACTGCAGACGTAAAAATAACAAACTGCTGTGCAATTCGAAATGTCATAAAAGTTCATCTTGTTGTAACAAGTGATGATACTGATAATTTTCTGTAATAAACTAATTCAGTAGATAATGTGATTATCTTTTTGTTTGTTTGTTTTCTTCAAGGGAGAGGAAATTTTCAAAAGAGAACAGGAGGTTTCTGGTACTGTGAGATCCTTACTCACTAAAACTTCTACCTTCAGACTACAGCCCACCTAGGGCCACCGTACCTCCTCGGCCTTTGTTCCGAAGGACGATCCTAGGCGTCTAAGAGGGGCGGATTCGTCGGAAAACTCCTCTGTGGCAGCCATAATGTGATTATCATTAGCATTACGGTATACAAACACCCAAAATTTGCTCATGACCTTTTTCTTCTGACTTTGGCCGATCGCCCCATGCCATTTCGCGAACTGGTTGGCCAAATCCCGAAATCAAGGAAAGATCGGACTTTTGCCGGTCACTGCGAGGCGATATTGGCTGTTTCGCGATTTGGTTGGCCAATTCGGGAACTGGCTGACTTCGGGCTTTGGCCGTAACATACATGTTATTTTTTAATTATAAACAACTGGTGTGTCTTATTTAATGAGGTTCAGTCTATATGAACATAATTAATTAAGGCTCTTTTTATTACAAGGATACAACTAAAAATTCTAGAACTAAATAATACCATTAAATAAAGTATAAATTTAAAATAAATTATTATGCTAGAAACTTTTACGTGATAAACATTTGTAAACTCAAATCAAAGCAGGTTTTACGAAAACTTCACTGGAATTTTTGGAAATTCTCTTAGTTGGCTGTATATGGGTAATAAACATAAATAAACATGAATATTTGATTGAAATAAAGCTACGAATAACTTGCTTAATTATAGCTAAACATTTTCTAAAGAATCTGATTAAGTATGAACGGAAATATTGCTGACTTTATTGAAACAAATGAATTCTTACATATGGTTTATGGCAAGTTACAGTTACATTAACAGAACTTCACTGAGATGAGCTTAAAGATATTATTCAAACCTGTGACTATCATGTGAAGAAATGTGATAACCATTCTTCTTAAAACTAATGAAGATGTTTAATAAATTGTTTTGAAAAAAATGAAATGCTTTATCTGAAATAAATATGTAAATATTTGGTTCACATTAATTTACAAAGAACATTTCTGCTTTATGTAATAATGACATAAAATATAAAGAGTCTCATAATTCTTCTTTTTTATTTAATCAGAAACATATACAAAAAGTAATTATCAATCATTAGTTTTGTCTTTCGTTGTAGTCAACCATACCTTGTAGTATACTTCTTTAGAATTAAACCAGCTGTACGAATTGTCGAAACCAATTATATCTAAAATAAAAGAAAAATTAATGTTGTATAAACAAAATTTATTTATATGTTCTGTAATTCTACTTATTTCTCTAATATTTTTTAAATATTTTATATAAGGACATATTTTCCAAATACTCACAATTGATACACAATCCCATGCAAAATTAATGATTTGCTCAATAAAATTCTAAAAGCTTTAAAAGGATAATTAGAGTAGCTAATTAATAAAGTGAACTGTATATTCAATTTTTAAAGGAATATGAGGTATTACAAACAAGTTTTAATAATTCTGTTTCTGTTTCTATAGAAAACATTCATAAAACTAAAATGATACATATTTTTTTACAAATATAAGTAAAGATTCATTTATGAAACATATAAGTATTTTATTATTTGAACACATACTTTTACAGACTTTGTTCATCCAAACTAAAGTATTGGATGTAGATGAAATTTAATATTGACAAAGTTAAAAAAAATTATAAGAAATACACATGATTCAAAAAAGATAAGATGTTACATCGAGTTTTCTTCACCATCGCATCAGTTTGACTCGTGCGGGGATTTAAGCCACAATAATCTCTTGCTTTGAATTCAGTTGGGACCGATACTTGTCTTGTGGTATATAGTCCACAAATCTTGAATATCCACGAAATTATGACAATTTTCATTTCAGCTGGTTCTAGATATGCTCAAAAGGGGACATGTTTCCAGAGGAACGAGTAGGTCATAAAAAATATCTGAAAATCATGCAAGAAGTCCTAAACAATTCAGTGTGCATTCTATTGTTATTCTGCTAGTAAAATGCGTTTGGAATACCTGCCAAGAATAGAAGCACATGAGGACCCAGAGTTTCGACCGCATGTACCACATTTGTTCGTCACAATGGAGATGTTATCACCCAGGACTGCCGTCCCCCAGATACTCACAATGGAAACATTTATTATTCTATATCGAAGTTGAGTTTCTACCGTTCACCCCAGGATGCTTTTACATTTCTATTCAATGGTTATCTTCTCCAAATCGAAGCAGCATTCATTACTGACCGCCACAGACATTTTTTCATCACCCAACCTTTTTATCTCTGTTATTGTTTCCGTGTAAATGAAGAACATGCAACGGGTTGCTGGGATCAACAGTTTTCACTACCAGTTCTCATCTCAAAAAGTTTGAGAATATTGTTGTAAATTAAATGTAAAATGAATAGTTGTCACTTCAAGATGGCACTGATTACTTTTTTCGCTTGTAGAATCAGTTATGTAATGTTCTTTGTCCTGTAAACACGTCTTCTGTGTGTGTGTCGTCTAACAAATCAAAATGTCTAAAAGGATTAACTGAATTTATGGAATTATATAAAATAAATATATATATATATATATATATATAAACTGCCTAAATGACCAATGGAATTAAAGAATTAGGAATTATAACAAATATTGCTGAATTTTGAATGGGTTACTAGAGAGCCCATGAGGTATTATAGCACGTCTATTCTTCCTTTTAGTCGTTATTGACCAGGTACGATGTAGCGTTCTTCTTATGGAATACTAATTTGGCTGAAATGGTTCGCAATAAGGCGGGATTTCAACAGAATATTTCGATTTTATTAATAATAGGCTCTTATGTGCCAAATTATTTTCAGAATATGATTAAAATCTATGTAACATAATATTATGGATTTACTTCAGTTAATTAACAATAAGCTTAAATAATGTGTAACAATAACACTACCTAAATTTCACTTTTTTATTATTAACATTGTGCTTTTTAGCCGTAAATTTATCATTCAATCAATATTTTTCACAAACTTTTTTCAATAGGCTCAAGAGCATATTTACTACGAATATGATGACAGATAATTATTGTTGACATTTAATATTTTTAAGACACTTCTAATTATAGTTAAAAATTAATTGAAAAAGAAATAGGTTTTAATTTCTGAAACAATGAGTTCCTTACCTTTTTGTAAATTATGCTTGTATTTTTTAAAATAATTATTGCAAAAATATTTGTCACCGTCTAAAAAGTTCGCTATTTTTATTTATTAACTAAATGCATGCTATGAATTATAATGATACAATTTTACTTTTATTAAACTAAAAAAACTGTTAATTATATATTAGTTGTTTTATGATTAATAACTGTACTTACAAGTTCCTTTCCGTTTGCATCTCAACATTCCCTTGATTGGTTCATATTCTGTTTCAAATTTATACATTGGAATAATTTCCATCGTTTCGATGCCATCAGGATTTCTGTCCTCGAACATGATTTTGAAGCCAATGTCATGGTTCTTTAATTCATATTCCCATTCAAGTATCATGTTACACTGATTCACTTGAATTTTCACTTCGTGACAAGTTTTATTTGGTACAATTACCTTTTTTATATCTTTCCTTTTGGATATTTTAGCAATGTTTTTAGTTAAAAAATATTTTTCAGGTACTGGTCCTGCCCAATTGATCTGCGGAAAGAAAGATATATATGCCAGGCATTAATAATTCGTGAGTTATAATTAAATGAAGATCAACACTATGTACTATATCCTGAAATTACGGAGGCAATTAAATGAAAATTAAGATTTAAGGATTTTATAAAATGGGAATTTCAAAAAAAAAAAAAAAAGATTAGCTCAATTATATAAGTTTAGCTATGTTGCTATTCACTTTTTTTGCTAGATACTTAATAGCTCAGATGTTTCACAGTTGTTTTAAATGTTTTTGTTCTCAGAATTGGATAGAATATTATGTATCGTTTGGGGAAACGGAACGTATAAAATATTTGTAAAAAGATTTTTATCGTGATATATCTAAGAAACTCCTTTAATATTACGTAACCCGTTCTTTAAAATTCTGTAATTATGAAGATTTCAAACATAATTAGAAAATTATGAAATTCAGGTTAACTTATTGATGAGAGATTAAGGTAAGTGAAAAAAGTTAGTTGTAAGAAAGTTATCCTTAGAAGTTCATTAACCTTGTTACTGAAGTTAAATAATCAATTCATTAACATTGTAACCCTTTGAGCCGTTAACGCTCATACAAGCTTTATTCATTTGTGCAATTTTGCACAAGCATTATAAATGTCTCATTTTTTTACTGGCAAGCACTTATTTGAGACAGTAGTACTTTATGTTTTGCATAAACAAATATATAAATCTCAATTTAGATTTTTTTTTTCTTAGTGAGGTTTTATTTTTCCATGGGTCAGTATAAATATAAAATAAATAAATAAATGCTTTCTTATGAAGTCTAATAAATTATACTGAAATAAATGCAAAGTATTGAGAAAGATAATTACAGTGAAATAAAAACTAGCTCTTGCTAATGTTATTAAATTTATGGATTACAGTTCAAATAAATTTTAATTACATCAATTAATATCAGTATAAGTTTTTGCAACAAATGTATTTTCAACAACTCCATTGTCTAAATCCATTCTCAGAATAATACACATTTTCAGTATAGAAACAATAAATAAATTATAAACAATTTGAATTTATTGTTGATCTGATTTGTTTTTACTGCGCGTGTATGTAGATAAAATTTGTTTAGTTATTACTCTATAAATTAGTTAATATCATAGAATAATTTAACTAATATCATAGAATGTGAGGAAACTTTTTTATATCTTAACTTCTCATGTACATTATTTGTACTTTTAATTTAATTTTTTCACTTATACTGAACTTAACCATTAACAAATTTCAGATTGGCGCATATTACCATTCGATGCAAGGCACGCAGACTTTAAAAGAAATAACACAATGTGTTTTAATTATTGTCTTTCTATGGGAAGTAATTCATAAAAATATAATGCTTCCGAACAAGCACGGCATCTTCCTGAAGATTTCATATTAACAAAATATGTATTAACGGTATGTTGATACAAATTGTGCACTGAAAGCATGCCTACACATAAAATGCAAATTATAATTTGTAAAAACACTTTTATGCACATTTGAAATGTTATGACATTGTTGTGTGTGATATACTGAGTATTTTCTTTTTAAATTTTTTTATCAGCCCAATTAATGATGCTATTCTTCTCATTATACATTTTTAATGTCAATATCTTCATTATTTATTAAGTGGGCTATTGTTATGAAATGTTAAGATAATAAGTTCATTAAATTTAATCATTTCAAGGATTTTTATTGAGAGATAATCATCAGAACTTTTATGGCCTTGGACTATTTATTTGAAATTTATATCGAGGAATCATAATGCTAAGGAACATGAATAAATATTTTGAAGCATTTGTTTTCAGACTTATGACTCAATAGGTTTAGCATAAGTATACATAACATATGACGCATATTAATGTTTATAGGGGAATAAAACTTTATTTCTGTATTACTACAGAAAATAATTAATAATATGAGAATCGCAATTTGTTGGCACAAACAATTGACTGTTTGTAATTTGGTATTCAAAACTTATTTGCTTAATAAACAAGCTTTCTTTCTAAAAATATCTGTATATCATAGATAAATAACTCAAAAAGTGTATATATATACAAGGGGTGATCAAATGAAAAGGTACGAAACGACACGGTGGGTACAAATATAGACTTTATTCAAAATATACACCATAGGCCTGAGCACAACGATCCCACTGATGAACAAGCCGCAGGATTCCTTGTTCCCAGAATTCCTGTGACTGTGACGAGACCCAGTCCTTCAAAGTGTCCTTAAGTAACGTTGTCCGAGTTGAAGCGCTTTCCTTTCAGGTGTTTCTTCAGTGGACCAAACACATGGAAATCGCAGGGTGACATGTCCGGACTGTAGGACGGATGGTCCAACGTCTCCCATTGGAACATGTACAGTTCCATTTGTGTGACTCTGGAGACGTGTGGACGCGCGTTATCATGGAGCAGAACCACACCCTCCGTGAGCAGCCCCGGTCTTTTGTTCTTGATGGACCTGCGTAGACGTCGGAGTGTCTCACAGTACACATCAGAGTTAATGCTTTTTCTGTGCTCGAGTAATTCTGTGCTCGCATCATTTGGACGCCACTTTTTATAAGAGCCTTTGCTCTCTCCTGCGCATGCGGTTACCCGCGCATGATCCGATCCTAGTCAGAGTCTCCAATGGCATCCCGAGATGTCTCGCTACATTGTCCCTTGGCGGAATATGCAAATATTTAACTGTTTCATTTTTATGTCGTTTCGTACCTTTTCATTTGATCACCCCTTGTATATAGTCCTCAATGAAATTTATTTCCAAAACTATTTCCACAATACACACACTATACTCTACCATATTAAATACTTTTATAATTATAGAGTACATAGATACATATAAGTAAAACACGTTTGTATAAATCAGCGGTACTCAACCTTTCTCTTTCTTTCAGCTGGGCCACATACATATGACAGCCCCTTTACGCAGGCCACAACATGAGGATTAAAAGGGAGGAGTGGACTCTATACGACCAAGAATATTTAAAAGGCAGAAATTGATTAAAATGTTAATAATTTTGAATTTCTTTTTAAAACTATATTAAACTTTATCAGACTCAACTGACAAAAAACAGGTTTTACGCATTTTTTACCCTGTTACGGGGCAATTTCGATTTCCTTTCATCTATTTTAACCCAAGTACCCCACACCAAAATATTTTGTTGCTGTTGGAAATATTTTTTTAAGAAAGTCAGTTTATCTTGTTTTGAAAGAGATCGTCAAAAAAAAAGGAGTTATTGAAAGATTTGTGCTTACTGGTATTGTGATGAGCAAATCTACATTTTTTAAATATAGCATTTTCACGACAAATTAAACACGTTGTTGATCCATGTTTTCTTTATGAAATAGTTCCGAATCATCTTAAAATAAAAAAATATATATATTATTTAGATATTTTTCGATTCGAAGGCACAAGGGTTAATTAAAAATTAGTTTCACCCAGAAAATGGTCGCTATTCCAATGTTATTTCTTAAGACTAACCATTACATTTACAAAAAGAACAAAAGTTATCCTGCAATTCCTAGCAGTTCCACATCGATAGCAAAAAAGGTATATGGAATTGAATGATTGATAGAATTTTTCGCTAAATTTTTAATGCATTGTTCTTAAATGATTCAATTTGTTAGTGCAACGGGCCGTGACAGGGCCACTCAGAAAGGTCCGGTGAGCCGCAAGCGACCCGCAGGTTGAGTATCACTGGTATAAATTAATCAAACTAATGACTCTGTGATTTGTAATGATTTATATATATAAACAATAAATGTCTTTTAATTCAATTTATATTTGAGCCATCCCGCGTACTTATAACCATCTGTGAAATTTAACATAAAATTAAATTTTTATGAAAGATAATCAATCAAAGTAAGAGCTGAGAGAAAAAATATACCAGTGAACAATTATTAAAGGAATTCTGCTATAATATTCCAAAAATATTTTTTTAATTCAATTTTTTATACTGATCTTAGAACAGTAAATATTTGAAACAAGAAAAACGACCCTTTTTAGAATATAAAAATGTTCACATTCTTTCAATTGTAAAATATAGTAAGAATATCTATTTACTCAATTTGGAAAGGAATAATTTAAGATATATAAGCTTTTAATTTTTTTATGTTTTTTAATAATCCATAAAAGAAAAGAAATTGTGTTAATGACCACAGTTAATAAATTTTTCGACCATAATAATAAGTCTATAAAGAGTACATTTGCATTACATTTCAAAATACTTATTAAAAAAAAAAGACTTTATCTGTAAACATGTAATGTGTTGCACATGGTATCAATGTATACACAAAATATAAGACAAAAACTGTTAGAAAATTATTCTAATTTAGGTATGTAATTTTTGTTTAAAGTTAAAAATTATTTGTCTTAGTCTTATGCTTCAAAATTCTTACATATGTTTCACATCGTGGATTCCCATCGGAGTCTGTTTTCTTTCCCCCTAGAAAGGCTGGTAAGGTTTCTGCGTCAATTACTTTTAATAGTTCTTCTTTATACCCATCTGCAAAGAAAAAAATAAAAATAAACTCTTTAATTATTAAATTGTAATATTTTAGATGTACTTGATTCAGCCTGAAAGTATAAAAACTATTTTGAAAATTCAGAGAAAGATTATTTGTAAGCGAAATCTCTATGTCTCATCTATCGTTTTTTCTTAACAAATTATTTGATTATTAAAAAAAACGCAATTAGAATTTAGCATTAGAATACAAATAATTGTTTAATAAGCTTACACAAATTAAATAACAAAATATATGAATTATTCGTCATACATCATTTCAAATAAATCAGTAACATATGGATTAATTATGTGTTAAAACATATTATAATGGATAGAATATGTACCTATATAAGAATGTTGACACTAGAAATTAAATATTACCGATATGATAACATTTCCCATTATTGGACTTTCTATGGTGCATAAAAAGATTAGAATTTACCATTAATCTTTTTCATTTTAAAGAAAATATCATATTATTTAAAATTAAGTTTAATCTATATTTATTGAATTTAACCCACTGGAAACCCCCTCCTTGGGTTTTCTCCCTCAAAATTCATGTGGACCCGAGACAAATTGTACTGTCACCTGCATGGTGCTCAGAACTACGGCTAACGACGGGCTTGCAACTAGCTCCCTGCCACAATGAATTTTGTGGGCCTTGATCTGATATTACTGTCGATCAGGTGGCATAAATAACAACAGCAAAAATAATATTACTACGAAAAGGAAATTTTTTCTTTTTATCTTACTTTATTTAATCCAATTATTTGTTATATATAAAATTTAAACATATTCGTATATTTGTATCGACAGAATGCATAGAAGGTGGCCGCGGTAGTCTAATGGTCAAAGTAACGGGCTCGTGGCCGGCATATGATAAGTTCAAGCATAGTACCACTTAAGACCCGTCGTATGGTACAAATTAAGACCCGTGATGCACGTCAAATCTGTCGGGACTAAATGTCCTCTCTTTGGTATGGTAGTTAGAAGAGGGAGCGGAGCCAGATCAGGTGTTGGTCTCGTCACTTGACCATGGCCTTAAATTACGAGGTCCGTCACCAAAAGCCCTCGTGTACCTGGAAAAGGTGACGTTAATATTCACTCAGGATGCTTAGAACTTCAAAATTGCAACAATAAAATAAAATGAAATATATATTTTTTGTTTATACTTATTTAATTATCTGTAGTTTACGAGCATAAATTATTCAAGTGGGAATGATAAGGAATACTTTATATGTTCCAGTGAAAAAGAGAAAGTTGTAACAATGAGCTAATAACGAAGTGTATCTTCTGTAACTCGAGTTTTTTCCATCCAACCAAATTGGCTCTTTGAGATAGAACAACTCCACTCCGCAAACAAACGTCACTAAAAAAGGTACAAATAGTCAGTAAGATAGAGAGTAGATTGTTGTGAATAATATAGCTGCGAGAGACTGCCAGAATTATAGTCGTTTATTCCTGAATTACAGTCGTCCTTCAAAGTTGGTAGAAGATTTATCTTTGGAGAGTTCAGGGACTGCATCTTATTTAAGGTAAATACTCATTATTTATTTCTAATTTAGTTTCTTGCTTACATACCACGGAATCAGGTTCAACGATCGATTAATAAAAGTGAATTATGAATATCCTTTGGTCATCATTTCGTGTCTGAATTAATTGCATCATAATCACTGCGTTCGGATCAACGGGGAGCATTTGGTTAGTAAGCGTGACCTCCACCTCAGTCAACATGAGCATGCCAAACAAAGTGTCCACTACAAAGTATATTAGACTTCATGTTCATAACGATACATTTACGATCTCACATTTATGTAACATAAATAAAATATTAACAATTGAAAGGTATCGACTCAGAAAGAAATCAATCCCTATTAATATTTAAAAGATTTTTTTTTAATGGGGCTGCGGATTGGTGTTTTACCATTGCAGACTTAGTACATTTCTCTGGAAGCTGGTCTCTTTTTTTTAGTGCGGTACTGTATAGGTGGAATATCAATCACCACAAGTAATTTTGCAGCCCAGTTTCTTCCAATGCGAAACCAAACTCAGAATTTTTTTAATTTTGTAGAAAAAGCACCCAAATCAAACAAGCACTCAATGGAACTTTCCATGCCGCATAATCAAAATACAGGGATGCTATTGATTTTCTACATCAGGAAAATCCATATTTAGGAAGGGGTCGAACCCCTAAACTCGGGTGTAAGAAGCCAGCAACAAACCAACTACGCCACCCAGCTGGCTATATCTGTAAACTTGCTCCTTATATTATGATCTCAGTGGTACTAGAATATTAAGTTGCTTTCAACTTCCAGTTGTAACCTGATGTGTGGGTTTAAATCGCGACTTTTTCTAATAAATGTAGATTAATTACAATTTAAAAACAGCAAAATTTGATTTTTTTTGCAAGACAATTATATGTATAAAATTAATTTCAAAATCTCCTTTACACTGCATTGCGTATACAAACATTTTATAAGAACCCTTCCCCCATAAACAATGTATGAATTTTTTATTCGAGACCCAGTATGCGTGATTTATATTATAATTTATAAATTAATTAACTCTCTCTCTCTCTCTCTCTCTGAATGCTTTTGACATATATTTAAAATAATTTAAGAGTAATGCAAGATACATTGTAATATTTTTTTCCCCTAAGTATAAGGAGTTTTCAAATGAAATTGATTGGATGCGTGTACCCATGGGATGCATAGGGATAGAAATGCGACAGATGCAGACAGATAGAAACAACAGTATTTAATGAGTAAAATGCAAACAAAAGTTGGTAAATGAAATCCTTCATGGCGTTTAAACAGGATTCCCATTTCTTAGGAAATTTACGAATTCCGTCCGCGAAGAACGATATTGGTTGGTCACCGAACCAGTTCAGAACAGAACCGATGGAAACGTTGAACTCATTTGTGACGTCAGGAATATTTCCGAAGATCCCCCTTGATTGCAGCGCCATTGTGCATAATCAGCTTTTCTGTCATAACTTCATGCGTCTGATTGGGCCTTGGCAAATCCCTTGTCTCCTGTCTACCGTCGTAAACATTCTCATCGACTTCGTCTCCGTGGGCTTCGACACACATGTGTCACCATACACAGCTAGCATTATGCGATAAATATCCATCGGCTTGCCCCCCTTACAATGTAAAAACTTTATTACAGTTCGCTGATCCGTTTTGGACGCAGTTGCATCCACGCCAGCCATTTTTAAATGAATGTCACGTCTGCTGCTACAAATATCTGTGTGCGCACATGCATGCGCGGTACATACATCTGCACTATCGCGTTTGTTTCAAGAAACTGTTCTCATGTGACGCTTCGAATTATTTTCATTTGAACACGCCTCATATTATGAAAAGACACAAAATTACATATGTTTAAACAAAACTCAATATTCCCACTTTTTATTACGTAAAAAAAATAATTAAATCTTAAAAGTTTTCTAAGAGAAGTTTCACGGGATTGGGTATCGTTCCACAATTTATATGCCCGACTGAAAATTGTCAAAGTCGAGAGAAGCTTAACCCCTTACCCTGCCGAGTAAAACTTAGAGAGGTGCCCAGTGCCACCGTTTTTCATTCAGGCGCGCGTAGTTCTGCGGTGTATTGGAGGGAAAAAAGAGGTGCGTTTTGTAACATAAAACCTTTTTACTTTCACAGAAAAAAGAAAATGAAAAAAAATTCAAAATTTAAAGTATAGAACAACAGTGTAATATCAGTGTAGTCGCAATCAGAATCCTCTTCATCTGACGCAATATCATATTCCGACGTTTCTGATCCTGAAGATGACGGAAAATAGAAATCTAAATCACTCTCATCACTGTCACACATTTTCGTTGAAAGATCTTCTATTTCGCAAAATAAGCGAAAACGGAAGCAAAATAAGGATAAAAAAGTAGGACCTACTCAAACAGAAACAGAAGCAAAAACTGCACAACCATGACTTTCAGCGTTTCAGAAACACCCCCTTTACCAATACCCTATCACTCTTCTCTGAAATAAGAAAATCCGTTTCAAACATTTTCAAGGTCATTTTATGGCATTCCAAGGCCATGGGAGCAGTTTTCTTTATAGCAGTGCGGTGCAAAGGATCGTACTTTGGAAAGGCGTATATATACGCTGGCAGCAGTGAACGCATCGGTTGAGTGAGGCATATATATACGCCGGCGGCAGTTAATGGGTTAAAAAACTCAGAGCACAATATTCTTTTATTATTAGTTACTTTGATGAATCTTATTACTGAAGATCTTCCATACAGAGCGGCTGATGAACACACGTTAAATTTGCTCATGTTCAAGTCTTCACGTTGGTAAATATGGAGGTTTGAGGTACCAGCTGTTCGTCAATTGTCCGCGTTTCACTAACTGCGACATTCGTCACAGATAGATCTGAAACTTCGAACTGCAGCTATAATAATCAATGAACCGATAAATGATAGTCCTTTTATAACGCTACAAATAACTGAGAATTCAAGGACTCCACAAAATAAAGGTGATGCTTCTAACTGTACAAATAAAGAAAGAACTGATTTTTGGACAGTTTCATGGAATATTTAAGCGAATGTATATCAAGTAATTAAATATATATAATAGTTAATAGTTATATATATATATATATTTCAAATTTGAAAAACAAAATGTGCATATCTTTATCTTAAACATGATTAATTATTTTTCAACGTCTCCACTGCGAAACAATGTGACGGCTAATGGTGACAGTCCTTGTAAATTTTTAGCTCAGGGTAAGTGACGAGGATGACACCTGTGGCCTGGTATTTTATTCTAAAAACTTTTACATCTGGGTGATGTGAGGATGTTGAGCCTTGAAAGACTAATGAGCTGGTCGTGAGCAAGTTATCTTGTCTTTGCGTGTGAATAGCATATTCATTATGATATTATTATAGTATTATAATGTACCATTGAGGTAACAGAAAAAATAATTCTAGAAAAAGAGAATAAATTTCGTTCCATTGATAAAACAATTAACGGGGGCATTCAATAATGATCTTGATAATCGTAACCTACTATTCCTGTTTCAATATGCAAGATTTTTGGAGTTTTCTCTCTTTTTCCCTTTCTCTTTATTTCAAAATTAATTTTATTTAATTGCGTACTTCAATAAAAAAATAAAATTTTAAAAAAAACCCGAAAAATGTAAAGAAAAATGAAAGGGGATTACATATATGAAAATAATAACAATTCACTGCAGGAAACAGACTTGTGATGTAAAAAGAAAAAAAAATATTCATATTGTGAAATACACTCATGGACAAAAAATTAGCGCACATGACAATAATTGCGGATCGTAACGAAAACTTGGCATGAAGGTACATTGTCGGAAATATATGCAAATGATTAGAAATACAGCTGTTTGCGCATTACGTATAGCCGGTAGAGGGTATTTAACTTCTTTCTCAGTGAAGTATAAAACAGGTTATCAAAGTTTGTTTGAGTGTGCTGAATCGTTTACGAAGGAAGTGCTGAGGTAGACATGCCATTACGCCCATTTTTCGAAGACAATATGAGTAGCTGTCGCAGTTTGAGAGGGGAAGAATCATCGGTATAATGGAAGCTGGAGGGGTCAGCTAGGCGAGTAGCTCGTCAATTAGGTCGCTTTGATTGTCTTGTGAGGAGGTGTTGGGACCAGTGGATCCAAAAGATGTCCTTTACACAAAGACTAGGCTCAGGACGCACTCGACAGAACAGTCTTGAGAAGACCGCCACATCGTAAGAAATGCACGCGTACAGCCAACTGCTTCATCGCCGCCATCCAGGCACAGGTAGCCCTTCAATAGGGGCCCCTGTGTCTTCCCGAACAATACGAAGGCGCCTGACTGAAGGACATTTGGGATCGCGGTGCCCATTATGCGTGCTGCCCTTGACGCCCACTCATCGGTGCCTCTGTTTGGAGTGGTGTCACGCACGAGGAAACTGGACTGCAGCAGAATGGAACGAGGCCATCTTTAGTGACGAATCCAGATTCAATCTCAGCAGTGTTGACAATCGTTTTGTTTGTGGAGACCCATGGTGAACGCATCAATCCTGCCTTTGCTTTACAGCGACACACCACTCCTACTACTGGTGTGATGGTGGTATGGATGTCATTGTCTAACAATACACGGTCACCCTTATATTGATCCGTGGCACCATGACAGCCCAGCGGTATGTCCATGACATCCTACAACCACATGTGTTGCCACTCATGCAAAGGCTCCCAGAAGCCATTTTTCAACAAGACAATGCTCTACCTCACACGGCAAGAAGTCACAAGACTGTCTCCGCACTGCTACTACCTTCCTTGCCTGACCGATCCCCAGATTTGTCTTCAATCGAGCATATCTGGGATCATTTGGGGCGGCGAGTTGGGCATCCCACGAGTTTGAAACGAACTAGAGGCAAGGTTACAGAAAATATGGAACGAAATGTCTCAAGACCTCATACAGAACTTGTATGCCTCAATGCCCGATCATATCACTTCGTGCATTTGCACTAGAGGGGGTTCAACAGGGTATTAAATCCTCCGTTCTTTTGCCTTTTTCTCTCAAATAAATGATCCTTTTTCTTTTATTTTCTAATCATTTACTTATATCAAAGTAGTCATTATGTATTTAAAATTTCGTTTCATTTTGACGACTCCTTCTTGGTGCGCTAATTTTTTTGTCCATGAGTGTGTGTACATAGACTTTTTTTTCAAAATGTAGGCACAAGATTAAGTTTAAGAAAAAGAAATACTTAGATTATTTTTCCTTAATTTTGTCCTCTGCATTTTCTTGAAATTATTTTATAAAACCAATTTAGATATTTTCCGAACAAAAAATGAACCAATGTATGCTCTGTTTCATAAATATAATGTGATTAGATTATAATAAACTAGTGAAAGTGGTTCCATCTGTCTTCCAGTGCATGAACAACATCCTGAATTATCACAAGGTTTAAAGAATAAGTCAGGTAACAAAAAGTGTTTCCGCTCGTTTTAAAAAATAATTCATTATTAATTTTTGGAAATCAAAATATTTTTTTTCTACTTATTATTATTATTTTTAAATCATAATATTTTATATATTTTATTTATTATTATTATTTTTGAAGTATAATATTTTATATATTCTATTTAGTATTATTATTTTTAATTTATAATATTTATATATTCTATTTATTATTATTTTTTAAATTAGAAATAATTTATATATTCTATTTACTATTACTATTTTTAAATTAGAATATTTATATATTCTATTTATTATAATTATTTTTAAATTAAACATTTTACATATTCTAATTTGATTAATCAGTTAGTGACCTTTTTATCCGAATTAGAAATATGGAATCCTTTCTAAAATAATGTTGAATTTTATTATTAATCACAGTGCTGCTTTCAAGTTACGTTACCTGATTTCATATTAAGTTATAAAAGTAAAATACAAAAATTAATTAAAATTTTCAAAACAAAAAAAAATTTAATCGTTTACACATACCTTTTCCAAATATAGTAATTTTATTAAGTATGGATCCTGATAAAATCGCTTTCACTAATGGAAAGACCAGTGTAAAATACGAAGATGCTAAAAAGAAACAGCAGAAAATAAATGATAAGATATTACCTATTTTTAATAAAACCAATCAAAGATATAAAACCCGATCTTAACATGTATTCAATGTATTTTATAATAAGAGTAAAGCATACTCACCATTTAAGACGTACACACATTTCAATATTTCGGGATAATTATCTAGAAACATACCGACAGCAAGCAAGAAAAGCTCAATACCTAAAAATAATGTTAACATTTATTTGAAGGGCTACAAAAAAAATTAATAATATTAATACTAATGATAATTTAAATTTCTTGTCTTCCCAAGAGAAAGAGAGAGAAATGGAAAATAATATTATATTTATATTGATAATATTTCACTTAAGGGGTCTTAGGACTCTTAACATATATCTGTGCACTCGAAAAAAATATCCTTCTTGAAACCAATGTAACTTAGCAATAAAGCAAAACAATCATTTGAAATTTTTATCACATGATAATCACATATATTTACATTCGTTCTCAAATTTCCGGAGAATTTGAGAAAATTTTTAACATTTATAAGGAAATAAAAATTGGACAATTTTTCAAAAATTTGAAAATTAGTATTTTACAGCGCGCAAAGTCTGAAGTACAAATTGATCAAAATTTACAAAATTAACTTTACTTGGTATAAAAATGTTCACTTTCAAAGTTATACAAACTTTTAAAAATTTAGAGAAAAAATATATTTTTAAATACAATTACAACGAAAATTTTAAAATTTTAAGAAAAAAATAAATTCAAATTCAAATAAAAAAAATTTATTAATTATTTTTTTTGAAAATTGAAGTATAAGTTATGAAGAGCCATATTTTGAACACGTGTACGAAATTTCAAATCGATCTCATAAATAGTTTCTGAGAATTTCTGCGCGCAAGCTAAAATTTGTTGTTTTGAGAAAAAGAAGTTAAAGATACGAAAGAGATAGGGATTTTGTTTAAATTTCTCTAGTTATTTCTCAATAACTTCGGAACTTTTTACAGTATCAACAACAATTTGGTATCAAAATGCTCAGAAATGTTGAGGCTTTAACATATATTTTTTTTCAAAAAATTGAAAAATTTCAATTTAAGAGTCCTTAGACCTTTAAATTAAAACAATGGTAGTGTGAAAACTGATAAATTATTAATGAATTGGGGTTGTCCTTTAAAATATGATGGTTATCGAAAAAAATTGTCTTCCCTTCATGATGTTATTGTATAGCATTAATTTACTTTCTCACATTTTTTTTTATAAAATATGTATTAAGTAATATTTTATTAAGTCTATTGTGTATTAATTATATGTATTGATCAAGCATCATTAAAGGATTTTGATTTTCTTTAACTAATATTATTACTGAATATCCACTACAAAAATTGAAGACCTAACGTTCATAAAACTTATGTATTTACATAGTGAGGAAATACCATTCATTATATGAATTATTATATAAAATTTTTCCATATTGTAAAAAGTAATTATATCATTAAGTCTTACGAAGACAAATTCCCCTTACTAAATTATTAAACAAATCCTTTGAATAAAAGTATTTATTCAATCACTTTTAGAAAAAAGAAAATTTTTTTGGATAGATAAAAAGATCTAATCGATTTATCTCGCTTAAAAGGAACTTTTTAATATAAATGCATTCACGCATATAGGATTTAAAAAAACAAAATATACTTTTCTTGAATTACCAAATTTAGAATTCTGTTTTTATAACTAAATGTGATAGAGAGATTATATAAAAGCTTTTTGTAGGAAATTGTCTATATTTTTTGATTAGGATAATTATTTATGATTTCTTAGCATTGTTGGATTCCTTAATTATTTCGCTAAATAATATAATGACTAGCTGCATGGCCCGGCGTTGCACGGGCTTTTTACAAGTGTATAAATATTATTGCCTCTTAACATTTCCCCATTCCATCTCGGTGCAATCACTCTTCCTGGTATGTTTGTAACTTCCATTTTAATATATCATGAAAATACCCTATTTTGAAATTTTTTCCACCTCTTTGCTCCATCGGACGGGTCTGTTTCCTATCCGATTAGCCTTTCAGTGCATGAGCTCTTACCGTGTTCATCACTTTATCCCCATGGAAATTTTCCCTTTCCCCTGGACGCCAGTATTTTAAGATAGTGATTTCTTTATTTATGTCATTAACATTCGCTTTTTTCCGATATTTTTTCCACTTTTTTTCCTTGTAAGGAATATTTCTTTTCCCTCTTTTAGCCGGTGTTGTACAGGCTTTTACGAGTATAAAACACTTTTTCCTTTTTTCCTCAGGTATTAAATCAAATTTTTTTTTCTGTTAAAAATTTACAATTTTAATCTCATTTTCTCCAATAGAAAGCAGCCATTTTACGATTTTTTTAAAATAAATAATTTAGTAATGAATTATAGAAAACAAAACTATTTTAGTTTTTTTTTTAAAAATATTAATTTACATCCATAAATAGCTGCATGGCCTAGCTTTGCACTGGATTTTCTTGTGTGTAATTGTTTTTGCTATTCTGTTTTCACATACACAAGGAATATGTTTGCCTATACGAACTCTCCGAAAGTTATTTTCCACACATAAGCCCTCAAATTCTTGTATTCTATGGTAGGTTTACCACCATTAATTATTATCAGCAGGTGGCGATTTTGACAATTGTTCTCGTTGTATTATTACGGTTTCCCGAAAAAAGAAAACTATCTTTTTTAAAAAAACAGTTTTACGTATAAGAAAGGCTAAGAGACAGAAATTTTCAAAATTTCTTGAATGTTTAAAAAATTTATACAATACTCCGTTTCAAATTAACTTGGAAGCATTGTAAAAGGTAAAACATGTACCAATCTGCTTAAAAAAATAGTTTTATCTCTTTTCGGAATTTAAATTAAGAAATCCATAGATATTTCCGTTCTAGGAATTGTGTTTTTAAATAAAAAACATTTCAAATAAATCACTTATTAAAAGCATTTATTTTTAATCAAAGTGAATGAATCAGTCATAAAATTCCAGTTTGATTGAAAACCTGATTTTGACGCAACATATGTAATAGTAAAAACTATGATGTCAAGGACAGATTTCACGTTAATCACATGTTAAAAGAATCTTTTTCAAAATCTGTGAATGAATTAAATAAAAACATCTACGTCATAAAATTTCTCTTTGGCTGAAATCAATTTTCAGCGCCAACTTATGCCATTGTTGCATATGTTATGGCTGCATGGCCGACGCTGCGCGGTCTTTTTCGAGTGCATAACGTTTTGCCAATAGAAATTTTACTGTCCCTCTCGATGTGATTACTTCCTTGCTTGTGTGTGGTATTTCTGTATTTTGTCATTAAAATTCCGTTTTTTGAAATTTTTTCCACGTCTTCGTCCCGCCAGGTGGATTTGCTTCCCTTCCATTTAGTCTGGCGTTGCACGGGCTTTGTAAAGAGCATATCTTTATTCCAATGGAAATTTCCTTTTTCCATCTCGATGCTAGCACTTCTGGGAGAGGGTGTATGCGTGATGTGTGAGGAATATCTATACTTATATCATTAAAATTATCTTTTCCGAAATGTCTTCAATTTCTTTTCCTTTACAGACAGGTTTCCTTTCCCTCAGGTTAGCCCGGTGTTAAACGGGTCTTTTCAAGAGTATGAAACTCTTTTTCTCTTCTTTTTTTCCAAGTGATAAGATATTTATTTAAATTTCTATTTTTGATTTGTAATTTATAAAAGTAATCTAGCTTTATCTACAACAAGAAACAGACAATGTATAATAATTAAATAACAATTATTAAACAGTTAATAGAAAACAACACTGATTTAGTTATTTAAAAAATATTAATTCATATCCATTTTTTATTGAATAATGAAGGAAAAGGACTGCTTATTTCTGGATGCTTGATTATTTGATAAAAAAATATGTAGCTATAAGAAATAAGTATGGGAGAGAAAATCTAGACAATTGTTTGTATTCACTGTATAAAGAAAGATTAAATAGAAAATAATTGTATCTGAAGGAAACATTGTAGCATTTTCTTATATTCTTTAAGTATTTCAATCTAAATCGCTTTTTTAAAAATAAAGAAAACTATGAGCTGTGATGCATCAGAAAGTTGTTTCTTTCTGCACAGGCCCACAGGCCTTCATACTGGTCAATTCTGTTGTAGGTTTATCACAATTAATTATTACCGGCATTTGGTGACTTTAGCAGTTTTTTTCGTTGCATTTTTCTGGCTCTTTGAAACGGAAAAGTGCCTTTTTTAAAATATTTTATGAGCAGAAAAATAAAACATACTTAGCAGCTTCGAAAAATGTATATACAATTTACAAATCTACTTTAAAAATAGTAATAACTTCCATTTAACTACTTCAATTTACTTTTATTTAACTTACAATGTATGTGTGTATGTAATTTGTTCGGGTGGAATCTTGCAACTCAATTTTGAAGCTGATATCTTCACCCTATTGAGCTGAAATTTTGTACACACGTTTAGTTTGGATGACAATGCATGTTTTGACCATTTATATTCCGATATTGCAATTAATTAAAAACATTTAACTAGTTTGGGCGCCAACTTTGATATATCTGCATTGTTGTAATAATGCTATTTTTACAACAATGACAAAAGTTGGCGTCGAAAATCAATTTTCAGCCAAACTAAAATTTCATAACGTTGCGCTATTGACTGTATTTATTAACTTTGTCTAAAAAATAATTATATTTCTACAACGTAAAAATAATCTAATTTCTACAACGTATGCAATTTTTTTACAAATTTCTGTCTATTTTCTTGGATTTAAATTCAAAACAAAAAAGTAGAGCTATTTTTCAAGTAGATTGGTACACTGTATACCTTTCTCAACGCTGCCAAGTTAAACTGAGATGGTATTGTAGAAATTCTTTAAAAAAAATTTTCTAACTTTAATCTATGAAACCCAGACAAAAAATAATTACGAATCGGAAGGATCATTTTTTTTATATCTTGCCCATCAAAATGAATCCGCTAGGAAAACAATAAGAGAAAAATATTATCCAGAAGTGCAATGTATTTTAAATTAAAAAATAATTTTATATTAAAATGAATGAATTTTTTAAAGAAATTTTCTAATTTTAAGCCTACAAGTAATTTAAATATACCTCATTTTATCACCAGTAATCTAAACGCACACTACGACTCATATGTCCTTAAATTTAATTACAAATAGAATCTGTTAATTTTATTTGAGTTTTTTTTTGTTTGAAAAATTACTGCAATTTTGTTTCTCTAGATGATTTAGGTACATTGTAAAACCAGCTCAAGGTTATTGATATCCATAAAATGTGCCAAAAGAGAATAATTTGAAAATGACCTGAAATATTTTAAAAATAAGGAGAGAAAAAAAATCGAGTCTGAGAAAAAAATTCGTTAAATAGGAAATGCACTTCGCTATTTGGAGTTATTTTACGAAGAAAAGAGTAATATGTGCTTGGTTTCAGTAAAAAGTTCTTAAAATAGAGAAATTACCAAAATAGAAGTTCGTTACATGGAGGTTTAACTGTATAAAAATAATGCGATGGTTAATTATTTTTTCAAAATCAAGTTTCTAAAGATGACCTGAGCAATTAAAAAATAGATTCTTACGTAGAAGATATCCAATGTCCAGCAAAATATTATCATTAGTTGATAAAACTTTTTTTTAATACAACATGCGTTTTGAATTTTAAGCTTTTTATTGATTAATACAAATATTTAAATGCCTTTTGAAGTTTTTTAATAAATAACTAGATTTTTCTTCTAATATGTTAGAGAAATATATCTCTCCCTTCAAAATATTTCAAATAAATAATATATTCTTTAAGAGTTTTTCAAAAAATAGTCAAAATTTTAATTAAACATTTAATAACTTCGTCATTTATTAAGATAATTTCACGAAACCTTTTTTTCGTGTGTAGAACAATATTACCCAAGATCTGCACGAAGATTAACAAAAATTACGGATTTAAAAAAATTGTGTTTTTCGTCTAATACCCTTTTTGCGAGAATTGATTCAGCTAAATCAGGGATGGTGAATCAGCGTTGAATGAGTTGAACAGGCTGAGAAACCTGTCCAGCGATAACTAAAA
>BMAO01029462.1:0-22936 GCA_019973975.1 Trichonephila clavata | reverse complement strand
TAATACAATCTGAAGTTTAGGCCTATTAAATCAAAAGAAAGATAATGAGCCTTTGAACTATATCATAAATTTTGGTACTATTACATTTTTACTGGATCTTATATCATAAGTTTGAGTCAAAAGATAAACTTTGAATATTTTTTATTTTGTTTCAGATTTACTGTTTTATTTTATTTTTAATTCTTTATCTCAGGGATTCAAATTCTTCATATTTTAAGGACTAAAGTACTAAATATTTTAGTATTTGTTGGTTTATCTGTAAAACACTGCATTGGTGTTGACAGTTTTCAACTTATTTGTGTAGAAAAGCTTTGTAAACCTTCAAAACCTTAAGCGTTTGACCAACTAATCCATTATTTGAAGACTTTCAAATTTTAAACAAATTTACTTTAAGATTCCCGTAACTCTATTTTGTATGTTAAAATTTGTCACTACTTTTTCGACCAATTTTATATAATGATAAAACGTCACCACATGCAGTGACATGCGACCAAAAAATAAAAAAAACATTTCATGCGCAAGTTCAAACACAATAATCTTGTTCACGCAGCTTAAAACAATAACATTGCTTATAACACGTGATATATTTTTTCTCTTATTTTGTGGAAAAAGCGGTTATAATTTGGGATTAGAGAAAGTAGTACAGTATTTCCAAGAATTTTGTAATTACGTACGTACTCGAAAGTCTATGGGGTTCAGCAAAACAAAAAAAAAATACGCTGGAATTGCAAAAAAGTCGTATGCGCTGTTATTAAGAAGACTCATGTAATTAAGATAGTAGTATTAACGTAGCACTATAAATCTACATGATACATATTTGCTACGGACCTCTTAATTCGGAACCTCGGTCAAGTGACGAGGATGTTACCTGAGCTATTACTCCATCTCCTAGCTACCACACCACAACAGTGGAAGAACTTTAAAGCCTGAACAGTTTTAATGTTCATCGATCTCCTCTACATTAGGGTTCTTCAGTTTCATCAGGGCTTTAATTCCGCTTAGCTACAAGTACGTGACCATAATCATTAAGCTACCTCTTGACCACTTATTTGTTGTGATTTTAAATTTGACTCCATTGCTTATCCGATAATGCAGTTGTAATTTAATGCTTATTTGCTTTGGATTTAATATTTTTAATTTTTTTAATGTAGCTTTTTTGTCTTTTATACCTTTGCCAGTTTCATAGTTGGCTAATACATCTGGAAGGAGCATATGCGAGAAATTTTGTTTTTGCGTATGAATGAAGTCGACGACAGCATCTGAAAACCTTTTGCTGATTTGAGGAAATTCTGCAACGGAATAATATGTCACAATAAATATGTTTGTCTGCATTTTTCGGGGATTAAAGCTGTTGAACAGAAATATTTTTTTATCTGTATACGGGTAAGAATTTATAAAAATTACTAGTTGTCATTGTATTTGTCAACGTTTGAATTTATATCCTTAGTGACAATGTTGAAAAAATAACGTGGAAGTATTTGGAACAAATGAGTTGCCATTTCATGCTTATGGATATCGAATTGATCACTCCTTGTCTCAAATCACGTGAATACCTTAATTTACAACTCATACCATAGAGAGACATAAGCTTAAATAAAATTTGATTAGTTTAATCCAGAGGTTTCCCAAAATCTATTGTCTCATAGACAACTTGTCATTTTCTTGGCTTCTGACCTAATATTAATATTTTAGCAAATTCATAAATTTTAAATGTGATTCTGACAGCAGGAATATGCTATTTATTTTAGAAGATTTAAACTTTTAACTTATTGAAAAGTAGTGTAAAATATTAAGCACATGTTAATTTTAAACAATTTTAATTAAATTATAACTAAAATTTAGTGTTTGTTACATAAAATAACTAAGATAAAAGCGCATGCTTTTAATTGGAAGGATTAATAACACATTTTAAACTTTTGACATAAGTTTTCTTTAGATTTAATCTTAAATTTCTTCGGTTAGTATCACCCAATATATATATTTTTTTTGCTTTGCTTTTGTTTTTAACGTTGACAACCGAGTGGATTTTTTTCCCTCAAGGAAAAAAAAAATAAAAACTTTGTCACGATATTTCATAATTCAGGATAAGTAACAGTTATGTTTTTTTAAAGCCCAAATTGCTGATATCATTTTCTTAATTGTACATAAATATCATCAGCAGTGTCTATCCCGATAAATTCCTCTTGCAATAGAACATTTGCTATTTTATTGCCAACACATGGATTAGTTCGCCACTGTGAAATTACCATAGTGAAAACATTTTCAAGCCTATTTTCAACATCTGAAAAAAAGGGCATTGAAATGCTGAACGTAAGTTGAAACTTCTTCCTGGCAGTTTGTCAGTGACTATTTGAGAAACTGAGAATTTCTAAGCAACGCAATATTTCTCAAACTTTCAATATTTGAGACCCAATATTCAATCATTATATTCATCGCCCCCCCCTTCAAATACAATAGCATGTATTGAATGCAATAATAATATACTTTTGGCACTAAATATATGACTTTAATTATAAACCGCACAAATTATCAAGAAAAGTATTAAATTGTGAGCGTTATATTGCTTTTGACAACATGAAAATCAGTATTAATTATAAATCATCATTTTCGTTTATTATTGCTAAATTTAATATGTAATATATTGTGCAGTACTGATAAATTTATAAGTATATTATATCAGTGTATATTTGTATTTTATTATTTATTATATATTTAGGCAATGCTACATCTCCTCCCCTTCCTCTTAAATGCTACCGGCATATATAAGCGTCTCGTTCAGCTAGTGTGTTAATAGCCCCTGACGTATAAACACGTCCTTCCTAAGTACGATCTTTTCTGGGCACTACTATCTATAAAACTATTTCGAAAGCATTGGAATTGAATAAATTTACCGTAATATTGTTTGCGATGGATTTACTTATTTCTGAAAATTTGCTCATTTATTCCTTTTCTTCCCCTTCCCCAATACACCACCAATACGCTTACTTGGAAAATGGTGGCATTGGGGAGAGAAAATTGGGGAGTCCTTATAAACGACAGCTTGGGATTAATTATAAACCACACAAATTATCAAGATGTATGCTAAAATGTGTATATATTTTTATATATAATAGGCCCATGGAGTCATTGGTAATTATAAAATTGCTCTTAACTTATAATTGCTAAATTAATTAATACATTGTGCAGTGATGATGCATTTATAAGTGTATTATATCAGTGCAAATGTATAATTATGTATGCAATGTATTTTGTTTGTTTACTTTTAGTAAATAAATAATCTTTTTTTTCCCGATTTTTCAATAAATTCGCCCTCCTTCCCTTTTAGGGTTATTACGTCCCCACAATTTGGGAAACGCTGATGGAACACTTTATTAACTTAATTCTGGCAAGGGACACAAGATTAATGAAATTTAGGTTGGCACTTTGTTACTCTATTAACCACTTGTTAAATTTATTAGATAAGCCTCTTAAATAGGCAGTCTGGTTAACACTTGATCAAATTTTCTTTTAAAATTGGATCTAAGAATTTAATAGTCTGAAGAAGATCAAATATCTTGTCAAAAAGAAGCTTTTCGAGAGCCTGCGTACTTCAGTGTGAAGGAGTTAATGTGATGAAACTCTCACACCTTAGCAAATAACGCTTATTCTTGTTCACAGTTAGCATAATGAAAATGTGAGGTTAACTCAATTTATCTATCATATTTTAGCAATTTAACATTGTTGTTGGATGTTGATGTGCACTGCTAATAAATGCTGTTGCAGTAAACATTGCTATATATTGTAGCAAATGATTCCATCTTCTACGGAAATATAGATAATAATATCTATGTTTAGATGCAATTAATTTTGGAAAGGCTGGATATTAAATGTCTTAGCTGAATTTCCAAGTAGTCTTGAAGTTTTTTTAGAAAAAAAATACGTCTTGAGAGATTTTTTTTAGAATTTCTGGGTCTATAAAGAGCTAAGTGTGTACTCTTCAGATAGTAAGTTCGATTGGTATTGACAATGAACGTGTGATACTGAGTGATTGCAATAATCTGTCCCGGAAAACGAGTCAAAACTGATTCATTTGAGAAAAAAATAGCATAAAAAAACTAAAAAATATAGGTATTTTATAAACAGTTTTTCTGTGTGTTTTTTTTTTTTTTTTGGTAACTAAACGTTATATCCAATTATTGATTTATTTCTTTGTTCGATTCTGAAAGAAAGATGGCTATTCTAAAAACTAAGGAAATGTTGTAAGCCTTTCCCCTGCTGTCCTTCAGAGTCTTTGTAGGATAGATGGTATTACAAAGGTAGGCTAATTATTAATTAAAAAAATTTTAATCAATATTTTTAACGAATAGTAATTTTGGAATTTAAAAGTTCAAAAAGGGTTTCCTCACATTATTTCCCATCATTTGGTAATGTTGGCCTATTTATGCGTTCAGCGGTTTTTGAAAGGATACCCTCACATAGATAGATATTCCGATTTGATTAATTTTAAATTTTATTAGTGCAGAGATAAGCAGATGCGTTTACATTACATGAAAATATTGCGTAAATAAATAGGTAATATAGTTGCATGTGAATTTTTCCATTTATTAAAAGCCAAAATTTAAAGTCTTATCCAGTTTATATAAGAGAATTATTATCGTCGACACCCATTTACTAATTATTAATTTTAATTTTTGAATTAATTTTACTTACCTAAATATTTGAATTTTTACCCCATTATTTTTTTTATTGAAGTTGACACCTTGCAGGGGTCTTTGTTGATCTCTGAGAATTCATATAGACCACAGTGTGAACCATAGGTTTAAACTATAAGTACAGAACTCTAAATATAGCCAAATTGAATTTTGATTTAAGTAGGAGTCTGTAAGATTATATACTTTATTTTAATCACCTTTTTTATGTTCATGTTACTGCCTTTTGGCATTGGTTGCTTCTTGAAGATATTTTGGGAATTCTTCATCAAACTCACCAATTTTAGTAATCAACCTAATTAGATACGTGACTTTTGATATTGTATTTAAGTACAAAAACACGTAGATATTTTAAAATCCAAAAATCAAGCACGTACTTGCATAAAAATAGATCGATAAAGTAGGAATAACTTTATAAGAATTACTTTATTTAGATTAATATCTAAGAAATAATTTAGCACTTTAGAAATACTCATTTTGTTGAAAAATATTACTATACAGAAAAATGCTAATTAAGCATGCAGATGAGAAATTAATTTTTTTAAGTAAAATCATACATATTTATAATATTTTGAGTACCAGGAGGAAAAAAAGACTGAAAATATATTTATATTGATATGCTTTGACAAAAAATAAATTTCACTAAGTTATATAAGCATGTTAGTTTTCTTAAGAATATATTCGCTTGATCTCTAACTAATGTCGGATATTGATATATTTCCTTCTTGCATCTGAAAATTACAGTAAGAAAAATTATTTGTTTATGTGCTTGAATTTTAAGAACCATTCAATAATAATTTATTTTAAGAAATCTATTAAACATTCCACGATATAACGCATTGATTAATGAATGAAGTACTTGTTGAAGCTGTAGTATGGTAAATACAGATTCATAACATTGTAAGTAGGAATTTTTTTTTTCCTTTCCACAACCTTTTTCATTTCACTGGTAATCATGTCCTTATTCCTCATTAATTAGGACGCGTGAAAGGTAACTACTCTTTAGGAATTATTTTTCTGTTTGAATTGTAATTAAGCAAACTTTACGGATTCTTGGATCATTTTCTTTATACATGATTTCAATACTTCTTGAAACATAAGAAATACTTGTAAGTGTAAATGGTTTTTCAATTCTTAAGTGCTTTATCAATATATATTTACATATTATATGAGAATTGAATTTTAGATTCTGAAAAGTAATCTCTAATTACTTTGATGATGCTCTATATGTAAACAGGAATTAAAAAATTGTGTTACAAGTTTATTTAAATTTAAAAGTTTAAAAGTCGATTAATTAGTCTTGCAAAATTTCTATTTACCTCTCTCTCTTTTCAAAATTTTCGAAAAATCTCGAAGTTGCCTTATTTATTAAAATATTTTGTTGACGCTACTGAATTTAATATAAATCATACTTTTTTTTGAAAATCAGTAATCTTTAAAAAAACATCAAAAATATTTGTTCCTTCCTTTCTGTGACCTCTTTTTAAAGCAAAAATAATTTTACTGATTTAAATTATCTCGCACTGAATTAGGTGTTCATGTAAACATAACCAGCAAAACGTATTCCCACACATATTTAAGGAAGCGTTCTTTAATTTCTAGATTCGTGTAATTTTTTGTAGAGATCTTCCTGTTCATAAAAGTTGTTGTACAGTAATAAGGGTTAGAATCTTCATATAACTGCCAAAGTACTTCTACAATTCAAGAAACTTTTTATTTCCTGATTCACTTAAAATATATGATGGAGTTAATGGATAAATATGTGATGGAGAATAATGCTATTTTTGACAATAAAGGAAATTAAGCCTCATACCTGTTGTTCGGTTTGATATTGAACAAATGGGAGTATTATATTAACTGTCGTATCGTCCTTGACATTGAGTAAATCTTTAAGATTATGGTGTTCAAAAATAATTGGAACAATTATACACTGATCCTATTTCTTAAATACACTGGTGTAAGAAATTAAGAGAATATTGTCAGACTTGATCTATTATCTCTAGAACTACTGAACCAAATTTATTAAAATTTGATATGTACATACTTTGACAGAATACAAAACAAATAATCATTCAAAAATTGCAATACACACGCATGAATGAACATAAGACTCGTTGGAGTTGGAAGGTTTAAAACCGAGGTTGCTGAATAAACAAAAGAAATGAGTTAATAGGGGGTATGGCTGCCTCTTACAGTTTTACGGGCCTCGCAGAGTGATACCATACTTGAAATAAGGCAGTTTATCAGTTCTTGTGGCATTTGGTCCTACTCTCTCAGCAACGATGCTTTCATTTCCTGGATGGTTCTCGGACAGGTTGTGAGGTGCAATTGCCCTTCCGAGAGCATCCCAGATATTCTCTATAGCGCTGAAGTCTGGAGACCTTGTTAGCCAATTCCCACGGCGAATATCCTTACTCTCTAGAAGTTCGACGGCCAGAAGAACTCTATATGGTTCACGTTATCAACCATTAAAATGTTGGGCCACCTGCACGTCTGAAAATGCGAACATTGAACCCCAAGATCTCATCCTACACCTCACATCAGTCACATAGCCTCTTTCAAAGACATGAAGAGGTGTACGGCCATCCAACATGGTGCCTGCCAAGACCACTAAACCACATCCACCATAATTGTCGATTTCGTGGACATTGGAGTGTAGGTAGAGGATATCTGGTTCTCTGCATATGAACATACTGTCGAGAACAGGTGTTAAGGCTGAGACGGAACCCATCGAAGAACAGAATGGTCACCCATTGATACATACTCCAATCTCTATGCTGTCTGCATATGCTAAGTGAACTCTCCTGTTCGAGACTTGAACGGGGCGCAAACAGCAGGTGTTCTGGTAAATAACCCTCTCTCATGAAGTCTTTTTGAAACAACCACCCTTGATACACTGGTTCCTGTAGCTGTATACAAGTAAAAAAGATCTGATAAGCTGTAATTGCTATGTTACGCCTCACTAGAATCAACAATTTGCGATCTTCTTTGGCCCCGTGGCTCTTCGACGTCCTTGGCAGGCTTTTTTTCGATGGATCCAGTATCCTGGAACGTTTTCATAAGACCGATCGAGAGGTAACCAGAGCAGTTACCACACCGATCTCCGGCATTAAAGTCCATCGTGTGAGGGGTGACCAAGGCCAATCTCCGAATAGTATTTCCGTCTACGCTCAAACAGAACTGATTCTGCATCACCTGAGACTTAGAAGGGCGTGGCATATTCGGCTTTTAAATATACACGAAAAAGGGGGAAAGAAGAGGCTTCAGAGACGCTAAAGAGGCTACCAATAGTCTACGACGCTTCTACATGCTTCAACACTCTTTGACGCCAAACATACTCTATTGGACGCCCTCTCCGATTAAATTCCAGATTCATTTAGATTCTCACACTACAGTGACCCATCAAGGTTCCTATCAACAAGCATGTCAATGTCGTGTAAACGCAGCTTTTCACTTGAGTAATCCGACCTTAACAGTGTCCTCAGCAAGTCTACAGCTTAGCAGTGCACGGCAGGTTCATTTCAAATGAAGAAAGTGGACGGGGGAATCAGCAACAAATAAACTAGTAAAGATTTAACAAGCTATATCTGGTTTATCTTCAGAGTATGACTAATAAGACCAGATGTTTACATTCCTGTCTGAACTGGTTGTGCAAAGAGGAACTTGGCGCATGCACTGATACTATTGGAGACAAGTATTTGAATGCTATATAAGTGCTTAGCATATTACGAAGAAAAGAAAAAGCTTAATGAAAAAAAAAGATTCTTTTCTAATAGGTACATATGCTACTTAACTGAAATTATGCTTTTTGGATTTGGAAAAAAATGTAGATGATGGAGAAAAACGGACTTTGGGGGGGGGGGTTGAGCACACCAAAATGCATAAGGATGAGTAAAAAGTATCAAATCAAATTTTAGGTTGTATGTAGACCTGTGTTATATTACAAATTCAAAAAATAAGGCGAGATAGCGTAAACGTAGTATTTCTATATTGTTTGTTTTAAGAGCAACGCTGAAAAAGAAGTCTAAGTTAATTAAGTTAATTAATTTTAAATGCAAAATAACATTGTATTTACAATATTTCAAGCAAATTTGGAAAACCTTGCTTCATGATCTGCAGCAACATTTTAATGATAGATTAAGGTTTCCTTTATTTCATGCGTCTGGTCAATGCCGTTTTATTGCTTTGTTGCTTCTCCACCAGCTCTCTTCATTTTCTTACTATAGAAAAACTGAGAGCATATAATAACGATAAACATATAATAACGATAATACGGATAACTTCAAATTAGAATATTATGTAACATTGCAGTTCATAAAATATAATCACCATTAATATATTCATAAGAAGCAAACAAGAGCTGAAAAAAAGTTTGCTGTTTTAATTTAATTCAAGAAGCATTTAAAGTAAATAAAAAGACACTTATCGGTTATGAGGAACCCTGAATTGACGACTAATTTTCAAGGTTGCCTCCATCACGAAAATCTGTTACATTATTCGATAATAATATCAACCTCAAACTCAATTATGGAACAAACTTTTACGTGTTTTTAGTGTGTTACGGTGTTTGGTTTCATGGTCTCTGTATCTTTTAAGTATCGTCAAAACAGTCCTAGATTTGATGAAAAGAATACAATAAGCAGTCCTTGGAAAATCTTAATCAAACCTTAATTCCCACTCAGAGGCCGTGAATAAAAAAAGGACTCAAATTAGCGCCAATATAACCTTTTTCGGCATTGGACTATCATCCAATATGGAAACATTAATTTGCAAAGTTAGTGACAAATAAAGTAGTGAGAGCTAAAAATAGGGTTTGTATGCACAAAATGATATATATGCATATAAAAGTGTCTTAAATTGGAAAATAAATAAAACAATAACAATAACATAAGTTAAAAACCATCTAAAGCAAATAATTCTAATCAATTTTCATTAAAAGAAAAACTGAAAGAGAAATTTCAACATTAATGTTAACTGTTGCCGAAAATTATTTGAAACAGATAAAAAGGCTTAGCTTTGACCATACTACCATCAAGAGCATGAAGGTGTAATCTGAAAAAAAGCTCTTATAATACTAACATTAATTTAAATTAAAAATTATCTGAAATAGATAAATCAAAACAAAATTATCTTAAGAATTCACGAAGAAAATTAAAAATGCATAATTATGATAGTAAGTGCAAAAGGAAAAATATGAACACAAACCTTTTTGCCGATACTAAATTTTAACCTTTGAAATAATACTTTTTTTAAATGAATTTATTCGAAAAACAATTTTAATTCTGCCGTAAAGAACTAATAAATGAAGAAAAGTACCAATAAGTAAATAAATATAAAGGTAATAAAAATATGCAATTATTTCTAATACTACGTGAATAGGTTGTCGCATTTAGAGTTAGGTGTGTTGGCGTCATTGCTCAAGAACTATGAAGAGTCATATGAAAAATTAAATTTTAAAATATAAAGAATGTATCAGAAAAAAATATTTTCAAGGTGTAAACCATCATACCTATATCTTACAAGTCCTAGATTTCTAGGTATTTTTGTTATTTGCTACATCATACATTCACGCATATTGGACACGCCATTTATTTTATTAGTATTGCTTGTTTCAGATTAGCTCACTTGATACAAAATGTCAACTGTTGGACATACATTTTTAATTAAAACAGAAGATGAATAACATTATAGTTGGAAATCTGAAGGGTGTATGACTGATAGAACTTGCGATCGTCGGTTTCGTAAGGTTACTACTGGACCAAAATGATCACTTCAGTCCGGAGGCTGTTACTGGCTTTTATAGAAACTCCCCTACTAGTGAGTCGGTAGTTTGGCAAACGAAATGATATAGTTGTTATGGCGGCCGTATGAGTTGTTGCTGTTGAAACAATTGGGTCTGATGGCTTTGATTACTGCGTCATGTGGGTTTGACGGCTTGTGGTTGCTATTGCGGTGGGTAGATGTCACCACGTTAGCTACGCAGACGTAACATTTTTCTTAGTTCAGTGTCTAGGTCACCGATTAACCGATGATGAATAGATAACTAGGTACCTTCTGATTTGTAAGCACATAACATACCACTAAACCAAAATGATCACTTCAGTCTGGAGGCGGTTACTAGTTTATATAGGAACAACCGCTAGAGGTGTAACAATTATATAATTATATTCAGATACCAAATAAAGAGTAAAACAGGAGAAAAATTAAAAACTTTCTTGAAATACCAAAATTTAGACAAAACTCAAACTGTTTGATGTAGTCAATTGTAATGCGCGCGGGTTAGAAAAAGCAGCCAGAGAGTAAAACCACTTACATTATATAATAATTATGCTGGAAAACGTTTGTTACTATGTAATAAATACATTTAAAAACTTGAGCATGAAAATCAATGCAATAATTTTGTAAATATTTAAGGTTTTAAAGTTTCATATGAAGTATATATTCTAGAATAGATGAATTAATAATGTAAATTCTGAAAAAAACGGTTAAATTTAACGACATTTAATATATATAGTTATATATTAGTTCATATATAGTTAAATGTATTATATAAATTCGAAATATAATTTAATTTAACAACAAACAGTCACATTAATTGGATCAAATAGAACTGAAGACACATTAAAGCATTCCTTAAAAGGTTAAAAGGAAGGGGAAATGGAACATTTCAATTTCTAAAAGTGATCTTACATCTACATTAAATAATTCTCATAATTCCTTAAAAAAATAATAAGTTTCAAATTAGACACTTTTCCTGAACCGATGTATTTGAATTCCATATTAACTCTTAATTTAACCAATTAATCCACATTTTGCAACGAAAAATTTATTCTATTTATTATATAATAAAGGAATCGAAAACAGTAATGTAGTTTTCGGTGATAATTAAATTTATATTTAAAATCAATGTATGCTCTGATTTTTACGATAACTCTTGTAACGAAAAAAATGCAATTAAAATTTCATACTCAACAAAGTTGATTAAAAAAGAAATTTAACGTTATTTATTTTATGATCACTTAAAATATCTTTAAGGCGCATGAATTGTTTTCATACGTTAAGGCGTAAATATTTACGAACAAATCTGAAAGCGTTGTATATTACATCGCTTTTTTTTTGAGAAACAAAGTTTGAAAGATAATTTAAAAGTGAAAATACATGAAAAGAAATATTTTGAATAACAGAGTTAGAGAGAAATTATTTGTTATGGTAAAATTATTTCAAAAATATCGCCCAATTTTAATTAGAATGCATATATTCTTTGATCTCATTTATGAAAAAACTCTAAGAGGAAAAGTTTCATAAAAATGATAGTTGAACTAAATCATTAATTTCAAAAACAATCAAAATATTACAAATAAAGATGTTGAAAATAATTTAAAAACAATTAATTAAATGAAAGAAGCAAAAATATTTTTAAATAACAGAAAATTATGTTTTTAAAAATACTTGTGTTAAGGTATTCTTTATTTTTACTAAATCCTTGGTCAGCAACATCAAGAAATATGGAAAACAAATTAAATAACTTGGAATCATTTGAAAGTCAACCTTAAAATAATATGTAAGAGGTTTATATTTTTTATAAATTTGTATGCATGATTATTTTTTTTTCTTTTTTGATTTTAGAAATGAAATATTTGTTGATTTCATTGGATGTAAAAAGCTATTGAAATAAGAATTTTTAATTAAAACTAATTAATTAAATTGAATATAAATAAAAATATTAAACAAATTTCTCACACAAATAAGTTCTATAAGATCTTCAACTTTTTTAACTTCCGAGGGGAGAAATGTTTAAATAACGATCTTCAAAGTATTACCAATAAGTTATATATAATTTCTACAATAAACAAAAAGGATAAAAATACATATTTTACTATTTAAATACTTGTTACTTTTTTCAAATATTGTATAAGTTTGATTTTTGATTCTCATTTCGATTATTCATATGTCTGCAGATGAGAAGTAGAGCAGACACGCAACCAATCGTGAATTCCTTTTCTGTATTTAACTATATTGTACTGAGTATAAATATATTTTCTTTTAGTGTTTCAATGGTTGTGTTTTACAAGAGCATAGGATCTCTATATCTATGATGCATTCATCTCCATAAATTAAGGTTAATTCAGAATAAAACAGAAATTGAACTCTAAAATAAAAATTTCACCTGTAGAATTATCACACACATCTTGAAGAAGAATATGCAAATTATACGAAACCACCAGATGGCGCGGATAGTACGTCAAAATGACGAGAGTGTAAGAGAGGGGTATATAAGGAATGGTGGCAAAGAAGTAAAATAGTTCAGAAGCGCCTTAAACTCCTTTCAGTGCAATAACCGCATAGTTATGGCACAAAGGAAGCATTTGGATGATTTTTTAAGTGGTAGAATTATCAGACGACTGGAATGTGGACGTACCAGCTGGAAGTATCCGAGGAACTTGGAATCTCCCAGAGTGTCATCTCCAGGCTTTGGCAACGATTCCAAGATGATGGTAATGTGAATAGATATTACAGAACAGGTCGCCCCCGAGTTACAACGCCGAATGAGGACCGGTATTTGGTTTTACTGCCAAAATAAACAGACGGAGCATAGCACTAGACCTATCTCGTCAGCTCTCTTCAGCTACCGGTACGAGAGTTTCAAGGCAGACCATGTACAGACGCTTAGGACACATTGGCCTATATGCTCGTAGGCCTGTCAGATGTGTTCCCCTTACCGCAACTCACTGTCGCCTGCGATTAACCTGGAGTAGAGAGCATGCATTGTGGACACCGCAACAGTGGTCTTGTGTGATGTTTTCCGACGAGTTCAGGTTTCATTGGATGTCTGATTCTCGCTGGACTTTCATATGGAGAGCGCCAGGTACCCGTTACCACCAAGAGAACACCATTAAACGACACCGTTACGGTGGTGCAAGGATGGCTCGTTTGGGAGGAATTATTCTTAGTTCCAGAACTGACCTGCATGTTCAGAGTGTAACGATGACAGACTACATCTGTCGGGATTTCATTCTGGAACAACATGTAAGTTTGTTTTGGGGCGCCATGGGTGCTGAATTTCTTTTTTTTGGATGAGAATGCCCATCCTCACTGTGCAATCATTGTAGACGAATGCCTTCAATCGAAGGTTATTACCCGTATGGATTGACCAGCATACTCACCGGAATTGAATCCAATAGAGCATATGTGGGATATGCTTGGCCGACGAATTGCAGCCCGTCAACCCCTTTCCACTTGTCTACTGGAACTTCGGAGGGCATTGCTTGATGAGTGGTGTAATATTCCCCAAGATCAGATTGATAATTTGATACTCAGCATGCGTAGGCGTTGTAAGGCCTATATTGCATCGTCCGGGAGACATACTCCGTATTAATCATCATACTAACCATGTTATACTGTTTTTTGTAGATAGATTCTTTTTTGAAATTTGCTCCAGGGAGAAAAATCGCAATTTTTATTATTTATGTCATACATATAGCATCTTTTTTGCTCTTTATCTTTTGTTTAATAAGACTTTATAAATAAGTCAAATTTGTTTTGATTATGTCTCTTTTTTTGCCTGAACTTCATTATCCTTAATTTATGGGCATGAGTGTAAAATATTCAATGATTTCTTGAATTTATTTTTTTAGTATCAAATCTACATAGTTACGTATCATCTTTTAAGCGGGTAAATCTTCGGAAGTTTTAAGAACGACGTGGCGTTTTTCTTATTGTTTTCATATATGACTTTTAAACAATTTGTATTTCATTTTATTTCTATTAACTTGACTGTCTAAAGGGAAATGGTAGTTAGCAACGAACCACGTACTTTTGAACTTTGCTGTGGTGACATATCTTCCACATCACATGATGAACCAGTCTGTAAGATCTTCTATCCACCATCCACCTTTAGAAACGAAACGAGTTTGCTCAATCTTCGAGATTAAATTTTTGGTTTCGTTAATAGTACGCATCAATCTAGTTCTTTTGTAAAATTTATGACTTAGAGTTTTATATCGCAACTATTTATTTGATCGGTATAATACTAAACTATTGCATTGTTTTAATTATTTCACAGAACATTTGCTGTTTTTTTTTAGAAACTATTACCTAAAAGTTTGTAAATTGAAGAGTGATTTCACGCATTCTTCTGATTAGGAGAAAGAAAGTTGAATAACATCTATTTTTCAGAAACATGTTTTTAGATTTATAGTGATAAGAGTATTTAATAAATGTAACTTTAGTATGGAATATTTCAAATACACACATATCTGTTGACAATCTAACAGTATTCTTTTGTTTGTAAATGAATATTTTTTTTATAATTGCTTAAGTTAATGCCACAGAGTGGTTTAAACTAGAGCATTAAAATAACACAAAACTTTAAAAGTTGACTATTGTAAAAGTACTTACTAAAATTAAGTTATATGTAAAAATTATGAAGGTTATTTAGATCATTTTTGAGATTTAGACCAGTAAATTGATAATATGTGATTAATGCAATCTTGGGAAATACAGAGTAACATACAAATCCTGCAGGCCATCATACACAAATCAAATATGCTTTATATTTATTTTTATTCAATTGAAATATTCAAGTAGATATACAGATAATTGTTTTTTTTATGTATTATTATAATGAAATACCTTTCACATTTACAAATTTTGAACTTATAAGAAAATGTGGTGTGACGTAAAATTCCAAACTACTCGTTCAAAAAGTAAGATTCACCCATGAAAGTTTATATCAAATTACTATAGATTTAGTTGTGTGTTTTTCCTAACCACAATGTGTCTCTATGACACATCTATAAAAGTCCATAGTACTACTGCACTATGTCCAATCCATCAGCATGAAAAGGGTACACTTCATCAAATTGGATGTGAACACACCATAGGACATAGTCTTTTGTACATATTCTAAGGAAACCCAATGATTTCTAGCAAAGCAAACCTCATAACATATTGGGAGTTCCATCATTTTCTTTAGTTCATTTATAAGAAAAAGTATGTATAAATTCATGGATTTTTATGCCACAGCTTTATTCATTCATTCTATACATTAAACAAATGACATGTTTTATAAAATAAACAAGTAAAAATAAAATAATCGATTTGTATATGGCAATTATTTGAAATTTATCCTTCACCAATAACAATATGTCTTTAAAATGATCCCATTTGCATCAATTGTCTTAAGTTTATCATAACTTTTGAATCAGAAAACATTAAATATATTTTATATATTAGAGAGTTTATTATATATATATATATATATATATATATTGAAATCTCCATATGTTTGTTTTTTTTTTTTTTTTGAATTAACAAATATTTTTGTGACGATTGGTAGAAATGGGGACTAGCCCTTCTAAAATCATATTTTATCTTAAGTACTCAATTTGAATTTTTGTTGCTTGTCCTTGGTCGAAATATTCACGACTTTAGAATTAATGACCTTTGCAGACAAAATTAATGACGTAAGGCTATCCTTATAAAAACGATATGCATATTTCTCTTTTTGTCTTGCTTGCAGAAAAAGATTCAGATGCGTGCTTTAGATTCGAAAAGAAGAAAGCGTAAATTATGCTTTATGGTGTATTGCCCAAGAAAATTACTTTATTATACAGTCATAAATAACTGCTTAATTTTTCTTATGATTATGAATGTAAGTATAACATTTGAAATGTAGCATATTTTTTCTGAAAAACATTAATGCAGCAATGTTTTTTTAATCAGTTATTCGAATTTTGTTGGAACAGCCCTAGCATATATAAGAGCCCTTGTGTTATACTGAATTTTGCTCTTTATTTCCAATATTTCATCTTTTAATCTTCCAATTTAACATAATTTGTGTACTTATTACTCCATTCTAAAACGAAACATATATTTAAGAGGAATATACGATTACATATTCATATGATTTAAATAAATGTCCATTAATCTGTACTCACTGATATGATAATCCCTGGTAATGTTTAGTTCTAATGTATATTTCGATGTCTTATTTTTCATTCGAGAAGAAATAATGCCAAAAGCCCGTATTAGAATTATGTGAAAATTCTGTGAAATGTATATCTCATGGTTTTTGTTTTCAGTAGGAAATAATTCAAGGAAGTTTAATGAATTTAAAGAAATTTGATATGAATTTCCAAGATTTTCATATAGAAATGTATCAATATTTTTTAATAGAGAGCTTTGATTAAAAATACATTATTTGTGTTTGAGCTTACGTGATACTTTTTTCCAGTGTTAATTCTGTTGAAAATTGTTTGCGCTTTAGAATCGAAGGTGAAAAAGTTCGTCGAATTGCGTAACTGAACATGATATTCTGACGGTTAGAGCACTGATAGTTCCATGCGTGTACTTAAAACAAATTATAACTGACAGCATTAATTAATTATTCACTTCTTATTAGTTCTCATTTTAATCTTTTTAATATCCTTAATATCAGATACCGATACGCCCTTTTATAGACTGCTTTTTATTTTACATTTTAGACTGATTTTTAGAGATGAGAAATCAGGATGCGGCTTAGAAACGCTGGCTACATAGATTCAAATAAATACGGCAAGTAAGATTTTCAAACAAATGTCGAAATATTTTTTCCATGAAAACCATGAAACATTATTTAAATTTATAGTATTTCTAGTATTTTTAAGCAAGAATGAAATAATTTAGCAGAAAATTATGTCTGATATTAAGAATTGTTATGTTTATTTACTTCATATGTGATATATATATATATATATATATATATATATATACAGATCAAATATGATTTTTTCCTGATTTCCAAAGTTAGAAATGTACGTTTGCTTTATATTAACGTTTTGAACATACTAGCTTAGGATTTCAAGAAGACATTTTTTATTCTGAAGATATTAATGCAGTGAGAATAGACTAAACAATTAATCAGATGTTGAGATTGTAACATAATTTTCTTTTAATTTCCTGTCCATACTAGAATTAATGCAAAGCCTTTTTTCCTCATAGGTTATCAGCTTTAAAGATAATTAGAGTTTTGTTCTTAAGTAATATTACTCTTGATTATTCAGAGGGCATTGTTATTTCCCTTACTTAATTTAATATATTTATTTTACATATCCATTCTTAAAATTAATTATTTAAACATATTTTTAATAAACTAATTTTTTAAGTGAAATAGTTATATTATCTTCGGTGTATATAACTTATAAATTCTGCGTTATTTGTTCACTTTTCGTTACCTTACTAATATTGATAAAAAAAATGTAGTTATTCAAGACCAACTATGGGTTTTACAGGAAAGTGTTCTTATTAAGAAGTTTTGGAGTTAAACATTCTGTTTCTATTCATTATCTTCTGTTGAGGAATTGCCATAACCAAAACGTGTTCGAGTTGCTAAGAAACAAAGATTTCAAGAATTGGTAGACTAGTTCTTTCGATAATTCTGAAAACCAACCTTCGGCAGATAATACCAGAATGAGACCTAGAATACAATTTTTTTTAAATATAAGTGTTGCAAGTAAAGTTAAATATATATTTCGTGTACTAACTTTAAACTATGCAGTTAAATATAAAAATTAAGTGGTGTGTTTCATTATGTTCTGTGTACAACTCTTTTTTAAGGGTCTCATCAAAATTTTGTGTTGGTCAGACACATGGATTTGCCTATAAACTGAATGTTCTATGTGATCCTTACAACAATTTGAAAAATAAAATATGCATCTTAAACATTTGGTTAATGCTGATTGCATCAGTTTCTAATGCAAGTTTGATGTAAACATGAGATAAGTATACGAGTAAATGATATTAAGTCCGGAATTCGATTATTTGGAGTAGGAGAGAGAAAATGTGTACTCATATAAATTTTTATGTAATGTCCAATATAATTTAAATCATGCATAAGCAAACATGCTAGATATAAATCTATATGGGGAAAATTAAATGCTGTTTGCTAATTGTAAAAATGCCTAAGATGCTTATGGTTTGGTAGACCTCAATGACATAGTTGATATAGGAGTGCCTTATGATGGAAGTTGGTTGACGAAAAGGAATACGCTAAACATTCGACATTGATGTATTATCAATGTGATGATTCGTTTAAGAAAGAATGACGCGATATGAAGAATGTCCCCAAAGCTATAATTTATTTCAATTTAATTAAATACATAGTATATGAAAAACAAAAAGGTATTACACATATCAGTCATCGGTTTAATTAATATAAATACATATGTCACAGAATGAAAAAATTGTGAAAACACAGGTTTCAGATATATATTCTTACGTCATTAGATATATTCTAAAGCCTTCTTAGAACCAAAAAAAATACGAAATTGAGACTGAAGTTAAAAAAATAATGCTTCAAACATCCTAACTTAATGTGCAGAAAAGTTTTCAGAAATTCAGTGAAATATTGGTGGATTAATGTAGCAACTTCGGAAGGAAAAACCATGGTTACTTGAAGAAAATTTCAATAAAAAACAATCAAGGTACTGAGATGCGCTGCATAATATAAAAATAGCACTTAAGATGTGGAAACAGTAGTTTACTTGGTATATTATTTCTTACCATATCTACAAATAAAATGCGCAACACAAAAACGTGTTAATGTGGGGAGGATTTTTAGCGATTTTACCAGTCATCTGAACCACGTTACGTCACGTGTTTTTCTATTTTATTTTACATGCCACTAATTGACGAGAAACAAAATGCATATACTCCGAATCTAAATGTTTTCATTGCTCTTCTTTTTAGACCAGACACAAACTCAGTTTTCAAACCTGGATCTGGATCGAGTATTACCTTGCTAACTTTCGATTAAAGTGTTAGAGCGATCAGTCTCAAGATAGGCTCTTTACAACGTCCAAACAGAGCACTCAAACTTTTAATGTTTAATTACCGACATTGTGTAGCCTAACTAAATTAATATTATTTCTCATAAATTTATCAGCATTAGTTTTTAATTGTATTAATAAGCTGTTATTTCTTTAAAAATTCCAATTTGAGCCATTAATTAATGTAACATAAGACTCATCTGGCCAGTAGTATCAAAGGCTTAAACTTTGATTTGAAACAAATAAAATGCTGCTACAGAAATTCTACTTCTAGGAATCTGGCCAGTTGTTATTTAAGATTCTTACGTATGAATGTTAAAAACGCTACAGGCATTGTGTAAGTTGCGTTTCAATCAAACGTCGAAACATTTGGATAATTGAAAGATTGTGGAACATCACGTTTTAGAGTATTAACCCGCGTCACTCGAGCCTGTTTTTGCCACCGTCGTTACTTGCGGGGTGTAGAGAACACCCAAACTTTTAACCGTGTATTAAAGGATGAAAAAATTTTTTAATCAATTATGATACATATTTATAAAGTACAAGATGTTTTTGTATTATGCAAATAAAATTATTACATTTATTGCACACAAATAAGACTAATATTAATTTAAACTAAACTACAAAATTTTCATTTTAAAGCATATTATTATTTATTTCATAAAACACAAGTAAAACGTTTTTTCCAGTAATAAACTTACTTTGTAATTAATGTTAAGGATAGTAGAAAGTAGAAAACAAACATTTTAATCATTTTCCGAACATTCAGAGCAGACTGCATTCATATACTTTAAGCACATATTTGTTTTACATTGAAGGCAAACACAATTGGTTTTCACATCTTTTACCCGTGGACAAACAGGGCAGAGCCCCTTTTTTGTGAATTAATGCTCTTTTTACTATCTTCTGTGTCAGTAAAGCTTCTTTTGAATTTTTTTGTCAATTATTTGTTTCCGTGAATTTATTTGTTGTTTCTTGCTCAAAGTATCTTCCAATTCTTGTGCCGTATCCATGAGATGAACAGATTGTTTAATATGGTGCTCTTCTGAAACTACACAGTCTTCGAAATCACTTAGTTCATCCTCAGAATCTGTCGATACAGTATCTAATAGATGAACGAGTCACTGTTGCCCATGGCATTTTTGCCGTAATTTCTGAAAAACGTTTTAAAAAACTTTAACAAAAATTAATATTTTACAATTATTTTTAAGTTTTATATTATTTTTATACTACAATTATTGAAATTTTAAATAAAATATACATGCATATTAATATATTTGAAAATAAAATATTAACGGAAACAGTGAAACACTTACCCTATTTTAGATGCTTCGAGTACGAAAATATAACTCAATCACTCGCGGGGTGTTCTCAGCACCCCAGATAAACTTTTGAAGGTCATTACGTTTCAATCGTCCGAGTGAGAGTGATTGCATCAGGCCTGAAGTTTCAATGACCCAAAATGTGCAGCTATAGAAAAAATCGTGGTTCTGCGCATTCTTTGTGGAATTCTAGGAAGCTTTTCTTGTTGCTGGGGTGTACACAGCACCCCACGCGAGTGATCGCGGGTTAAATACCTTTATGATTACTTCTTTAAAAATGTCGTTCTAAAAGAAACATGCTATATAACAATCTTAAAAATGAGGATTGATGAAAGAATTTATTGCTGTTATGTCCCTCAAAGGGCCCTTCAAAATATGACCAAAAATCAATAACGTCCAAAAATCGCTGTCTTATTCCTTATTAAGTGTATATTAAAACTATAACCAGCTTATATTTTTTCAGCTAATATAAAATGTTAAACTATTTATATTTCATGCTAGAACAAAACAAGAGGAATCTTGAAGTTAACGCATATATATGCTAAGAATTCTTATTAAATTGCTTTAATTTTTCGAAGTATTTAGTTTGACATTAAGTTTACATTGGAACATTCGCCAATAGAAGATTCATGCATGAATTATGCACAGCGATAACTGTAACATTCACATATTGCGGCTTATTGAATGGCATTTATCAGGTTTATAAGCAAAAACCTCGTCATTATACTATACAAGCTTAGTTTAACAGTTATTTTTAACTATTACATTAACTGTTCACTTTAAATTTGATAAAATGTAGTAAAAAAGCAGAACACGTATGATAAAAAGTTGTCGAATCTTGCGAATAAAAGGAGTTTGGAAATGTTGCCCTTTTAAAGCATTTTCTTCTAAAATGTTGAATTGTACGTACCTGTGCCCTCATGTAATTACACTAATGATTTTATTCTTTCTTTTAAAGTTATTACTTAAAATAAGCTTTTTTTTTAACTAAAAAAACATTTCCAGCTCTCTTTTAGAAATATCTTAAGTGGACACAACACGATACTTTTGGCAAAAGTCAGTCAAAAATTCAATTAATATGTATTTAGCCAAGATTAGTTTTTATATAATTTTCTTTAATCTCACAATTTTTGAGAGCTCTAAATTTTTTTAAAAAAAACAGAAAGTTGTGATAACTTTTATGTTTGTTTTTATTCCCATCCCAATGGCATATAAAAACCTTAAACTGACTTATCTCAGAAAGAAAAAGTAACTAACTAGCTTATCTTCATTTAAAATTCTAAGTCTTTTTTTCTGTTGAGCCAAATGCTTGACATTTTTCTACCAATTGCTATTAGTACATATAACAAAAGTTAGTATGAGTTTTTAATCGAAGCATTACTTTTTTTAAAAAAAAAATACTGGAATTTAGAAATTATACATTTCTTAAGGAATTTTACATTATCATTCACACAAAAAATATTTTATGAAAGTTAATCTTTTCAGTAAAGATAGTCATACTAACTTTTGTTATACATAGTTTGGCGTACTTGTAAATCAAATTTCATGTGTGTGCATCAATTCTTGCAGGTAAGTAGCATTTCAAAATCCTCATAACTTTCAAATTTTTCTTTAAAAAAATAAATGTTCAGGCTTTTGAAGTATTTTCATTAAAAAGTTTTACGTAGTACATATACATAAGGTTAAAGTAATTAAGTAAAGATTTATTTATAAATCGTATAATGTCCCCTTAAAATCACGTCATATTTTTATAATTGCTAATCAACTTTCTATTATAAAAACTGATGAAATAGATTGAGAATAACTTGAAATTAGCGCACACAGGCAAAATTACACATTGTTACATATATCCACTCAATTCATTCTTTTACTCTAACTTATTAGCGCAAATATTTTATAATTTCTGTTCGTTTAGAAGAAATTATTTTTCATTTGCATATTTGATTATTTTACATTTTTTTTCTGTTTAACAAAAATTGGTAAAAAGAACTATTACTTTAGCACGAGTATTAAATAAATAAAGAACTTGTTGAAACACAATTTAAATTCAGAATTTAGTAAAAGTAATATTTTTTTCTCTTTCCCATGTTACTAGCAAGAGTGAATACCTCTCATTAAG
>BMAO01029461.1:0-77288 GCA_019973975.1 Trichonephila clavata | reverse complement strand
TCGGAGACCTTTTTTTTATTTTTCTAAAATTCACTAAAATATTTACATTTTTAATTTCATTTTTTGCACTATGATAAAAAACACAGTTATAAATAATATGCATACATTAAAATTTACAAAATTTAAAATTTTAATGAAATTTTAATAAAATTTAATTAATTTTTTAATTTTTCAAAGGCTCTATTTTAAAAATAATTTATATTTTACAAAAATATTGCTGCAGCACATTTTTCAAACACATTTCTAGAGGTTGTACTACAAGTTTTAAATTATTTTCTTTAATCAAAAGTTATAGCTAATCGAAGCTACAACCTATGAATTTCATTCAAATTTTCGATACTTTTATAAGGAAATCCAACTATAAAATCACTAAAATTGTTCAATTTCTTAGCTGCTAGTCCAACCTCTAGATATACTATTAATAACATTTGTGTAAAATTTCATATAAGTATCTCTATTGGCTCTTTAGATATCACATTTGAAATATCAAGAAATTTACAAAAAAACAGTTTTGAGAAAATGCATTTAAACTTTATAAATGTAATTTCAAACAAAATATCACAAGTATATTACTAAAACTCTAATGATTTATATTTAACACCTCCACTCCTTGCTATTTTATTAAATTTTAACTTTCTTTGGGCCCTATATTTTTTTTCTGGCTGATTTTTAAAAAGGCAAAGAATGTTGTTTCGAGTCACTGTGCGAATGATGGCAAGAAATCTGTCATCACGCAGTGTATAATAATTTGCATTTATGCCAAAAGCTTTCAACAAACAAATAAAGCTTTGTTAAAAATAATGACAGCAATATGGGTACCAAAGAAAATGTTTTCAGCTCATAAAGTTTCTTTCAGAACAATTTGCCGAAAAAACGCGTTAAATGATTGTTTACATTTGTGTCACACCGTGGAGGCAATTTTATATAACTGCTTATCAAACAACTTTGTATACACAGGTTTAACAATATTTAAAAGTTTCATGGAAAGGCTTACACCTTTATTTATATATATTTTTTCCGGTGGCTATTCTTCATTGATACTCACACCAGCTCTCAGCTCCATTTGGGCATGGTGCATACATGGGTATCTCTCTGATGGAGCCACCGAGAAAAAATGCCGCACTTAGCAGAGCTTTGACGTGATTGGTGTTACTGCCATAATAGTTTTGAATTTATTAATCATAACACTGGAAAGTTTTTCTTTCCCACCGAGGTTTTTCTGGCTTTTCTAAGTTTTCTTTGCCGAATACTCACACTTTCTTAGAAGTATATTAGGCACTCATTTTATGACACTGTTGACATCAAATAGATCTTTAACTAAAATGTATCCTTGGGAATCACCATCACACACCATAGAATCAACATTGTTTTAAGATCTCGTGTATAAAATCACACAAAGATTTTGTACGCACAAACAGATTCCATGATTGAAGTAATACCAGATGAATGCAGGAACACGCATGTTCGACTAGACATTTAGAATTCTACAAAACTTAGACATAATTTCCTAATCTGGAAGTTTCCAGTGGCGATGGATAAAGTTTCTATAGAAACTTTTAGGAAGAATGTCCATGTATCTGTCGTCAACGGATATTCCACATTCTCCAATTGACGTGTTGGAACATTTTGTAATGCTTTTTACAACCAACACAGCAGCATTCATGACATCTTTAGCCGTTGATGTAGCAGCAGCCAGATATTTCTTTCACAAACTCTATATGCTCTTTTTGCCATACGGCATAACATATTCAGCTTAGCACGTAACTTTTCGCAGACAAATGTCATCTTCCAATAACTCACATTCCACAAATAAGTTGCAAATTAATTAAAGTTTGGTTTTTAAGCTTTTTAGTAGCTGAAAAATTGACAATAAAGTACATTTGGAGCATTTTAAAGTCACATTAGAAGTCAGTCCAAACAAGTAATCTTCATGCAGGTACAGATTCTTCTCAAAACAATTGAAGAAACACAAATTGAGAAAAACATACTTCCCAAAATATTTAAATAAAATATTCCATAACCTCTTAATGTTCCATTAAAACATTCTTTGCACTGTGAAAAATTCTTCAGTGAATCCAGTTTTTGTTCATTACAAGTTTGAATATTTGCTACTTCCAATGTTTTTGTTACCAATCTACTGTTATCAGTCCACTGTTGCATTTTCAAGAAGTTATTTTTATAGTTTTATGAACCATTATAACTTGAATTTTTAAAAGCAGAATGTATAGAAACCATCAACGATCAAAATTGTACAATTAAATCGAAAAAGTTAAGTTTTTAGAAGAAATTTAGGATCAAAATTCGTAAGGCACAAATCAAAACAAAAACATGTGAGGTCAGAAGAAACAAATGTTGCCAATCGCAAGATTCGAATTAAAAGATCGAAATTGTTGCCCATCAATTAAATAATTAAAAAAATTGTCAGAAATAGTTTTTAAAATTATAATGGGTTGAAACTGCAAAAATTATCGGTAAAAAGCATGTTAAACAGACAACTTCCGGTTTCGATTTCACCACTTCCGGTTTCGAATGACAGTTGTAAAAATATTTTAAACATCTGTAACTTTTTTTCTAATTATCGCACAGACAAAACAAAGACAGATTTAGAAAGCTAATTGCTTGAACTTTAAAATGGAAAAATAAAAGGAAATGCGATTTTTGACCGAAAATGGCATTTTCAACGTAGTCGGATACCTTAAGTTTTTCGTTTCCCAAAAGATGAACAACTTATGCTAAATTGGGAAAAGAAAATCCCGAGGGAATTTAAAAATATTAACAATAGTGTAGTGTGCATTAAACAAACATTTCCTGGATAGAAAAGATAATATCACAAATAAGACTGGTAAGGCTATAGAAATACCTAAAGTCTATCCAAAATTATCGGCAAATGCATACCCTTGCATTTTTTCCGGCTGTCCATCCTATTTGAATGAAAAAATTAAAGAACGCTCAGTGACTAAATAACGACAGGAAAAATGAAATTATTAAATGAGCAACTGTTTACTAATTTCATTAAAAAAGACGAAATTACCAGTCTTGAATGTTTAAAAGAAAATCTGTTGATGCGAGAACAACCTATATCTGATTTCCTTTCTAAAAATAATGTTCTAAAACATGATTGTGAAAGTTGTAAGACATTTCTTTTTATTATGTGCGAAAATTGACTTTTTGTATTAAAATCCCTGAAAATAAATACAGATCTATTTATTTTTATATTTAATAATAATAGGGTATTAAATATATATACTGTGACGGGCCTATCCGCGTGAATTTCCAAACTAATCCTCTTGGGTAACTTTGGGGCCAGCATTTATTCTATTTCACAGCCTCTTCGGGAAAAACACGAGATAGTTATATGCTAATTGATTCGACTATATAAAGTCTAGATTTCGTAAATGTTAGGGTGAGAGAGAGAAGGAATTGCCAAACTAAATGTAAGTATCGTCTACGGATCACTTCAACGAGCTTTGCGCGTATTTGATAGTATTATAGCAAAGTATTAGATTAATCATTAAAGGAATCAAATTAAGTACCAACCTGAGGTTAGCAAGAGTTCATCTCCTTGTCAATTCTGATAGCTGAGATAACTTAGACGGGAATATTAGATTTGAATGTTAGATTTGAGTATTAGGGTTGAGTATCAGGATTAATCTAGATATTAGAAAATCACTCCAAGGTTTCCACTTATAGATTGAACTTGTGCTTGTTATTTGTGTTTGTCTGTCTTCAATAAATAATTATTGTTATGGCTTTTGTTGGTGATGATATGTTTCCTTCTACACCAGGCGCGCCGGGCAATGTGAGCCCAGTCCAAGATAGGACTGGGGCATGACAATACTTCTATTGGAAGAGCTCCTAATAATCCTCTTAGATTAACGTATTCCAGTGAATTGCTAAATATTCTTAAAACAGTAAATGTCGTTGAAGAAATCTGTTCTATCAATTCTGTTCCCCATCATGTTATGGCTATTCAATCTTGGAAAATGTACATTGAAAGTTGTAATGCTGAACACTTTGAAGCATCACATTATATTTTAGTACAAATGAAATTGTTAAATTCGAATAAACATGGCCGCAAGTACAGCAGTAGTTTAGTGGTATTTTCTTTCGGCATGCACATAAAATCTTACGCATACTATTCCTATGTAAGGCAAGGCTTCTCAAACTTTCACCATTGGCGACCCAATTTTCAATCATAATTTTTATCGCTCTTCCTTGTATAATAATAATGTACTGAATGGATATTAATGCACTTTGGTGCTAAAGCTACAATGCGATCTTAATTATAAACCGTACAAATTATTTTAAGCAAATTACTTTTAAGCAATAGGATTATTATGCATGTTATTTTTCCTTTCTCTAATTTTTGAAATTGGAACTGATTGCAAAATATTTATTTAAGGAGAGAGAGATTTATTCCCTCCAATCATATACATATATATATATATATATATATATATATATATATATATATATATATATATATATATATATATATATATATATATATTTCTAAAAGTACAAATGTTATTAGAAAAATAGTCTGTTCTATGTTGCTCTCTATCATATCCATCACAATGGGCATTCTCGTGAACGTCTACGTGAAACTGGACAAAATCTTGGACTTCTGCGCATAACATGTAAAAATGCTGTACCTCGTACAATTCCAATCAGTCTTGGTCTAGTTGATACTTCTATAGCTACCGAATCTATCTTGAATTTATGTTTTATAATTTGCGCATTAGTTGTATAATTCACGGTATTAAGTATTTACAGTTATATATTAAAACAAAATTATGGATAAATTTTTAAGTTGCAAGCGGACATTCGACGATAATAAAGCATCAACAAGTGCACAGACAAGCATAGTTCCGAAAATTAAATCAAGGAAATATTCTCAATAATACTTAAATTTTGTATTTACCACTGCTAAAGTAAATGAAGAAGAAAGGCCCCTGTGTGTTATTTGCTCAAAAATATTGGCAGCCGCCAGTATGAAACCTAATAACCTTAAAAGACATTTGGAAACGCTTCCTTAACAAACCTCGAGAGTTCTTTGAACTAAAATTAAAATCATATCAAAAACAAAAAAACATTTTTAAAAAAACTTTGTCAGTGAATGAAAAGCTTTACTTACTTCTTAAAAATCTCTTCTGTGCATCTGGACACATTGCATGATACACAGAGAAGCTCTGGAATCCAAAGAAATAAGTCCTGGTTTGAATATTGTGCTAATGTGACAGTTGTATAGTAAATTACATAAAAATGAGACCCCTAAAATCAAGAATCTTCTCTAGACTTTCCAGAGACATGAGTGCAGTACACTCATCGTTGCTATTTTATTGCGAGGCAAGATGGTTAGTATGTGGGGAATTTTTGCAACTTGTTTATGAATTCAGAAATGAAATTGCCCTTTTTCTATAGACAAAGAGGTTATGATTTCAAGATGTGCGGCTCGGAAAACCGCACATGTAACTAGAACATTCTACACTTTATCACCATTTAGAAGGAAGAGGGGGTCCGGCTAGATCCATACCTGTGACATCAAATACCTTTCCCTCCCTAACTCGGTCTACAGGCAAAGCAACATGAACACTGGCAGTAGGTCCTGCGCTATATCGTCTGTACAAGACACACTTTCTAATAATATCTCTCTGACAGCTCTCCTCTATTTTACAATCCAATATTTTCCCCTTATTACTGAAAGCAGTATTTGAGTACCCGCATGACAATTGGATTTGTGCAAGTACTCAACTAGTCGTGTGGTTAAAACACAATTTGCTGGAAGGAGGATGGGTGTTAAAAAGCAAGGATCAGCCTTACGTTCGGTAATCTTATATAGTCTTAACACGCAATCACATCTCTCATTATCTTTAACTACATTGATTATAGGCACATTCCTTGGCTCAGGGAAACATTCCCTATGAACAGTCCTTATAAGTATCTTTTCTGCATTCTCAAATTTTGAATTGGAGATTTCTCCACCATTTCTATTCTTATGCATTTTAAGACAGTTATCAATGAATCTTTTTATATACATACTATTAATATGATTATAGAGATTATTTGAAAATTTCTGAGCGTACCAAGGAAAGTTTTCTTTAATGTTAACACTACACAATGAATGTAGTCTATCTTTTTTCAGCATTCAGCTCCTGTCATTGGTCAATCCCCTACTCTTTCCTTAGCCAGGTGCGACCTTCAAACCATTTTAAATCTAACAATCGGTGGGGAGTGAAACCCCTTGAGAGAACATCTAATGGGTTAGAAATTCCCGGGACATATCTACAATTTTCGCGGGAGTCTACTTCATTTATCTATCTAACTCAATTAGAAACAAATATTGACCTCTCTCCGTGAGTCTTAACTCACTACAGTGGAACCATAGAATCTGTTTAAAATGTTGTTTTAAGGTGTGGTAGGTCAAGTGTGTTTTGCGAACCGAAAGAGCTAATCTTGCACCAATACTACAGGCTAGTAGTTCTAATCGAGGTCTCGATATCGTTTTAATTGGGGCCACCCTTGTTTTGGCTCTTATCAGATAGACCTAAACATCATTATTGGTAACTTACCTAACAAAAATACAGGCCGCATAAGCGTTCTTAGACGCATCTACAAAAACATGCAACTCTGTTTTTACACTAACATTTACATATCTTGGAATTTATATATTACTTAAACATGTCACTTCAAGAAGCCATCTGGAAAATCTGTTATATATCTCTGGGGGTAAGGGGTAATTCCAGGCCAATTTAATTTTCCAGGCTTCTTGGAGCCAAATTTTAGGCAGTAAATGACGGCAGATAAAATTCCAATAGGATCATAGAACTGTTGTACAAATGACAAAATTGTTCTTTTTTTTCGTACTACCCTTGTTTTGGGGGATTTCATTTATTACAGAGCATCTAAGTGTATCTCTAAGTTCCATATTATATCTAGTAAATTTGCATCTCCCGTATACTTAGAGACACCTAGACCATTGATATTACCCTCCCAGTTCCTCAAATTGAAACATCCCTTGTTCAAGACACCCTTAGCACTATAAATAAAGTTCCCTACTTCCTGCTCAGTAAAACCACCACTAACACCATTATCGACATAGAATGAATGTTTGAATTTAGAAATAATTTCCATACACTCCAAAGAAGAATGTTTAAGCAAATGATTTAAAGAAGCCACCAATAAGAACGGACTTGAAAAAACTCCAAAAACAGCCCAACAGTGCCGATAAACCATTTCCTCAGTGGCTTAACGTACATCCCCACTCCCCCGCATAGTGGGGGAGACCAAAGTTCTAGAAAGGGGCCCAAATCTTGACTACCGCCAAGTACCTAACCCTTTGCAAAATCCTACTTGGGGGCCCAAATATTCTCCGTTACGCCACTGCATTTCCCTACTATCCTCAAAACGGAAGAAAATTCTCTTTCAGAGGCTGTAGCTAACTGTAGGAAGGCTGTTTTAATGTCGGATGATAGGTCGAGTGGGTACAAGCGAAATCTATCTAAGATTTCTCTATCAAACTAAGACCTTTTTTCGTTATAAGCGAAGGTTTTCCCCCTCCCTAGCAGTAGCATCAAAACTGGGTGTATCAGCGTTTTTAGCAAGTGTCTGTACGGGTCTACCCGTCATTATTTATTTCATTATTTGAGACTCTTTCAGAATTATTGAAAACAGACATATAATCATCAAAACAATTGGTTTTGATAATATCTTGACACATTTTTGGTGTGTTTTCCGAGTTAAATTTTTGTAATTCGTCAAACTGTATTATTTAACTGTGTTATTAAAATGGCTATTAACTGTATTATTTAAAATGGCAATTTTAACTGATATCTTCCATCCGGAAGAATATCTAACTAATTTTCAAACATTTTTAGGGATTCAGAATTAAGTTCCCTTTCCTTTAAATTATCTACCGGAACTCTTATTCCAATGGTTTCCAAACTCCACAATTCCTTAACATCTAAGGACAATATTTGATTGAACAACATGTTCATGACAGATCTAGGCTCCTGTTGCTCATTTATATCAGATAAGGACTTTTCTTGATTAATTTTAGCATCCTTATCCATTAACGCAAAACACAAATGTGTCTCTACCGCCGTTAATTCAGTCTAATTTAATGAGCTTCCCTGTGTCACGGGTCTATTTGGGTTCTTCTTACTAACACTGCTCTTGGGGGGTCTTTTTAAAATTTATTCTATTGAAAGCCTTCCTTCGAAGAAGATGTGAGTGTGTAAATTAAGACTTGTATGTAAAGATTAAATTTTCGGGTTAAAAGGGGAGGGGAGAGAGGTTAGACTGCTACGGATTTTGCAGTGATTGATTAGCGTGAAGCTAGGCAAGTGAACTTCGTTACTTAATTGATAAATATTGTAATTGACAGTTTGGGGGGTCAAGCGTTAAATTTAGATTTGAACGAATTGAATAAGAAAGTGTGCATTGCTTCAACGTAAGTGATCCAATTTACTATTAGCTCTCCTAGTATCTCGTCTACCCCGCGATTGCTTCACATAATTAGTAATCTGTGCATTTCTTAGTTGGAACTGTTAAATCTGTGTTCTCGTTGAGAATTGTTGATAAACAAAGTTTGTGTTGACTATGGCTAATCTTTCTTCCGACCCTCTCACACTAAAGGATGCTCATCCCTTACACCTGTATAAATCTATCCTAGTGCATCGGCTCCCAATAAGAGCTCAATACCTGTACGTGAGAACCTAAATCCGGAACATGCAATTGTATATATTCTTTTTCTCTAGTTGAGAAATTAAACATTTATCTGCAATTTTTGGTAAAATGCCGCACATCTTTTCTTTTGGTAATACCTCAAGCCGGCCGGCAGGAAAAGTTACCTTTTAGGCTTCTTATTTTTATATTATATTTCGAATGTTGTTTGGAGCTTGATCCCCTCCCAACAAACCGTGAATCAAGGTTTGTTTCTCAGTGAACCTCAAGCTTAATTGAGAAATGACCCTTTGAGTTATGTAGGAATTTTTTGACCCACTATCCAATAAACATAGCATGACCCTTTTATCACCACTGACCTTTAGTAGAATCATTTTTCTGAGTTTGGTTAGAAAGAGTGTTACTTACAGCATTTTAATTGTTTACTTTATTTAATTTTTTTTAGGGCATAACAAAATGTGATGCCATTTGTCATTATAAAAGCCACGACGTGAAGTTTTGTTTCGACAAAAACGGGCTGAATGCTTTTTTAAACACTTGAAACACGCCTTAGATTTAATCATATATATATATATATATATATATATATATATATATATAACACTCTTTCTATCCACTAAAGGCATTTTTTGAGCAATGTAGCATTCAAAAATATAATGATTAAATTTACTACAAAATATACATTTTTCAACTGGCCTCTTTTCTTTACCTGTGCTCTCTAAAGCTGCACTGGTAGTCGAAGTATTTACATCTCCATTTCGTTGACGCTGCTCCATTTTATTTCTAGAAGTATCATCTGATTTAAAACCAGATTTTGCAAGCAAAACTTTTTTTCACCTTCCACTTCTAATCTGAGAAATTGTGACAACTGCCTTAATTTTTGACTATAAGATTCTTCTGCAGTAAAAACAGGTGGATTTCTTAGCCAAATACGGAGTATTTCCTCAGAAATGTTGGATTCTACTAGGGGTAACAACATTGCTGCATACTTGTCTGACGACAAAAACTCGATTAATAGATCTTCGCGATCAAATCTCATCCGTAAACTGTTGATACACTTGTCGTTGTTTTCCACTGTAGGTGGATGAGTGAGTGTGTGTGTGTGAGTGAGTGTATGGTTTTAATGGTGCAAGAGCCAAACCTGGCTAAGCTGCGCCAAACACTAGTTAAAATAGTAAAATTATAAAACAGCTAAAAAATGTCGATAAAAGCAGTTTGCACAGTAAATTGCTATGTACAAGAAATGTTATGTAAAAGGAAACAGATCTTTAGGAGAGGGATCTTACCCCTGAAGTCCATAAAATATGATTATGAGAAAAATCACTTGCGGTTCCTGGTCGGCGTTAAAAGGTACGATCCAGGGGTAAAATGGGGTATATCTAAGTCTTCGTCTACGTCATACATAATCGTATCTTCTTCATCTGATGTGTGTCTTGTACATGAGTACTTTTCCTAGGTTTATGGGGTGTTATCTTTATCTCTATTTTTGGTTTGCTTGATATTGTAGTGTTTGATATACTCTTGGGAGGACGCCTTTTTTACGAGTAGACTGAGATGTAGAAGGTATAGTATTGGATGTAGTGTTAGTAGTTTCTAGAACAGGGCTTGTTTCAGCTGGTAAAGGTGTAAACATTGATACTGTTGATGAAGGAAGTGTTTTATTGGATGAGGAAGATTCAAAAGAGGTAGACAGACTATTAGATGGGGTGGGAGCATTATCTATTGAAGGAATAGGGGGTTGAGATTCTGATGATATTGTAACTGCAACAGAAGATGTGGATGGCAGGAGGTGTGCCTGAGTTGAGTTAGAGGATTTGGTAACTGGAGGAATTCTGGGAGACACTGTTGGCTTAGGAACGGATATTAAAGGTTGCAATAATTTCAAAGGTGGGCATACTATTTTTGTAATTGTTTCATCAGTTTGGGTTGTTGTGGTTGCAGTTGAGGATTTGGCAGCAGCCTGGGCGTACGTTTGAGATATATGTGGGACTATTAATTTTCTGGCTTCTGAATAAGAGATATTTTTATCAGTCTTTATTTCCTGAATTTGCTTTTCTAATTTCCATTTAGAACATAGTTTGGAATCAGGCGGATGGGTTTCTGAGCAGTTAATGCATTTTGGCTCTAGATTGCAATCTGTAGAAGAATGCCCTACAGATGCACATCTAGAGCACGTTAGTTGGCCATGGCAAGAAGTTTGTGAATGTCCGAACCTCTGACACTTGAAACAGTGCAGAGGATTCGGTATGTATGGGCGAGACTTACAGTTTAAGTATCCGGCTTTAATGGTTGCGGGTAGTTTAGGGCTGTTAAAAGTTAAAATTAAATGTTTTGTTGGAATAACAGATGCATCTTTCTTAATCATGATTATTCTAACATGTATCATACCCTGATCAGAAAATCTATCTAGTATTTCTGATTCATTAGTGCTCAACAAGTTGGGTTCAGAAATGACTCCTCTGCAGGATTTCAGAGATTTGTGTGGACTTACCATTACGGATGTTTAAAAAGGCTTTCGCTAATAGAAATGATTTTTTGTTTGTAAAGCCGTCAATGTTTCAATAAGTAGGTCACCAGATTTTAAGCGTTTTACTGACTTCGGTTCACCACTTATAGAAATAAGAGCAAATGGAGATTTTGTACGCATCTCATTATCTGGTAAGGAAATTATCAAAAATCGTGTACGAGTGGCAATTTTATCTATGTCTAAATTGGGTAAAATAAGGCCTTTACCCGGGCACATCTGACTTGGATCCATAAGAGTAAACAAAGCTTCATACTGGCGTGCCTCCACCCACCACGGAGTCCAACAAGGGAGGCAGTGTGCCGGTCATCTGGGAAATGCCAGGCTCGGCGCTTACCTGGAGTACACCCTGAATATAGTGCTACAGCATCAGGGTGAAGATCCAACGGGTAAACCCGCCGCCCCTTATCTGTAGCACTAACCCTACAGCAATGTCTCTCCGGGGACACCGAAGAGAGGTATCACCAGCCGATTGACAGAAGCGGGCTCACTCCTGCCTCCCGTCTACAGCGAAGCGTGGGCCAAAGGGAACGCAAAGGTATCCTCAGGACACCATTTTCCTCCTTACGGGACGCCGCACCGGGAAACGTGCGGGTTGGCAAACCAACGGTGTTAGTAAAACAAAGTACGAATATCAAAAGTAAAGAAAATAAAATTAAATATCAAAATGCAACCAAATAAACGCATTACAAAATGTAAACCAAATTGTGTTAATAACAATACAATCTTATCAAAAATAAAGAAATTGAATAATTTAAATGTGTATATTTATGAAACACATATCTGTGGTCTAGATGGGAAATGAAGAAAAAAGGAATATGAATGACAAGTAAGAGGGTCGAAAATAGGGAAGGATCACTAGGGTATCCGGAGACGTGATACCTGTGTTTACCAAAGACAGTAAACCCCTTGGGAAAAGGAAAAGATCACTAGAGAACCTCGGGATTGTGACACCCGTACTCACCTAAAGAAGGTGAGCACCTGAGGGGACTGTAGGTGGATATCCATTTACAATATCTCGAACTCGTGTTCCAACCACCATACTTTGGATCAAATATTAGAAATGATCTTCTTTATGCAAGTTAACACCTTCATGAATACGTTTGAACTGATTCCAAAAATTGCGCCATTCTTTAATGTCGCCATTGAATTTTACCTGTTAAATTTTTGGCATTTTCATTGATTGTAAAACATCTGGTTGAGAGGCACTTTTTTCTGGTAGCGCCAATGCTTGTATCATTTTTTTCTAAAATAATGTAAGTGATAATAACAGAGCAAACGGAAACTGTTTTTCTAATTTGTGTAATGGTACCATAAAGAATCCAGCTATTAATGCAAAAAAGTTATAGTTTATTTTTAATTCTCATCACACACACACAAATCTGAAAGATTGAATCAGAAAGATGTTAAATCTTTAATATATCAGTCCCTTTAGAATTTTATCAAATCCAAAAAGCATATTTTTCATCATTAAATTTTATAACGAAGAAATGAACACACTATTATTAAATTAGCTGCTAAATTACTTTTAAAATCTTTAAAACCAACAAATATTAAAAAATAAATAAATATTAAATTTCTGGCAACAAATATCAAAAATTTCTGGCAAATAGTCAATATTACTGCCTACGTTGAAAATGTGGTTTTTCGACCACATAAGGCAATTTTTTTTTATTTCAAAATATTATAGTTTGAACATTTTTCTTTCCAAAACAGTTTTTCTTTTTCCTTAACACAAAATAGAAATTAAGTTAGAGTGATTTTAAAAAACATCACTCTCTGCTAAAGGGAACCGGAAGTAGCATTTCAAAACCGGAAGTTGCAGAAAATTGCAATTTTTAACTCAAATTTTACAGTTTCTCTCATTTTTTTAATTTATAAAATATAATTCCGTAATTTTTCTAGCGTTTAAGCCATTACTTTATTATTAGTGTAGTTATTTCTTGCTAAAAATTGGCAACAGACAGTCTGTTTATATACATTCTAGCTTGTGTTTTTCTTAAGCTATATGTTTGGTCTCTTTTTCTCACAAAAATTGATATTTTACTTTAAAAATTTGCTTAAAAGTTTTTTAAAACATTCTAAATATGGGCCATAACTATAAATCTCGCCCAAAAAAGCGAAAGTTTTCCGGAAATCAATATAGAAACAAACGTTCAAGTATAGATGCTCAAGATACACCTACTGGAAGTAACATTGAACGGAAAACTGCAAGTGCATCAAAGCTTGAAGTTGTGAATGATAATTTCTCAGAAAAAAGTTCTAGGAATTGTAATGAAATATTCGGACATCGAATATTTAATATCACCACTTTGCTTTCTGTTTTTTCAGTACTCTGTTGTCCAATTTGTTTACATGATGAACTCAGTTTGACAGAGGACTCTAGGTATGGAATATGCTCAAACTTTTCCATAAAATGTAAGAACTGTGATTTCTTAAAAGGCTTTACTTCATCGGAAAAAATCAACAATAATTTTAATCTGAATACTCTGATTGTTTTTGCCTTAAGAGTTATTGGAAAAGGGTACACTGCTGGAAATAAACTGTTCGGTATGTTGGACTTGCCTTTCCTTTCCAAAAAAGCTTTTCGAAATCAAGAATTAAAGATTCAGCAGGCTGCATCCATAGTTTCTATAGAAAGCATGAAAAATGCAACAACTGAGGTAAAAGAATTAAAAAACTCGCCCAAAGAATCATTAAGCTGCTGTGGCGTGTCGATGGATGGGACTTGGCAGAAGCGTGGCTACTCGTCTCACAATGGTTGTGTCAGTTGCATATCCATTGACACAGGAAAGATTTTGGACATTGAAATAATGTCACATTTTTGTAGAACGTGTTCAAATCTGACTAAAGTTCCAGGTGCTGCTTCTAATACACATGTTTGTTTCAATCATAAGGGTTCTGCTTCAAGCATGGAGACTGTCGGAGCATATCACATATTTGAGCGATCAGAGAATCTACGTAAATTACAGTACACGGATTACTATGGTGATGGGGATTCCAAAGCATATGAATCGGTAAAAAATATGTATGCTCCTAATACAGTTAACAAACTAGAATGCATTGGTCACGTGCAGAAAAGGGTTGGGACTCATCTCAGAAAATTAAAAAAGTCGGTGAAAGGATTGGGAGGAAAGGGAAAATTGACGGACAATTTGATCGATAAATTGCAAAATTATTACGGAATAGCAATTCGCAGTAATACAAACAATTTAGCAAACATGCAAAGCACAGTTATTGCTGCGTTTTACCACTGCTGTTCCAGTACCGAAAAGCCTATGCATGGTCAATGCCCAACTGGAACCGATAGTTGGTGCAAATTTCAAAAAGCAAAGGCACTAGGTAAAATATTCACCGCCAAATCCCCTGGACTTCCACAAAATATATTATAAATATTGTGAAACCACAATACTTAAAACTGTGTGATCAAAAACTTTTAGAAAAGTGTTTGCATGGAATGACTCAGAACGCCAATGAGAGTTTCAATGGTGTTCTGTGGAACATAGTTCCTAAACAAAACTTTGTTGAACTTCAAACTTTACAATTAGGGGCATATATAGCAGTTTTACAATTTAATGAAGGTGCTAGTGGCTTATTAAAAGTAATAAATAAGCTGGGATTAAATGTTGGTAGTTATATGGTACGCGTATTAAAATTGTATGACTATCGACGGATTAACTACGCAAAAAGACATTCACTACCCTTTACAAAATTGAAAAGGAAACAAACACGAGCTCACCGAAAGAAAAAAGGGTTGCGCCAGGAAGAAAAGGAAGGTGTAACATATCATCCTGGTGAATTTTAGAAAATTTTGTAAAGTATGTATACCTTTTTACATTAACATAAAACTTTAAATGAGTTTTTCTCAAAATTATGTTTTCGAAAGAAACTTCTTACGAGATGCATGATATTTTAAGAACAAAACAAGATAATGCTTTAAAATTTTGTGTGAATGTTTTTTGTACTATTTTTCATAAAGTGAACCAAAAGTTTTGTTGTAGGTTGAATAGTTTTTCATTTAGTGTAGTTTTTATGAAGAAAAACCTTAAAAATATCAAAATCTTCATATTATAATGTATAATTGCCTGTAATTTTTTTGTATTTTAATATTTCTCTTAGATTTTGGTTCATTTTAAGAAGCACCATAGTATGTATGTTGTGTATAAAGGAAATTAAGATAACTGCATTAGAATGTTTTGTACAGTGTTTCCCGTTTTAGTATAAATTTGGTAAAATTTCCTTCAAAACAACCAATTTTTCTAAAAGTACAATAGTTATTTTAAAATGTTTATGTATTTACATATTTTTTTCTACTTTTCTTCCTAAAAATACTCAATTTTTTTCAAAAAATTGTTTTTTTTAAAAAAATTTGGGTCCGAAGGTAGGCAGTCACCTTAACTAATAAAGTATATTTTGACTGAGCAGAATTTCAAATATGTTTTAACTGAAAAATTCCAAACTGATAATTTAGAAGCCACATTTAGACAATGCAGACAAATGCCTGGGTCAAATTATCATGTCACGGTATAGGAAATTTAGAAAGCAGAGAGAAAAAAAGTTATGCGTTAAAATCGTGCTATCTATGCACTCAGATAAATATGGTACTATTTCACTGAAATATTTAATTTAAAATAATTCAGGTGAAATATTTAATTTTAAAGTAGATTTCAATGAAATATTAAACATTTCAAATAAATCAGAATAGAAGAGTATCACGTTTTAATGTGCATAGTGGGTTATTGCATGCATAATATTAAATTTGAATGCCCCGATTTCAAATATAGTGTTATGAATTTTTGCGTAAATATTTTGTATTTGGATGTGTAATGCATTTATATTACTTTATGTTATATGTTTATTTTATAATAAAATTGTAATATATATTTGCAAGCAATGCCGTCCCTTACATTACAATGACGATTCAATGGGAACTCGGCGAAATCTTGGCGATAGAGCCAAGTTTGCATCATTTTTAGCGGCCAATTTGGCGACTTTGGTAACCATTTGGGCAAGTTCGGGACTCTATGGACTCTTCTAGAAATTAGTGGAGAAATCCACTAACTTCACGATCTATGACGCCAGCGGATTTTTCTCGAAGGATCCGCCAAGGACTATAATTAGAAAGACGCTCGCCGAAGCTGAGTTAGTCTTTGACTTGGAGTTAATAGTCGTGCCTTGACCCTGAAAAGTCATCTAGAGATTAGCTCGGCTGTTGAGTAGGACGAGTGTTGTTCTTTCACATAAGTGTATTTTTGACTCTGATAGTTGTGCTGTTGATGATGTGAATACCTTCTGAGATTTATTTTGTGAATTTCGCTATATATCCTGTATTTCAAGGTTTGGATTTTCGATAATAAATTTCCATCACTCTTAAAGAACTGGCTTGCTCTTTGTGACTGATCTGTACAAAATCCTTGAGCAACGTAACAATATATTTGTTTTAGATAAAGATATCAACTTTTTTTTCGTCTCAGAAGGGACAAAATGTTTGAGACTTCTGAATGGAGAAGGTTTAAAAATGCCCTTAGATATATTTATGAAAATCATTTCAATGCACTATTTCATTTTTAATTTTTTTAATATAGAAAGCATTCTAGTCAAAATTTCTTAAAGTTGATTGCCAATTCTCTTGCTTTAAAAGCATATCTGGAATTACATAAGTTGTGCAGAATGTCTTTCATTCGTTTCATTTACCTTGAGTAAACTGTACACATCTGCATTTTCATATTTTAAAAAAATATTCGGGAACATATGCTTAAATACTTATTCAAAAAAAGCGCAGTAAAGAAATTTTAACTGTGAAAGAGATAGTAGAAAAATAAAGAAATTTAAGGCCAATTAAATTAATATCTGATTTTTATATATCCCTGCTTTATTTATTAAAATATTCAATTATCGATTCGTATAATCTTCAATGCGTATGTATATCCTATTTTAATTCATTTTTTCTACTATGTAGATTTTATGAACACGTTTAATAGTGTTCACATAATTATTACTTAAAAAAAATTCTATTTATTTGCATTAGTCGTTTAAATTATTTTCATTATTCGAAGAATGTTAATTAAATGTAAAATGCTAATTTTTTCATTTAAAATTTTTGTTGGATTACCTGATTATATAAAGTTTTTATTTTAAAGCATAAAAATAATGTAAAAATTAGTTTAAAGAATATCATTCAAAACTTGAAACTTATCAATGCATTGCCTCATTAATGATGTAATTCTATGAAAAGTATTATTTTATTATGTATATATTTTCTAACGAATAATCTAGAATCTATTTTTGCTATGTACCGTAAAATGCGGCATATAACGAATACCTATACTTTCAAGCTGCATTTTTTTTAAAAAAATTAGGTATATTCACCGCATCTCCTTTTTTTACGAAGAAAAAAAAATTAAATTACATGCAATGATCTTATGTTTTGAAATAATTTATTCAAGGTATTAAATATATACCATTATTCTTTTTTTTAAAAAATAGTTTTGTCTTCTAGAATTACAATTCTTTAATTCATAAAGCATGTCATTTCTTTTAAATAAATAGTGTTTCGATATATGTAGAAGCATTGTTTTTTTATGCTCCTTTCTTTTTCATTTTCATACGCAAAAGATAATCCATCCATTCCTTGCACCTCAAAGGCGAAATAAATTAAACGAAAAGTAAGAAAAATCCGAAAGTGCACTCCACAAGGTTTTTTATAATTAATAAACTAGAAAATTCTCAACTCTATCTGTTTTTCTCCATAAAATATCGAAAAACTGATATATCGACTTTTTAAAAAAATTGTATATCCTATTTATTGGTGCATGAAAGCATATAAATAAGTAATTCATGAAAATACTGTTCTCCATTTTCTTTTATTAAAAAATTCTCAACTGTATCGTTTTCGCTCATATTTAGTGTGGCAACATTAGCTGGAGTTAAACTGCTATCGCGGGAGTCCTCGGTTAGAGACGGGGCATAGCTCGGGACTTCCCATCATTAGAAAGCCAATTAAAGTATCGCACACAGACGCAGGCTTGCTTCATGTTTCTTGACATATTATAAATTTTAAAAGTATTTGATGTGAGAATAAATAATAGAGGTACTGAGCATTTTTCATAATTTATCAATCATGTCAGGCTTAGACACTAAGAGAGATAGAGATAAAGGTAGAAAATGGGAATCTGGTGCACCAAAAAAAAAAAGAAGAAAAGAAAGAAAAGTGAAAGAGTTGTATCCAAAGGTTTAAATTTCAGGTAAGATGAAATTTCAAGGTTAGACTGAATCTGGCAGTACAGAATCAAATGAACCGGTTCCTTCGACTTCTCAACAACATTTATCCGTACCTCCGTTGAATTTGGGAATTACTCCAGATCCACCGACAATTGATACCTATCGGCAATAATCGGAAATAGAAATATTATAAAAGCTTGTCAATCATAATCTGATGCTTAGATTTCTTGTTCACGTTGAGTCACAATCAAGTAGAAGAGATTGACATAAGTTCTTCGCCTGTGAACAGAGATGCCAGTGACGTAGTGAAACAAGCATTTTCCAGTTTTGTCTGGATTGTGTACGTTTCCCATGACAGATGCTCACCGGTCATGATATAGTTAAAAGTGGTTCCACACCATTATCTAAGCCATGATATTCAAAATAAATTGATCACAATCGTGCCAAACACAGTTATTAGTGAAGTGATTGGTAGGATAAAAGAAGTAAAATATTCTTTTTCACTCGACTACTCTACAAATTGTAGTAGAATTTAACAAATGTCGTCATCTCTCTTAAGATATTGTAGTACATCAACTGGAAGTATAGAAGAAAACTTGATCAGATTTCTTGCTGTCACTGAAACGACTGGAGAATATTTGACAAATGCAATACTGGGAGAACCAGAAAAAAATAGCTTAGATATTCAGAACTATTGTGGGGAAAAGGATACGATAATGATGCAAATATGGTAGGCATAAATAGTGGACTTTATATAAACTCGAATATTAAATATAAATCTCGGGGCATTTTCAGACCTTGCGGTTGTCATAGCAGGAATCTACTATTGGTAGACGCGGATAATTCGTCAGTGGCAACAAAAACATTTTTTGGTTTTATTCAGAAGAATTCCCCCCCCCCAAGTTCCAGAAAACACTGGAAAATTATCAAAGATAAATTAAAGCTTACTATTAAGCCTTTATCAGACTCAAGGTGGGAAAACAGAATCAAGGCGGTGAAGGCCGTATTATTACAATTTGATGATATTGTTTAATGCATAGAAAACTTAAAAAACAAACGGAACAATCCGACACACTCAGGGATTGTGATTCCGTTTTAAATGAAATGCTCAGTTTGGAGTTTATTGCATCACACATTAGATGTATGAGTTATAAACGCGTGTCAATACCATAAGCAAATTATGTCAATCTGTACAAGCCCATTTATGCATTACTCTTGAACATTTACGTACATTTTGAAGTTGTATCAAAGAGTATCGACAAACTGATTTCGGAAAATGCTTGTCTGATGCTCGTAAGTTTATTGAGAAAAGCAGCTATGATTTGCCAAAAGATTTTAAAAATAAAAGGGTAGCCAAAAAGAGAAGAATGTTTGTTTATGAAGGCGGCGATCAACCTATAGTCTGCCAAAAACCAGTTTGTAGCAGACTTTTTTTAATACTATGATTGATTCTGTGATGAGCAATATGGGTTCAAGATTTATGTCTTTTAATCATTTTGAAAATTTGGGTTTTCTCTATGACTTAAACAAGTTAAAAATATTCCAAAAAAAGCAAATACTGAAAAACTCTCAAGATTTACACACATTCCTGATAGTAGGTGAGAGCAGTGACTTCGAACCGTACGAATTATATGAAGAATTGCAAAATATGATCCCAAATTTACCCAACACCATTACAGACGTAAAACATCTGCTACAAGATGTCATAGAGAACAATTTGAAAGAATGTTTCCCAAATATTTACATTGTCTTTCGAATTTTGTTAACATTACCTGTAAGTACTGCTTCTGCCGAGAGGAGCTTTTCAAAATCAAAACTGATAAAAAAAATTATGTAAGAAATACAATGAGTCAAGAAAGACTTTCCGCTTTAGCAGTTTTATTTATTGAAGCAGATATAGAATCTAGATAAATTACGAACCAATCATTAAGGATTTCAGCAAAACTAAAAGTAAGAAATAAGTTTCTTTAATTTTTTTTTCTCTTTTTTCATTATTGGTTAACGTGCCAGATAAATATGAGTAAAAAGTTTGATTTTTTTCTTCATGAATAAAAAATTGTTTTTTTTTCCATTTTATAAACCCTCTTCTTACGCCACCAGAGGGCCTCTTGAAATATATCTCGCCCATATTAAGTTATGAACTCGCGCCACCACTGCTCGGCGTGTAACGCGCATCCACAAATTTCGATCTTATTATTGGTGTTAAAAGTGTGTTATACGCCGGATTTTACGGTAATTACTAAAACTGTTTGTATATATTTTTACATGCATTTTCTTATAATTCTTAATCTTTTGTTATGAATCGTTGATTCCAACAAAATGTTTAAAAGAGGGTATTGCGACATAACGTCAAAGAAGAAAACGTACCCTGTACATGGCGAGTAATACATTGGGAGAGTATGTGGCTTTGGCGTTAATGTCCTTGGTCGGACATCTGGACTGTCAACGCAGGTGTGACTGTTAACACTATGGGTTGAGCATAACTGTAATGTGCGCGTCCATAGGCAGTGATTGTCCGTCTTAAGAGACTGGCACCTCGACAGATGGCGGCGGGTCACATCAAAAGAGGAAAAGGTGGCGAGGTGGTTCGAGAACCAGATGCCGGACAAGCCTTTGTAGGGGAAACCTTTGAGAGGGACCAGAGCCATTGTTCAGCCTGCACTAGTGATAGGCTGGTGAGATCTAGGGTTCAGGGTGCAAAACCTTGAGGCCTGTCAATGGGAGTTGACGAAGGGTGTGGAGTTGACCAGTCCAGGAGTTTAAAAGGGTCGACTCAGCAAAAGAAGGGATCGACTCCGGAGACGGTATCCCGCGGAAAAAGACGGACGTGACTTGATCGAGAGGAAAGATAAATTGTGGAGGCAAGTATCCTCCGGAAGGAAATGATCTCGCTTCACGTGTCGGCCTAGTGGCGAGGGGCAGAGAGAGGGACGCTGGAGATTCCTGACTTTGATCCTGAGGACTAAGAAGAAAGCGCGAGGCGAGTGCCCGCGCGCGGTAGTAAAATTCGGTTATTATAATAATTATCTTACACTATTAAAATTCGAAGGTAACCAAACGTATCTATCTATCTATCTATCTATCTATCTATCTATCTATCTATCTATGTGCGTCTATCTTCTCACGAACCGTACGACGCAGAAAGTCGCGGAAGGTACCAAAAGATCGGGAATTTTTCGGGGAAGCCGTATTGCCCATTTATATTCCGATATTGTAATTAGTTGAAAATATATTAATTAAAAACCTTAAAACGCCTAATTGTTTTACTCCTGCCGGTTGTTTACTTGGCAGAACTTCCGTTCCGTTTCGGCCGAGCGGTGATTCAACGTTTTCCACCATTTTAAAATTGCCATCCAATTTACACTGGGGAAACCAGACAAAAAATAATTACAGAATCGGAAAGATCATTTATTTCGCCACGATACGGTATAATTTTGTTTGTAAAGTAACGATATTTTCTAATTTTTTTCAAATTTTTTAAAATAGTGTTAAAACTGATGCGTTTTTATGAAAATTATTTCTAAATCTTTGGGTATAAATTACTTTTCGTGTTATCAAATCGATATCCTACACTAATTAATTTTAAGTCTTTCTCTTTTAGATCCATTCATTTAAAAAATAAAATTCCCAAAACTTTTCTTTTAAAGAATTTTTAAAAAGTAGTCCCAATTTTTACTTCACATTGAATAACTTCGTTATTTATTAAATTTATTGCACGAAACATTTTTTCCGTGTCTAAAGCAATAGTATCCGTAACATATACGAAGATTGAAAAAATTACTTTAAAATTACGGATTTTAAAAAACATTTTGTGAATTTCGTAAACTGCTGTTTTTCTCAGAAATAACTTAAACAGTCGTTTTTGTACATTTTTTTATTTCAAAGTACGTTATTTTTGCAAATAGTTTGTGAAGTTTGAGAGCATTAACTTAAAAATTATGCCCTAAAAATGAAGGTAATGATTTTTAAAATAATTAATAATTCGCGATTTTACATTTAGCCAAACATTGGCGTCGAAAATTAGCTTTGCGCCAAAGGCTTTTGAAATGTTTCGCCGTCGACCGCATCTAACTCAAGGGTTACACTAAAAAAATTCTGCCTTAAACAGGGGGAAATCAGTAACTTTGGCGAGTAAAAAAAAAATGCGAGTGAAAAAGTTATTTTTTCGTCAATTTTTCTTTATATAATTTTCAAAATTAAATAACTATATATGTCAGATTAAGATGATAAAATGCATTCAATGCATTTCTGAGATTCATTTAAAATATTTATCAGTATCGAAATGTTTATTCTCTTTCATAAAATTTGTAGTTTACTTTAAAATAATGCCTAATGTATATTTCTTTTTTTGACATATAAATCCGTAAAAAAAAAAAAGGAAAAATTTGCCCGTTTCGAAATTTTTTTTTTTGGAAATAGTCAGTTAAATAGGCATAAATTCCTTAGAAAAAAAAGCTATGTTTATATTATATATTCTTTATTATAAATTGCTTTTTATTAAAATATCACAAATCAATAAATTTTTTGCAATACATTTAAATGTAATCGTGAATCGAAATTTTTCAATCGTTATGTGAATATCCTGTGGATCCCCTCAATTAAAAGTTAATTTCAATTTGAACCTCTCCGAAGATTTTTTTTTGATTTTTTTGCGCATGAGTGGTAGACGAAGGTCAATCTTAAAGTTTCAGTTTTGAAATGAGGCAGATATTTGTTCTCAGTGACGTAAGAAAGAGGGATTTCCCCCTTTTCATTCATCTTTCTTTCTCTTTTCCCTAGAGAAATACAGTTGAAAGTTGTGGGGGGGGGGGATTCGCGCATGCGCTTAAAGACAAATTGTTTCAACCAATTGCCCGTATATAAACCCTGGCTGCTCTGGTTTACCACCATTTCTCAAATTTTAGGATTTCTCTGGTCAAAGAAAAAAAAGATAAATACTCTCTTTTAAAGTTTTAATTAGTATTTTTAGTTTGTTTGATTGTTTCTGTTTTAGTTTAGCTGTCGATTTTCAAAGGAATTACTCAAACCTAACGTATTTATTTGTAGAGTATTAGATCAGTGCAAAACTTTAAATTCATTTTGTATGTGTCTTTTTTTAAAAGTTAAGCTGTAAAGTTTTAATTAGTATTTTTACTTTGTTTGATTGTTTCTATTTTAATTTTGTTGTAGATTTTCAAAGGAATTCTTCAAACGTAACGTATTTATTTGCATAATATTAGATCAGCGATAAACTTTAAATTGATTTTGTATTTGTCTTTCTTAAAAGTAAAAATAGGTGCTTGAAACTTTATTTTGTAGTAATTTATTTAGCATGTTTTAATGTTGAAAATCATTGCATCGTATTAATTCAATCACTATATTATTCTAAACTTGTATTTGCTATATATAACTGTCATTGAACGTAATTCAGGTCTAGCTGTAAAGTTTTAAATAGTTTTTTTCCCCGCTTTGTTTTAAATGTTTTCATCTGCAATGCCTAAACGGAAAAGAAGCATTACAGGTGATGCTGCCCGTAGAAGGCAGGCAATTAGAGAAGGCAAAAGAAGAGCCCCTGAAACTGAAGAAGAAAGAAACAGGAGATTGTCAGCCATGGCGCAACGTGTCCAGGAGAGAAGAGTGGAGGAAACGGAAGAACAGAGAAGTCACCGATTGGCTACCATGGTACAACGTGACCAGGAGAGAAGAGCGGAGGAAACGGAAGAACAGAGAAGTCACCAATTGGCTGCCATGGAGAAGAGCGGAGGAAACGGAAGAACAGAGAAGTCACCGATTGGCAGCCATGGCACAACGTGACCAGGAGAGAAGAGCGGAGGAAACTGAAGAACAGAGAAGTCATCGACTGTCAACCATGGCACAGCATGCAAGAGGACGCCGTCTGAACGTCACTGAAGAACAAAATATCCTTCAGATACAAATTATTTATGCCGCAAGAACCTTTCTTTACCCTGTTGTTGAAGAGCATAACTGTGGAGAAATGGACAATGTTTGTCTGAAATGTGGGGGTTTGTATTTTGGGGCAGAAAAGAATGTCAGAGGAGCTTACACCCATTGCTGCCATAATGGGAAGATAATTGAAGAAGCTTCAACATATCCAGTAGAAATGAAAGGATTGATGGATGGTAGTCATGATTTATCTGAGCATTTCAAGAAAAACATAAGGTCGTACAACAGTGCTCTGTCCTTTGCTTCAATGGGCGCACAGATTGTACCACCTGCCGGTAGAGGAGCATATTACTTCAGAATTCATGGTCAAATTTATCTCAGGACTTCTCATTTACATCCAGCTCAAGCAGGAGAAGTAAAATTTGCTCAGTTATATGTTTTGGATTCTGAACTTGCTACTTGTCGACGAATGGAGCGTTGTCAAAATTCTGAATGCAATCTGGAGCTTGTGAGAAGATTTGATGAGATAATTAGAAGAGTCAACGCTTTTGCAGCTGCGTACAAAATGATGTGGGAACTGGAGCAGCAGGTGATTCGTGAAGAAGGACATGGAGGCGTCGGAAAACGTTACCATGTACATCAGTGATAAGAGACTTGATTCTGACTAGCACAGAGGAAGATATAATGCTCCCAAAACAAATGAGGTTGCAATGGTGTTTAAAAGCTCTGATGGCATTCGACCGAATAACCGGGAAATCGGCATTTATGCCAAACAACGCCAACTGTGCAGGATTAATACTCTCAATCCTAACTGCGATCAAATGACTTACGTTTTACTTTTTCCATGTGGTGAGAAAGGTTTTCGCGTTAATCAGTTTTACCGAGTTACAAATTTATGTGCACCATTTATCAGTTCGGAAAGATATTTTCAAACCTATTTTGCATGGAGGTAAGCTTATGCAGCAGTATGTTGTGGATTCTTATGTTAAGGTTGAGGGTAACCGTTTGAATTACATTCGTCACAATCAGAGAACGCTGCGAGTTGAATCGCATTTGGGTCTTGCTGACCACGTAAATGCTCTGGCTACCGAAGCTGGCATGAAGGCAGGTGTTACCCTCATTCTGCCATCAAGTTTCATTGGAAGTCCTAGAGCAATGCAACAGAACTTTCAGGATGCCATGTCGGTTGTTAGAGATTTTGGTAAGCCCGACTTGTTTTCGACTTACACTTGCAACCCAAAGTGGAAAGAGATCAAAGACAACCTTTTTCCTGGACAAATGCCTCATGATTGTCCCGACTTAGTTGCCAGAATTTTCGACATAAAAAAAAAACCACTTTTGCAAGATTTGAAAAAAAAATGGTATTTCTGGTCGCATAGTTGCAGACATTCATGTCATAGAGTTTCAGAAGAGAGGACTACCGCAAATGCATCTATTGCTGATATTAGCAGAAGAGGATAAAATAAGGAACCCGGAGAGCATCGATCGGATAGTCTCAGCAGAACTGCCAGACAAGACAGTGGATCCTAGATTGCATGAAATTGTCAAATCTACAATGATTCTTGGACCTTGTGGTGAGTTGAACCCCAATGCTCCATGTATCGTTGATGGTGTTTGCACAAAGGGATACCCCAAGCAATTTAGAGAAACAACTGCTGAGAACATCAATGGTTATCCAATGTATAGGCGTTGTGACAATGCAAATCATATTGTGATAAATGGCAATGTTGTTGATAAAAGGTGGATTGTGCCGTATAACCCATACCTCACCAAAAAATACAATGTCCATATTAATGTGGAAATCTGCAGTTCGCTGAAGTCCGTCAAATATATCTTCAAGTACGTTTACAAGGGTCATGACTGTGCAAAGGCTGTCTTCGAGGACAATGTCCAGGGGCTAATTACATGGGATGAGATAAACACCTTTTTGAATGCAAGATATGTATCTGCACCTGAAGCAATGTGGCGACTTCTAGAAAAGAAAATGCACGAGAAATCCCATGCAATCATTCGTTTGCCAGTGCATTTGCCAAACATGCAGCCGGTGTACTTCTTGGATGATGAAGAGCGTCAAGCACTGGAAAGAGCTGCTCAAAGGAATACCATGCTGACAGCTTGGTTTGAATTAAACAGAACGGATCCTGATGCCAACAGTTACATATATGCTGACATTCCGAAGCATTTTGTTTGGAAGAACAATAAATGGAGAGACGTGTACGATTGGGAGACCGAATTGTGTCAAGGTTATATTCTGTTAGTCCGAAAGACATTGAACGATTTCATCTACGGATGCTTCTGTTTCATGTTCCGGGAGCTAAGTCTTTTGAAGAGTTACGAACCTTTGAGGGTGTTGAAATGATTTCTTTCAAAGAGGCGTGTCGTGTTAGGAATTTGTTGGAAGATGATGGTGAGTGGAGAAACTGCTTGAGGGAGGCATGTAGCTTTCAAATGCCATCAAAGTTAAGGCAGTTGCTTACTTTTATTTGCGTTTTTTGTAATCCAACATCACGTCTGGCACTTTGGGAAGAATTCAAATCTTATTTGTCTGAAGATTTTGAGTTCCACACCTCAGTGCAGCAAAGTGTAGATCTTGCATTGCACAACATAGCCGATCAACTTCATGCTCACAACATGACCCTCATGAGCATTGGATTGCCAGAACCTGCCATTTCTCACGCATATGTCAATACAGATTTTTACAACTTAGAAGAAGTAAGGCAAGAAGGTGAGAGACTAATGTCAATGTTGAATCCGGAGCAGCGTACAATTTTCGATGCAGTTATTCTTGCAATCCAAGATGTTGACGAGGCTTCATCTAAGGCATTTTGTGTGAATGCTTTTGCTGGGTCCGGCAAAAGTTTTTTATTCAATGCCATAATTCATTCAGTAAGAGGATTGGGGGAAATTGTTGTTCCTGTTGCATGGACTGGAATTTCAGCTATATAATTTTGGAAGGCGGCAGAACAGCGCATTCAAGATTCAAGTTACCGGTCCCCATTCTGGATAATTCATCATGTGGTGTTCGTCATAACACTGAAGAGGGAAATAATTCCTGATAAAAGATTATGATCTAGACAGAGATCGAGCGCTCTGTTAAATGTTCAATACCTGAAGAGGGAAAATTTCTTAGGGCGGCGAAGATTATTATTTGGGATGAGTGCACTATGACTCCTCATCATGCTTTGAGTGCGGTTGACAGGCTTTTCAGAGATCTGATGGACTTAGACGTACCGTTTGGAGGCAAGGTTTTTGTTCTTGGTGGTGACTGGCGACAGATTTTACCTGTTGCAGTACATGCTAATAGAACAGCAATTGTTGAGATTTGCTTGAAGAATTCACCTCTTTGGAGCTCATTCAAGCAATTTTCACTCTTTAGGAATATGAGAACAGAACCCCATGAACAGGATTTTGCAAGTTGGCTTCTGCATCTCGGCAATGGAACTTTGAAGAATGACTGCCAATAAGGAGAAGATATTGTGGAAATTCCCGAAGAATGTGTCGTGATGGAGTCCATTGTTGATGAAATTTTTGGATCATCTGTTTTTGATATGAAATGTCTGTCGGGAAAGGCTATTTTATGCCCCAAGAATGAGGATTCTCTGAAAATCAACGAACAAGTTTTAGCAAGATTTTCAGGCCAGAATGTTACATATTTCAGCGCAGACAGCATTATTTCTGAAGATCAAGAAGAACAGAACAATATTCAACTGGATTTCATCAACGGAAAAACTCCTTCTGGAATGCCACCGCACATACTTAATTTGAAAGTAGGAGCCGTGATTATGTTGCTCAGGAACTTAAATCCATCTGCAGGACTGTGTAATGGAACGCGTTTGATTATTCGGAAACTGATGCCCAATATAATAGATGCTGAAATTTTGACTGGGCATACAAAAGGCTCACGTGCCTTTATTCCGAGAATTACGCTTCATCCTTCTGACAGCAATCTACCTTTCCAACTTCAAAGGCGACAGTTTCCAGTTCGGCTTGGTTTTGCTATGACCATTAATAAATCTCAGGGACAGACTCTTTAAAAAGTAAGAATATATTTGCCACAGCTAGTATTTTCTCATGGGATGTTGTATGTTGCCTTCTCAAGAGCTACATCCATGTGTTACGTTCGCGTTTTGGTAAACGACACGAAGAAACAAGGGAAATTAAATGGTTCAAATAGAGTTTTTACAAAAAATGCTGTTTTCCGTGAAGTTTAACTTTAAGCTTTTGTGATACGTTAGAGTATAAGATGCCCTTGATTCTCAAATGCATTAAGTTGTCGAATCTACAATAGTTCATGGACCTTGTGGTGTGTTTTACCCCAAGTTTCTGTGTATTGTTGACGGATGACGTGGTGCATAAAATAGATTTTTGGTGTTCATTGGAAAGCATTTTGGATATGATGAGAGTATTCTTCAGTTGGATTGATGGTACTTACATTTTTGCATTTTTATTATAACACATTTATATCACATTTATAAAAATTATCAAATCTACAACAGTTCATGGACCTTGTGGTTTGTTTTACGCCAAGTTTCTGTGTATTGTTGATGGATAGTACTTACTTTTTTGCTTTTTTTATCTAACACAGTTTCTGTGTATTGTTGACGAATGACGTGGTGCATAAAATAGATTTTTGGTGTTCATTGGAAAGCATTTTGGATATGATGAGAGTATTCTTCAGTTGGATTGATGGTACTTACATTTTTGCATTTTTATTATAACACACATTTATATCATATTTATAAAAATTGTCAAATCTACAACAGTTCATGGACCTTGTGGTGTGTTTTACCCCAAGTTTCTGTGTATTGTTGATGGATGGTACTTACTTTTTTGCTTTTTTTATCTAACATACATACCATATTTATAAAAATTGTGAAATCTACAACAGTTCATGGACCTTGTGGTGTGTTTTATCCGCCTTTTCATTCTGGTTCCTTGCCTGAGTTAATTATAGAAGCATTTCATTCATTACGGTTATTTTTTTCAAAGTGCAGGCTTTTATTTTTAATAACATTTAATACTTTCCTTCCTTCTTAAAGAATTATTTGTGTTCAAGAACAGTGGACAGAAAAACACCTTAAAAATATTGTGATAATTTTGAAAAGTAGTATTCTGAAAATTTTCAAAATATGTGATATCCTGAAGATTTTATTGTAGTTTAATATTTAAAATAACGTGGTTGAGTGAAGTGATTCACAAATAAAAAGAATAAATAAAGATTTTGAGGTAAGCATTTAATTTAATGATAAACAGCTATGTTTTTTCCTTGGATTTTATATTTCTGGTGATATTTTGATTTTATGCTGATGTTGTGTAATATAACAATATTTCTTGAATATTTAAAATACTAAACAAGACATAATTAACCAGTTTTTTATGAAATAGCTGCATGATTATCTTTGAAAAATAAAATAAACCTGTTAATCTTAATTTTTTATAAAAAGCAAGTATTATAAAAAGAACTCTTTTTAGTCAATTCCTACTTAAAGAAAAATTTTGAAACCTGTTAATCTTAATTTTTTATAAAAAGCAAGTATTATAAAAAGAACTTTTTTTAGTCAATTCCTACTTAAAGAAAAATTTTGTTTTAGTTATTTCTTTATCAAGTAGTTACAATTGATATAAATATATATATATACATATGACACATAATTGCTATATTAAGTGACAAAGTACAAAACAATATTTCTTTCTTTGTATGGTGTTGGACTATTTTTTGTTTGTTTGTTTGTTTACTATATATTCATAAATTAAACTTAATTATTCCAATAAAATAGAAAAGCAAAAAATATAATTTCTAAGAGTTTTTCTACAATGAGTCAAAATCGATAGCGTTTTTATGAAAACGATTTCTGAATCGTTGCGCATGAATTTATTTTAGTGTTATGAAGCATGCTTTTTTTCCAGTTCGGCTTAGTTTTGCTATGACGATTAATAAATCTCAGGGACAGACTCTTCAAAAAGTAGGAATATATTTGCCCCGGCCAGTATTTTCTCATGGGATGTTGTATGTTGCCTTCTCAAGAGCTACATCCATGCATTACATTCGCGTTTTGGTAAACTACACGAAGAAACAAGGGAAATTAAATGGTTCAAATAGAGTTTTTACAAAAAATGTTGTTTTCAGTGAAGTTTTACTTTAAGCTTTTGTGATACGTTAGAGTGTAAGATGCCCTTGATTCTCAAATGCATTAAGTTGTCGAATCTAGAATAGTTCATGGACCTTGAGGTGTGTTTTACCCCAAGTTTTTTGCTTTTTTTTTTTTTACACACATCATATTTATAAAAATGTCACTTTTTCTTTAGAAATGTTATTGTGATTTCTAAAATTATAAATCATTAATAGTTGTATGAAATTTTGTGATGTGTTGAAGCCATATTTTCCATGTATCGTTTACAGTGTAATTATACTTCAAGCATTCTTTAAAGTTACGAAAGTTATTTTAACTTCAAAATATTTTTTCTTCGTTTTATGAAACATAATGTAATTTTGTAATACTTTTTTTCATTTATGTATCACATATAAAAGTATTTCTTGCATGTGAAAAATATTTTACATGTATAAAATAATGAAAAAAATATAATTAACAAGTTTTTGAATGAAATACCTGCATATTATCTTTGAAAAACACAATAAAACTGATAATCTTTACTTTTTTTCTTTAAAAAAAAAAGGTAGTCTGAAATTTAAAAAGATAAAATAAATAGACACTTTTATGAATGTACATATGTGCATTAGTATTTTTTGATTCTGAAAAATATGCACAATTTCTTAAAACTGCAATTGCAAAAGTCAATTTCTTTTTTAAAGTGTATGATGCGCTGGTACCCTTGAAAATTTAAAAATGTAGACATTAATAATGCAAGATAAGTGTATACATAATTAACTATTAAAACAGTTTTTTATTTAAACACTTATTTTGTGTATTGTGGAGTGAAATGTGGAACAGGGTCCTCGCCCCTCACTCTGGAAACTGTGCTTTAAATATAATATTTAACGCACAGGCAAATGATTCCACACAATTTTTTTTCCAATACAAAGGTAGTTTTAAATGTTACAAAAATTAAATAAATGGATACTGTTATTATCAATTTCATTGATCATGTTTTTTTTTAACTGTTAAAAAAAAGGTGCATTCAGTTAAATAAGCATAATTTCCTTAGAAAGACTAATAGCAATGTTCATCAATTATATACTTCATTATTAATTGCCAGTCTATTTCCCGAGCCTTGTAATGATACTTCAAGCATTCTCTCAGGTTACAAAAGTAATTTTAATTTCAAAGTATTTTTTCCTTTGTTTTACTGAACATATAATATCATTTTGTAATACATTTTTTCATTTATATACCACTTCTTACAGCAATATTTATTCAATATGAAAAATATTTTACACACATATGTACGATAATGAACAAAACATAATTAAACATGAAATAGCTGCATGCATGTTATATTTTGTTAGTTATTATATTGCTATTTCATAACTGTGTCATGATTCACAAGCTCACTCCTTTTATATAATTATTATAGTTTTTAGATTTTGATTTCATTCAGGAAATTTCATACCACTGAATTCATTACCAATAAATTTATGAATTCGTATAAAAAATATTTCTTGAATATGTGCAACATTTTATACACATATGTAAAATAATGAACAAAACATAGTTAGCCATATATTTTTAAAAAATATTATAAAACTGATTATCTTTATTTTTTTAAAAAAGGTAGTTTCAAAAAATTCACTTTATGAATTTCATTTGTCATTTTGTACGTTTTTTTGTCAATGCACATATGTATGCACTCGGTAAAAGCCCGTGCAACGCCGGGCCATGAAAGCTAGTTATTATTATTTTTTGTTCTCCGTATCCTGAAGATCCGATGCCCGGAGAAGAAGAGAGGAGTGGATATAGAGGTCTGGACAATTAGGACTAACTCATGAAAGTGACTTTCTTCATTTTTTTCCTTCCCAGTGAACTTCTGAATGTTGAAAATGAATAAAATTGTTATTTGATAACAATAAAAATTATTTTTAATGTTTAGCTTAGCTTCGAAACGAGTCCACGACACAACAGTATGAACCCTACCCTTGTGTACACCAATGAATTTTTAAATCACATTGTTCGTCACATTTTTTATATCAGTGCAAAGAAGAAAGTCAAAATTTAATATATTCAACATTTTTTTTGGTTTTACTTTAATTTTAAAATTTGGGTGCTCTTGGAAATATTACCATTTGAAGAATCTGTATAAACTGCAAAATCACACCAGGCAACAAAGGCACAAAACAGCTCTGTTACCGACCGGGAGGTCAAGTTTTACCGGCTACACGTGTAGTGACAATATTCATTTATTCATATGTGTCAAAAAATGTAGGTACTTGTTATTATTTAAGCATCAGTGACTACACGAAGGCTCTGTTAGCTTGTTGCACCCGCGATACAAAAGATGTAAAAGTTTATTTTTTTCACAGAAATAAAGTGCTAACGTTTTGAAACTTTGTAGGAGTAAGAAGAAATTAAATACAAACTTAAATCAATCGTTTTTAGAGTGTAATGTTTGTTGGATTTAAATAAACGTTAATTTAAATTGGTTGCACCCGCGATTGTGATGTTAGAATCGCGGGTGCAACTCTTTGACAACTAGCCTTATTGTGTGATTTATAATATATTTCATTGTTTTGATATGCCTTGAATAATAATATATGCTATGTATGATTGACGATACATATTTAATACCTGTGTTTATATTGTATTCTGCTTTTTTTATATAAACTTTGACTAAAATGACAACACAGCAACGCAAAGAGACTGCTTCGCAATAGGCAAAAATGAAATATAGGCAAAAGTTTAAAGAGAATCCTGAACTTCATGTAGACCCTCTTCATCGAGAAAGAGCTCGTGATTCAAAACGGAGAGAAGTAGTTAAAAAAATGGAAGCAGATGAAGACTTGGAAATATTGACTAGAATCAGATCAAAAGAAAGAACGCAGGTAACTAGAAAGCGTCGTAAAGAAGAACAAGTTAAGCAATCAGTTACTAGATACAACAGTCCCCACACACTAGGGAAAGCTATGGCCAAAGTGAAACGTAATTTACCAGCTAGTCCCATTAAAGCAGTGGAATTTGTAAAAAAGTTGCTGCAGAATTACAAGTTACTGTATTTGACAAAAATGACGCCCTAAAGCTGTGCTTGGAAAAACTGAAGGATGAAGGAAAAAAACAGATTTATGATTTTTATAATAGGGCATTCAATCAAAAATTTCTTCCAATCTTTAGACGACCATAGCATTTCCGTGGCATGAACCTCATTGTCTCGTTTCAAATACGCATTGGTTTTAAAATCGCCTATAACTATCATTAATACAGAAAATGATTGGGCCACGATGAAACGATTTAGAACCTCTTACAAATGACAAAATACAAAAAGAAATTCCGTAACCTGTTATGAGTGAGTGAGTGATTGTAGTGTTTAATGGCGCAAGAGCCAATGTTGGCCAAACTGCACCACACGTTTGTTAAAATATTTTAAAAATGCAGATGAAATATAAATATACAAGGGGTGATCAAATGAAAAGGTACGAAACGACACGGTAGGTACAAATATAGACTTTATTCAAAATATACACCATAGGCCTGAGCACAACGATCCCACTGATGAAGAAGCCGCAGGATTCCTTGTTCCCAGAATTCCTGTGCCTGTGACGAGACCCAGTCCTTCACAGTGTCCTTGAGTACGTCGTCCGAGTTGAAGCGCTTTCCTTTCAGGTGTTTCTTTAGTGGACCAAACACATGGAAATCGTAGGGTGACATGTCCGGACTGTAAGACGGATGGTCCAACGTCTCCCATTGGAACTTGTCCAGTTCCATTTGTGTGACTCTGGAGACGTGTGGACGCGCGTTATCATGGAGCAGAACCACACCCTCCGTGAGCAGCCCCGGTCTTTTGTTCTTGATGGACCTGCGTAGGCGTCGGAGTGTCTCACAGTACACATCGGAGTTAATGCTTTTTCTGTGCTCGAGTAATTCTGTGCTCGCATCATTTGGACGCCACTTTTTATAAGAGCCTTTGCTCTCTCTTGCGCATGCGGGCACCCACGCATGATCCGATCCCAGTCAGAGTCTCCAATGGCATCCCGAGATGTCTCGCTACATTCTCCCTTGGCGGAATATGCAAATATTTAACTGTTTCATTTTTATGTCGTTTCGTACCTTTTCATTTGATCACCCCTTGTATATTTTATATGTGCCTGTGCATGCACATACATAAAAATTAAAGTTAAAATAGTTTAAAAATAATTTTGTCAAATTAAATATAAAAACCCAATTTTAAAAATAAAGGCAAACAGCTTTTGGTGGGAGGTTTCCCCACCAAGTCAGACAAGGATAAAACAGATGTGTGAAAAAAAGTGATGCGATGATGGTTAAAAACTGGACAGTCAATTAAAATGTGATGCACAGAGTACGAGACCTTACATGAAGGACATTGAGGAGCATCCTCCCCAACAACAAATGCCTGTGCGTAAAGCGAGTATGACCAATGCGAAGACGAGTCAATTTGACATCAGTCCTTCGCATTGGCATCGCAGGCTATGCTCCTATGACAAGTTTCACAGAGTGCAGTTTGTTGTCCAACTGCTGACTCCATGATTCCTGCCAGATCTTAAGAATATGATGCAGGTTGACACGCTTCATATTTGATAGCGGAATAGCTAGTGGCAAAAAGGTCGTCGTCGACCGAGCCACACTATCCGCTTGCTCGTTGCCAATAATCCCTACGTAGCTGGGTAGCCAGCAAAATAATATATCAAAACCCTTGCTGTACAGTCGACTCGCGATGTCCAGTACATTGCACACCACTGGATGACGCCTATCGTTGTAATATTCAAGCGCTTCCAATACACTCATGCTATCAGTATAGATGCAGTACTTACGAGGCGTACTGGAGTCGATTAATTGAAGTGAACGGTATATGGCGACAGCTTCGGCAGTGAAAACACTGCAAGAAGTGTCGAGTCGATAACCGAGCATGTTATCTTCAATCACAACGCCACAGTCTGCGTAACCTGTACGTTTCGAACCATCTGTAACCACTATACTGACTGCGATGGTAAGTAAAGATGCGCTGAAAAACAACAGGTGCTACAGTGGATTTACTGTAAGAAGCAAAAGGGTTGATAAAACGGAAACGAGGCGTATTCCAAGATTGGAATTTCAAAACGTTTCTTTGCTGGATATCCACGTTAGGTAGGGCGAGTTCGGATACAAGAAGCTTCATCCTATCCATAAATGGCCGGATGTTAGACGGCCGTGCATCATATAGTCTCTTCATGATGGTACTCATGTACACGTTTTTTAGAGGATGGGAAGGCATGGACAAGACCTTAAAATAATAGGCAAGAGACAGCTTCCTCCGTCGTAGATATAGAGGAAGCTGGTTTGAGTCGACGTAGAGACTCTGCACTGGCGATGTGAGAAACGCACCAGAGCAGATTCTCAATGCCATATGGTGGACAGGGTCAAGTTTTTTTAGAGCAGATTTGCACGCCGATCCGTATACAACACATCCGTAGTCGATGCGAGAAAGTACGCTGGCTTGATACACTCTGAGTAATGATGTTCGATCCACCCCCCAAGAGAGGTGTTGGACAACACCTTCAAGAGGCTTGGAGACTTTTCACACTTCGTCCGCAAATGTAAGATATGTGGAAAGAAAGTGAGTCGGCGGTCGAAAATTACTCCGAGGAACCGTACGTCGGGGACTACGGGAATTTGTACATCACGGATGCGTATTTCGGGGTCGGGGTGAATACCCCGTTTGCGACAAAAGTACACGCAGCAACTCTTGCTAACAGAAATACTATGACCGTTCGTGTCGCACCATTTAATGATATTATTAACGGCAGTTTGTCATTGCCGCTCAATATGTCGTATGTCCGAGCCTTCACAACTGATTTGTAGGTCGTCAACGCATAAAGATGCCTGTATAGAGGGTGATAAAATGTTTAAAACAGGTGAAATATGACATATAAAAAGGGTGACACTCAAAATACTCCCCTGAGGCACACCCTTAGCTTGAGTAAAAGGAGAAGAGAGAGTGACACCCAGTCTTATTCTAAAAGTGCGTCTAAATAAAAAATTCTTTATAAAAATAGGCAAATTGCCTCTTAAACCGTAATCATATAGAGTGCGAAGAATCCCATAGCGCAAGTACGATCATATGCCTTCTCGATATCGAAGAAGACAGAAACCAGATGATTCCTCCGGACAAAAGCGTTTCTTATTTAGTTTTCCAGGATTATAACATTGTCAAAAGTGAAATTCTTCACTTAAGGAAGCCACTCTGAAACAGACGAATGCATCGGTTCTTCTCTAGTTGATAAACGAGACGGGCATTGACCATACGTTCTAGTGTCTTACAAAGGCAGCTCGTGATGCTATCGGTCGATAACTGAGAGGGTTCTTTGAATCTTTTCCAGGTTTTAGGATGGGAATCACTATGGCCTTCTACCATTGAGTAGGATACACCTGCTCCCTCCATATTCGATTGAATAGGTACAGGAGTCTTACTAGTGAATCCTTGTTCAAATGGCGAAGCAACTTATAGGATATTCCATCAGGACCTGGACTAGTATTATGGGCCAATGACAAGGCCCTCTTCAATTCCCACATGTTAAAGTCACAGTTGTATGGTAAAGGGTGTCGGCACCTGAAGTTGATAGGTGTCCGCTCTAAACGACTCTTAGTCGCCTGAAATACAGGGCTATATGAGTCGGAGCTGGACACACTAGCAAATGTTTGGCCAATCATGTTGGCCACATCAACAGGCGATGAGTAAATAGCCGACGATGTTTCCAATATCGGAATGGTAAAGTCCCAATAAAGACCATTCGATGCTTTCACCTTTCTTCCATAACAGTTGACTTGTTGTGGCCGATGTTATTGAAGATACATACTGGATCCAAGATTCTCTCTGACTCTGACGTCGTATTCTACGAGCTGCCGCTTTTGCACGTTTGAACGCTATGATATTTTCAGTGGTGTCCTGAAAATACCCCACGCCCTCCTTTGTTCCTTTTTTGCTTGTTGGCAGGAAGAATTCCACCATGGTTTGCACAGCTTCCGAGTATAATGAGATGTTTTCGGAATGGCTGCATCGGCAGCATTTCGAATAGCTTCAGTGACGTTAAATACGGCATCATCAACTTCCCTGCTCTGGACCATTGCGCCGGTGATAACCGCTAGCCGTGTGAATTTATCCCAGTCTGCGCGATGAAAATGATAAGTGGGAGGACGAAGTCGTGTCCCCGCAATATTAACATGCGAAACTAGGAGAGGAAATGATCACTGTCATGTAGATCATTGTCTGCCTCAAGATTCAAAATGGGTAGCAGTGTTGGCGAACAAATGGCAAGATCGAGGGTGTGAAATGTCCTTGTGGGTGTTTAAATTCGTTTTCTCGTCGTTTTTAAGCAGACAGAGACAGTGATCAGAGATCAACTGTTCGATCTGCCACCCATGAGAATTTGTATCATCCTGCCCCCACAGAGGGCTGCGTCCGTTAAAGTCACCGAGCAAAATAAAAGGAGCTGGCAATTGACTGTCTAATTGATTCAAATCCACTTGCGGCACAACATCATTGGGTGGTAAATAAACAGAGCAGACTGTGACTAAAGAATGGATATGAATCCGTACAGCCACAGCCTGTAATGATGTGTGCAGTGTAACGACATTACTGGTATAGAGATGGGACGTTAACCGGCACACACCTCCAGTTGGAGATGCATTGCCATCTACATACCGTCGTACACAATTATAACCACGCACTCGCATTGTCATGGTACTCTTCAGAAAAGTCTCCTGAAAAGCGACACATGCGGGATGGTACGTGGATATGATGGATTTGAGATCATCGAGTCTAGTCCTCAAACCACGGCAGTTCCATGAAGCAAAGGAGACCATTATAAGGTTGCACTCGCTCCGCCCTCGGAGCTAGGCGTCGAAGGACTCGGAATTATGTCCATAAAATCCACATCATCATCCAATGGATGTAGTTCCAACGTATCGCTATCATCCACTAGATGCAATTTTTTGGAAAAGTTTGATACTTTTTTGGGGAGTTTACTCCCTTTCATTTCCCTTTGGTGGGACCTTCGACTTTTAGGTCTTTTAGGCGAAGTGCTAGGGGGTCTAGATATTATTTTTTTCTTTGTCGGTGGAGGGGAGTTCTTTTCCTCCTCTTCTGTAAAATTTTGTTTCGAAACTTGCATCGAAAAGTCCTGAAATGTTTTTTTTTGCGACACTAGCATAACTTATACTAGAGACTGGCGTTCGTGAAGACACAATACGCCGAGCCTCCGGATAGGATACTTTATTTTTTATTTTAACTGCCGTTATCTCCTTTTCTATAATCCACATTGGACAGGATCGGGAAAACGATAAATGGTCTCCTTTGCAATTAACACATCGTTCCTTGGCTTTACAGTCAATGCTATCATGGCCTACCTCTGCACATCTAGCGCAGATTGTTTGGCCACGGCAGACTGTTTTCGAATGTCCGTATCTCTGGCACTGGAAGCAGCGTAGCGGATTCGGAATGTACAGTCTTACAGGGCAATGGAGATACGCGGCCTTAACGGACTGTGGAAGGTCAGGATGAGGTGCTTAGTGTTAAGCACCTATCCATCCCGCCGAATCGTAATTTGTCTGACTCCACAGACCTTTTGATCCTACACATATTCTCCAATATTTCCTCTGTAGTAACATTCAATAAATACGCTGCAGAGATAGCGCCTCGTGAAAAATTTAAGCTGTTGTGTGGAACGACGGTTATGTCAAAGTGTGCCATTTTACAGAGATTCATAAGGGCGGTAGACTGTTTCACCGATGTCAATTCGAGGAACAAGTCCCAGAGCGCATCTTACGGATCGTTTTAACTTGCCCTATACTACTCGTGATCACCTTCTCGATCAAAAAAGGTGGTATGGCTGAAAAGGTACTCGGAGTTTTGATTATGAAGAATCTAGCAGAATCGCTAAATTCTTTTTGCTGTGTATTGGATGAAAAGTTCGGTTTTATGTTAGGATTCATTTGTTGCTCCACTATGGGAGAAATTGACGGAGACTGGCCTCCGTCGGAGCACAAAGAAAACCCTGGACTTGATGACGGGATCGAATTCTCGACCCTGTCAGTCCAGGAAAGAGTAGTTGATGACGCTAAAAAAGAGGATAACTTGGTCTCCATAGGAGGCGGCAAAACGATATTCCCTTTAGTTGTCATCATTATTTGGCAACACGGATTCCTTCTAGTTCCATCGGGGCCCCTGCCAGACCCCGAATTTCCACATTTTTCTAACGTGCCAAGTGGAACCGCCGGAGGATTCTTCAAAGCAACAACGGGGAAACCCCCATAACGTGCTGCCACACACGGTCTAAGGCCAAAGCCAAGGAGGATTTCTCGATATGAACGAGTCCCCGCCGCCTAGCCATCCGCTACCAAGGCCCTTAACCTCTGGGACGCTTTCGGCAGAACGTACATCAAAGCCGTAACCGGCGACGCACGCAACTCTTCCGCCGCATACCCTTCCCCGCAAGGATCCTTTCCACTGCCCAAATAGTATCCCTCTCCGAAGAGGCTATAGGGTGGTACTGAGACCCTTTAAAGCTAAGGGCTAGGTACGCAGCAGATCAGTATTGATACGCCGCCGACCTGTTACTATGTTAATTATGAAAAGAAAAAAATTTTTTTTTAATTTTAAAAAAACATATCTTTTATTTTTTTTGGATTTTTGAATTTTTTTAACAAGGTTATTAAAATAAAAAAGGAAACAGCAATTGTGAGTTACTTAAATATAACAGTGATGTCTTATCACCAAAACCATAAAAGAAAAACTCCCCAAAGCAAACAAATGTCTAAAGGAAAAAAAGGGGGAGAGGGAAGAGGGGAAAATAAAGATCACTGGGGGCCCTCGGGAGCGTGAAACCCATACTCACCTAAAGAAGGTGAGCCTCCTGAGGGTCCGTATCCTGCTATATCTGCGCCTTCAGTATCGAATCAGAGTAAATTCTTCACGCCACTTAAAACAAGATGTTTCTGATGTTTACAATGATTCAGACAACGAACCTGTAAATGAGGAATCTCCACCACCGTCTCATAAAGCCTCAAAGTCACCAGCAGAAGCATGCCGTAAGACTGATGGTGTTGTCTGTGCCGCTGTCTTACTGAAAGATATTTGAGTTGGTTTGTACGTGCTAGTACAACTGCTCTGCAAATCTGGCAAAAAAAATTACTTAATATCGCTATGTGGGTGTGTGTAAGAGCGATATGGATGAAGATGGGGAAATGAGAGTACAATTTCTGACGACGACTGATGGCAAACGTTTCACAGAAATCGTGAATGACATATCAGACGTGCAGTGTGAAGACATTATCGCGAAGTTGGAAGCGCTAGAGAAAATTACTGATGGAAATATAATGTTCATGGAATTTTCAGCGAATATTGTCGTATTTGAAAAGAAATAATTAACATAAGTGACAAAGAAGTGTACTGGTTAGTAATAAACATTGTTTGATCTCTTATTTCGTTCCTATGTAAGTTATATTGACGTTTATATTCACTTAAATTAGACGGGTTGCACCCGTGATTGCTTTAAAAGTGAATAATTCAATGTTTATTTTTATTTTCTACATACGTTTTTATTTGCGTACTTTATTAGTTTAATACCTTACGAAATATCAAGGCATAACATATTAAATGCATCTCAATTAAGAGATTTAATTGTTTTTTGTCTATGATCTAGGAAAGTTGGGCCAACTTTGTTGTACCCGCGATGGCACTTTGAACCTTCCTCTGGCTTTTTAAATATTACATTAAAATTCATACAAACGAAAATAAATGGAACATGTTAATATGTAGTTCTTCGAAGATTAATTTCCTTAAAAACGTTTTTTATTTCATTATTAAGAAACTTTAAATGCGTGTCTAAATGTTTCACCCGTGATAATGGAATGACCCTAGGCTAATTCTTAAGTAATAGAATTATCCACACACACACACACATAATACGTATAGGGTAAACTTGGAAAATATGGGCACAAAGGTCATTTGGGCACTATTCAAGCAAATACCCTAAGTGAGTTGGTGCATTCACGCTGCGGAGGTGGCAATATTCAAGCGTCATTGTGACTGTGTGATGTGTTTGTGTCGTAAAAGGCCCAAATAGATGTGTAAACGGACTATTTCTAATGTAAGTACAACTACTTAATATTTTAAATTGGGGTTGTTGTTATGTTTTAGTTATTTTACTGAAGATTTAACAAGCATACATAGTTAATTAATTTTACATGAAATCTATTAGGGGCTGCAATCTTATGTGACAGTATCCGTTGGTGGGAGCAGGCGTTCTTTTGCCCTTTGACAGCAGTAATGCCAACTTTTGAATAATGTCACTAGAGCATATATGGGCAGTAAAATTAAAAGTAATATGAGCAGTACCGAAATGTTATAAAGTTTTTTTTCAATGGGGCTGCGCATTGGTATTTTAAACCTTTGCAGTCCTAGTACATTCCCCAGGAGCTGGTACCACTTTTTAGCGCTCCACCCTGTAGGCGATACCAATTACAGCAAGCAATTTTGACGCCGAGTTTCCTCCAAAGAGGGAGGCACCTGAGCTCTTGACGATGCGAACTTTGTTCTAGGATTTAAATTTGCCAAGAGCATCCAAGCTAAACAGACACTCTAATGATATTTCACATGCCGTATAATCATACGATATGGCCGCTGTCTATTTTCTGCATCAAGAAAATCCACCGACTTTGGCCGGGGTCAAACCCACAGCCTTGTTACCCCCCCCCCCCAGCCGGCGAAATGTTACAAAGTAATATTTTTAAGTCTCCGAACCATTCTCTCCTACTGCACGTCCTTTGAGTTAATTTTTCTCCTCCATAAACCTCTTCTTCTTATAACTTAGGCCGAGTTACTATTGTCACTACTGAATTCAGAAGACTGATATCTGGTAATAAGTGCCCGACGTCAGAGGGGCAGTACTGCCAGAGCACAGGGTTAAGCGCTCACAGTCGCCTCAGGAATACGAATTTCGAGACAAACTGTTCACATGAGACTCAATCATGCTGGCCTGTATGCCAGAAGACCAGCAGTTTGCATTCCACTCACGTCTGCGCATAAACGCGCTCGTTTGAATTGGAGTTATAAACATCAACATTGGAGTGTGGGAGAGTGGGCCAATGTGATGCTCAGTGACGAGTCCCGGTTTAGTCTGAGTAGTGATTCCCGGCGAGGAGAACATGGAACACGTTTTGAACCAAGAAACAAAAAGGAAAGACATCATTTTCCATCAAGGGGAGTAATAGTAAGGGCAGGCATTATAATGGACGGCCGCACACACCTCGTGGCCTGCGAACTCCCCTGATTTAAATCCTATCGAGCATGTATGGGATATGCTCGGGAGACAAATTGCAACCCTTTCGCACCCACCAAGCTCGGTTACAGAACTGAAGAGAGCTCTCCAAGAAGCTTGGAACCGTTTGAGTCCACAACTCATTCATCATCTCATAGCAAGTAGGGTAAATCGCTGTGCAACGTGCCTGGCTGTCAGAGAGGTGACCACACGCCTTATTAAACTGCAGCATCAATATTTTGTTTAATCTTTTCTTTCATTTTTTCTTTAAAGTGTTTTCCTTGCTATGCTCAGTTTTCTTTCAAACTGCTACTTTGAATAATAAAATTTATTATTATCATTCTTTTGATTTGCTTCCTTATTCTGTAACCATTTTACACTCGCATATCATGTTTCCGGCCATTCTGATTTACAGTTCCTTCTTTATTCACATAATTATCAATTATGCATAACTTTTGGACACCAGTGTATTTTCATACTTTGAAGTACGTTTTAGTAAAGCGATCCTTTTTATTTATTTTTCAGAAAAAGGCCTCACAATTACTTTTGATACAATGCCCGCTAACTATGCCAGTGTTCATATAGCAACAATATGGCAGGTTTTCATTCAAATGCGTCATTAAAATAGTTTATTTCCCATCATAAAATAAAATAAAATAAAATAAGGTTTCACTTCTTTCAAGTAGCTAAAAATCTAAAATTTAAGGGTTTTCTTATAATCTAATTTAGTTATTTTTCAAGTATATACCTAAGATATTCTTTTACTCCCTTATTAGTTGATAAAAAATTCACAAATTTGAATAATTTATGTTTATACTCGAACAGATATAAAAAAGATTCCGGATCTTATCTAAAACGACGATGAACGAAAAAAATCAGAGCAATGTAAAGTTTAAATACTTGTACAAGAGTTAAGCGAGAAGCAATTGTCTGAATGAGCAAGAAATCCTCTAGGCAGGAAATTTCCAAAGCCATTGACAGAGTAACAGAGCTTATTTGAACATTGTTATCTATCGACATTATCATTACTTTTCTCCATTATTCAAGCATTTCTTCCAAAAATAGCATTATAGAATTTAAAAGCACAGCTCGTGTAGGATCAAAAGAATAAGTCAAAAAAGTGATAAGAATATCTATACCCAAACACATTTTTATATTTATGTATATTCCTTAAACACAAAAAATGCATATCGAGAAATTTTCCTCACAGTAACCAATGTTTTTACATTAATAGAAACTAATTTAAAAAATTTATCCGAATCTATAATGATTCAGATTATATTTTGAATCAACTGGAAGGAAACAGAGATGAATCACCCATCAGATAGGAGGCTTACAGAAGCAGAACTTCCGATCAATGGTTCAATGGTTCACTATGCTACAGAAGCCTCAGCCATGCGTAGCTGCTTGTCATAACAAAGCAAGAAAAGTTTTTCTCAGCAGAATGACATGTTTTAATGCTCATTGCTCTGGTGAGTGCTCGTGCAACGACCTTTCCAATGGACCCTTTCGGCTTTGAAAGAAATTCTAACGAAAATCAGAAACAAACTGGGAATCCCTCCATTTCTGTACTTTATTTTATTCATTATTATTTTATATTTTCAAAGTCTTTTTACAGAAACTTTATAATTTAGTCAGAACGAGTTCAACTCAAATTCTTTTTTTCGTACTGAGTTAGAAAGTTATCAGAGAGAGAGAATGATAATGTGCGATATATTACCGTTTTGAAGGAAAGAATAATCTTTTATCTGACTCTCGTCACGCATTGAACTTTATCACTATGATGATGTTAGACCTAGAAATTACAATTTTGTCCAAAAATATTAAAAACCAATAGAAACCAAATAGACGTGAGAAGCTTGATTCTTTTTTAAAGAAATACAATATCTGAATAAAGATTTTTCAAAAATTATAAAATGACAGTTGCAATTGCGTTTTTCTCGGAGAAAGAAATTTTAGAGAAATCTTAAAGATGGTAGGTGCCAGATCTAGACGTAGTAAAAGGATTTTTACGTTATTCGTGCAAAAAACACTAGAATAATTGAATCAGAGACAAAACGAAACAAAAACCCAAAGAGAAAAAAGTAAGGTCTAGTGTGAAAAAGAATAGAATTTAAATTTGCACACACGCTCTTCAATATTACCATAGAAATTTAAAGAGAAAATTTCGTTAAATTGCGCCAAAAAATTTACACTAAGCGTCAGATCAGGTAAGCTGAATAAGAATCTGAGGACATTTATCTCAGAAAGATGGATTTCCATGACATTCACCGAAAATATTGACTTGGAAAGCGCGAGTAATTCGGATAATAGAGGAATGTCCCTCAATTCAAAAAAAAAAAAAAATCCTCCTGTTAAATCTTTAATAAATGTGCCCTTAAAATTTTTCTAGAGGACCAATCTAGATTAAGAAAACTCATGCATTAATACATTCAAACAAATTTATGAAAAAAAAACATTGATATTTTTCCGAATTGTTATACAATCTTAAAAATTGAATATGTGTTCTGGGATTTCCTGTGGAAAATCGTAAGAATTTTTTGAAGTTACCGTTTGAGCGATCTTTTTTCAAGATATCTTTACAACGAAAATTAATGAATGACCACAAATTCAATTCCTATTATTGTTTACAGCCTACATTATATAATAGTGTTGCCTAAGAAATTTTCACCTTAAAAGAGTTTAAAATCAAGCTTTTTTCACCAGAATTAATTGCCACCCAAATAATTCTATGTCTATTAATTATGACGGACCTTCAAACACTATTAATCTAGCACCTATTTATCTGTAAGTTTTTCTATTATTTCAACTATACCCCCTAAGAACTTGTTTTTTTGCTATTAATTTTCAAGTGGTTTTATTTTATTGGTATAATACAAGTTTAATTATTTTTCTAAATAAATTTTGGTTCTTCTTACTACACTGACTTCCAAAAATTAAGCACGGTGAAGAAAATATTAATTTCCGCAACCCAGTCCAAATTAAAGAAGCTGGAATTTGCTGTAAATGTAGACGGAAGTATGCAAATATTTTAGATATAATAGCTATCTCGACTACGAGTCGAAAAATATGGAGAAATCAGGCTGTCGTATTAGAAGCTGGAATTGTGACGGGTTACAAGAGTTACTAACGTAAGTGCTTGTTGTGAAAATAGCCGTACTTTGAACGGGGCTGGGGTGGAGTGACGTCACGCCCCACCCCTATGATGTAAATCACTCCGAACTTGTGCAGGCAGAGGGTGAGGTCATTGCTCACAGTCTCGCAGTGGGTATAAAGCCTTTTTAAATGATTTCTCTGGTACTACTTTAAGAAAACCAAAAGCACCCAGCATCGGGTAGATGCAGCCCACAAACAATTCAATTTGAACTAGATAAATATATTAACTTCACAATAACAGTGCTGATTAAAGGCGTTTAGAGCATTCGTACGATGTGTTTTCACGATAGACGAGCTTGGCTTCCAGAAGACGAATGGAATATTCTGAGCTTTGGTGGGCTGTCAGACGCATTGAAGCAGGACAGTCTATCCCAGATGTTGTTCGTTTCTTCAGCAATCATTCTGTCGTTTCACGATTATGGAAACGATTCCAAACCAACCAAACAGTTAACTGAAGACCTATAGCCGCTCCTCCAAGAGTTACGACCTCCACGGAAGATAGATATATTGCTGTTGTAGCTAAGGGGAGTCGAAAATAGACATCCACACATGTAACATTTATGTTTGCAGGGCCATTGGTAGGACTATATCTGTCATTACTGCTAGTCGAACGGTCTGTACGCTCGAGTACCGTGAGTTTGTGTTCCTTTATCCATTTAATCCAGTGAGGGAGTGAGTGAATATTAACGTCGCACTGTTCAGCTACACAAGGTTTTTTTGCAACGGACCTCATAATTTTGAACCCAAGGTCAAGTGACGAGGACGACACCTAAGCTGGCACCCCTCTCTACTAACTACCACACCACAGCAACGGGAGGATCAACAGATTTACCGTGCATCTTTCCCCTACAGAGTGGGTCTTGAGCGGCACTAAGCTCGAACTCATGACATGCCAACAACGAGTCCGTTACCTCGGCCACACCGTCCAATCCAGAAAGAGCGCGATCAAAGTGGTGCTGCCAGTATGTGAATTGAACTGTGTCTGATTGGGTTATGCTCACAGGTGTCCAGATTTGCCCGATGAAGAAAGAACCCGCAATCAACCCGAGAACATTCCGCATTCCGCAGTGGAAGCATCATGGTCTGGGCAGGGATTTCCCTGGGATATCGCACCGACCTGCACATCTACATTCTGGGACGACTGCATGGTAACGAGATGAAAAAAAAAATTCCTTGTGAAACTAACTGTAAGCTGTGAGTGAGTGAGTGAGTGATTTTGGGGTTTATTGGCGCAAGAGCCGATTTCGGCTATACTGCGCCAAACATTTGTTTTAATATCTGTGGTCTAGACGGGAAGAGAAAAAAAGAATGAATTGAATGACAAGAAAGAGGGTCGAAAATAGAGAAGGATCACTAGGGTACCCCGGGTTCGTGAAGCCCGTGTTTACCAAAGACAGTAAACCCCGTGGGAAAAGGAAAAGATCACTAGGGCACCTCGGGATTGTGACACCCGTACTCACCTAAAGAAGGTGAGCCCCCTGAGGGGTGTAAGCTGTGGTCTTTTGTTCGTTTGAATGGACGCTTTCTCATAGAGCTGCCATCGTTAACGACTTTCTGGAAAGCATCACCGGACCTCAATTCAATTGAAAATCCCTCGGTCTCACATTCAGCCATTCTCAGAGATTTAGACAACATGAGGATTTCTGAACATGATCACACACTTTGTATGAAGGATTTGGTTGATTATTTTGCATTCAAACGTCATTTGGTTAAGGACGGAAACAACATCTTATAATTGATCCAAATTCAATATTTGTTTGGATTTCTGGCTCTAATTCTTTGTTTGACTTCACGAATAAACGCAAAGCTACTTACTTACAGCATACCGTGTTAATCAAAGTAGTACTTGCTATTTTTTCGTATTTTACTGACTTTTGGAAGTTGTATAACGGGTACTATTCGTGTTCTACTAATCATCTTGGTAAACTTGAATTTGACAATTGTAACTACTATTTAAGTGCCTGTCGTTGAGTAGGTGTGGTTAATGTTTAATCATTGATCACATAATGCGTGAAATCCAAGTATTAGAAAAGGTGAACAGCGACTGGGTTGTCGAGCGTCTTGAGACTAATATTTGACGTAGAATCCACCAGGAATTAGGAAAGTAAACAGCTTTGTAGCTGGGGACCGAGGTATCGGGCTTCGAGAAGGATCATAACAATAAGCTACAAATCCAGATAAGTGAATTTAAATAATCTAGTATATTCGATTAAGGGTTAGGATTTCAGATTGCTCCCAGAGTTAAGCTATAGAACTGTATATTTCATAATATGCTAAAGGTAGAATAAGAGTAGTTATTTTTATGATCATGTCTGCTTCTTCCTCGAAGCCACACGACTTTCGAGCTGTGACAAAGGGAGTGTATTTCTCATGATTCCTCTGAATAGGATGGAAGTAATTGCAAACTCTGAGAATTCTATACTTAGAAACAAAGAAAAAAAAGGCTTAGGAACTCTATATAAAAGTAAGTGAACGCGGTAACTCAGTGGTCATGGTCACAAACTAGTGACCGCAATGTCGCAGGTTTGAGTCCTGGTGCCACTAAAGGAGAGTCGTGTAGAGGGGTCAATGTAAGTTAAATCTGTCGAGGCACGATGACCTTCCTTGGTGTGGTAGTTAGGAGAGGGATGCCAGCTCAAGTGTCATCCTCGTCACTTGACCAATGTTAAAAAATTACGGGTGTTGTGGTTCATATGGATCGAGTGGTCTAAATAGGAGGAGCCTAGCTGTCACTCATGAAGATACCACGTGGTCTATCTCGACAAAGACCAGATGTAATGGTCAGTTGTTTACTCGGATATTTATATTTCGGTGTAATATATTAACTTGGTAATTTAATTTTTGTTAAAGATTATTAAGTTTATCGTTATACCAATAAATCCAAGAAAATCTATTATTTGGCAGATTATTTTTGGAGCACATACAGTTACTGAAAAAAGTATTGGAACACTTGGCATGCATAACTGTACAGCCATTTTTAAAAATATTTATCACATTAAAACAAAAACAAAATGAATTAAGAAATATTTTAACATTTGGTGTACAGTGTATAAAGAAAATTTTATCAGTATTATAGAATTACAATTTGATCTAGCTTTCAAAGATATTTCAAAGGCACAGTGGAGTCAAAAAAGTATTGGAACACTTTTGAAATGAGAAATTTAACAAATATACAGCGCATCAATAGAATTTAATTTTACACCACTTTTGTAGACCAGAAGTTTAAAAATAAATATTTCAACAGTTAAGATTATTTATAGAAAAAATGGCGAGAAACAAAGATCTATCGGTTGGTGTGCGAAATCTCGTAATAAGTGATTGGAAAGAGAGGAAATCAGTTGGCTGTATAGGAAAAATTTTGAAGCTGAGTAAGTCTACTGTTTTTAACAACATTGACAGGCTTAAATAGTGTGGAAAAGAAGAAAATATCAGGGCGTCTAAGGATAAAGAACGTGAAGAGAAGTGGATTGGGATACATTAATCCAAGAACTAGCGCAGTAAAAATGACTTTACAATGTAAAAGAAGGAAATCCTTCAGAAATGTTTTAAGAAAACATAAGTAGGATGGCCTCAAAGAAAACCCTATATCAGCAAAGCAAATAGACAAGCTTGGTTGGCATTTGCTAAAATGTATGGAAGGCAGCAAAGAGAATATTGGGAAAATGCAGTTTTTGTTGATGAAAACAAAACTATAACATTTTCGGATCGGAGGGCAAGCAAAAAGTTTGTCAAAAATTTATGGCCTATTGTCAAATATGGAGGGGGTAACCAATTTGTCTGGGGCTGCATGGCAAGCTCTGGTGTCGGGAACTTACATTTTATTGATGGTATAATAAATAAATATGTCTATCTTAACATTCTCAAGCAAAATTTAAAGAAAAATTTGAGCCAGCTGTGAATCTCAGGACATTTTAAATTGTACCAAGATAATGAAACGAAACATACTGGAGATATTTGCTATTTATGGGTCCTCTTTCATTGCCCTAGTGTTATTAAGACTCCTGCATAAAGTCCAGACCTCAATCCCATTGAACATGGGTGGGATCATTTGCAGCAAAAACTATATGAGCACCAAATTTCTAACAAGCAGGATTTAAGAAAATATTTGCTCGAAAAGAATCGATAGATCGTTTTGCAAAAACTTGATCAAATCCAAGCCAAACGGACTTCGAGAGCTCATAAAAAACAAGGGCAGCCCAACAAGTTATTAATATCTAAGTTTGAATTGTTTTTCTTAATTTATTGAGAAATGTCCCAATACTTTTTTGAGCACGTTTTTTAACTCGATTTCTTTTATTTTCAATTTTAACCAGAATTGCACTAATGTATGAGAGTTTTGTTCAAATTATTATTATTTGTATTTACCAAAATAACACTTACTTCTTTCTTTTTTTTGGTTTCATGTATGTTTAAGTAAAATATTATGATAAAAATCCATGAACTGGTAGTTTGTCCCAATACTTTTTTGACAGACTGTATTATCAAACGAAATCCTTCACCAATAGTTGCTTTATAGTGTGGGCGTATAACTCCCACTCTCTGTATAAACGTACAACATCTTTGAACTCTTCTCATAACTATTTAAAAATGTATCTTAAAATACTCATAAAATTCTTTTCAGTGATAAATAAATTTTTCTGTCAGGATTTCTGGAATATGCGATGAAAAAAGTACATTAAATTAAACTAGAATTAATAACCAAAATCTACAAACTTAAAATGAAAGAAAACTGAGGAATATTTTAATATCCTAAAAGAACTTAAGGTATCCGACTACTCTAAAATTGTGAATTTTGCCAAAAAACGACAAATTTTTTATAATTTTGTTAGACCATCTTATTAGCTTTATAAAAATACCAAGTTTATTATTTTCCGTTAACTAGAACAAAAACTACAAGTGTTTTAGCAAAATCAATGCCATTACTTTAAGCAAGATATATGTCATACTTTAAAACACGTTTTACTCGAAATGTGCTTTTTTTTTAAATGCTCGAACGGGGATAGCGCGATTGCTAAAAAAGTTTTGAAAATAATTAACTGAAATTTTTTGTGTATATTCTGTATAACAGTAGAAGTGTTTTAACCTTCATATTTATCAATCAATGTTTTATTACAAAATTTACAGTCATGTAATATAATCACTGTTATTTTAAGCAATTTCATGTAATAAGTAAGATGAAGAGCTCTAGTTTTTGTAAAAATTAAAATATCTCTTATCCTGAAGGTCATTTCAAAAATGAATAACATAGCAACACATCAGAATTAAAAAATTGAAAATTTGTTCATAAACTTTTGAGCCCCGTTTATATATATGTTAGTTTTCCTAAATTTTTATCAATTTTTCCCATTTTAGTAACAATAATTTCTTTTTATTTCCCTAATTTTAGCATATTTCTGTTAAAATGTACTAAACAAATCTGAAAACAACAACGCAAAATCCCCATATCTGCATTTTCTGTAAAAATAGTTGTCGCAAGTGGTCGGATACCTTAAAAATCAAATTTCTGGTGAAATTCATGCAGTAAAAAATTTTGGATATAATTTAATTAGTAACTGTGAAACTTTAGGGATCGTGATTAATCTTATTAAAGTAAATAAAAATATATCCTGCAGCTCTAAAAACTTCTAGGAATCTATTGACCTAATCAGTTTTACAAGCGAGCAAATTCTAGCCAAATTAAAAAAAATTTTGGTAACCTAGATCTGCAACCAGAATAGGACAAAAAAAATTTGAAAACTTTTTCTCATAGGTTTCAAATAAAGCCGGAAAAAAACTTAAAATTTTTTATTGAAACAAGCTAGAAAAAGGCCAGATGATCACGTCCAAACAGATTAAATTCAGGTGGTTATCAAAATAATGGAAACACCTCTGAGTAAAAGTGGCATTTTTGAAAGCGCTTGTAAGCATTAAAATATAATAATAAATTGAAATATAATTACCAGGTTTTTCATATAAATAGAAATGTGCATATACTGGTAGTATGTGGTAGCTTTATTGAAGTTCTGTAAGTCTTGGAATTTTTTTTTAAGCGCAAAATTTCGAACCTCTCAGACTTTCAAAGAAGACAAATTGTTGCAGCCCGATAGGCTGGAGAAAATGTGACCGAAACATCCCACCTCTTAGGCGTTTCTAGAGGTAAAGTCATGACAGCATACACACAGCGCAGCAAGACAAAGCAAAAAAGTGGATGAAAAGGGAAGCTCAGTGAATGAGATCAACGGGTATTGAAGCGGATTGTAATGTCTAAAAAGCGAGCAACTGCTGCAAAAATTATCACAGAACTCAATCAACATCTGGGTTCTCCAGTGTCAATGATTAGGATTTGAAGGCACCCTCATAAACAACGGCAGAGCAGCAATTCCCACACCACTTGTCACAGATATTAGTGCCAAAAGTTGTGTCTACTTTGGTCTCACTCACACAAAACCTGGTCAAATGATAAGTGGAAAGAAAGTAACATGGTCTGACGAATATATCGTCTTTCACACTTTTCTCTACAATAAGACGATTGTAGGACACCTGTATAAGCATTTGTGTGTGATGAACATGATTATGAAGTTAAACATCTACCTTGGCCCGAACAGTCCCCGCTCTCAATATAATTGAACCGATATGAGAGCGTTCAATATGGAATCGATATCTTCCACCGGCAACTCTCCCAGAACTTTCACAATATTTTCATTGAAAATTTTACAATATTCCTCTACTCAGCCCTTGTATGAATCTATTCCTAAGCGTTGTATTACTTGCCAAAGGCGGTCCTACACCATACTAGTACAGGATTCTTTATAAATCGAAGGTTTTTACATTATTTTGATAACCACCTGTCGTTAATAGCAAATTTTCTGGAATATTGCTGGCTAGAGATGGAACGTGTTTCATTGGGTTTCCTGGGGTGCTAGAAATAAATATAAACAAATTGCCTGTCAGACAGGATAGTGTTTCAGCAAGCTAAATAAATTTAGTATCACCCTTGGTATGTAAAGCCACAGCTACATTCAGTGCGTGGTTATTGTGAGTAATTGGGGGGTTTTTTAGCACAAGAGCCAGTTTTGGCTATACTGCGCCAAACATTGGTTAAAAATAAAAATAAAAATATATCTTAAAATGTTGACAAGAGTATAATCTCATTAAAAAGTAAAACATCAATTTAAAAATGAAAATCCAATTCACAATATAAAAGCATGTAAATTTTAATGTGGGGTATCCCACCAAGTCAGAAAAGGTCAAAACAGATCAATAAAAAAATCAAAAATAATTGAATAAAGACATTTAACATTAGATACAAAATTGCTTATAATAAGTAAAAAGTTATTGTTCCAAAGCTATGAAAGTTGTGGTGTCTTGAGTGGCAAAGTAAAAAATGGCAGTATTATATAAAAAAAAATTTATTTCCCAACACAACAAATAACTAAGTTCGGATATATATATTCCCTTCGTCAGAGTGGAGTTCTGGGAAGATAGAAGAAATACCATAAGACATTTCTTCCGACCAATGAAATTCAATAAGAGATTCTAACAGCCAATAAGATGCAAGGATCAAGAATCGATACTGTGAGCAAAGATCATCCGATATTATGAATAAGGATGATCCGATTCCATGAAAGTACACCACAGAGTATCTCCCCAGTAACGAAGGAAACGGCATAAAAAATATAAAAATGTTTACTCTGTAGTTTACAAATATAAAGCATTACAAAATACATAAATTGCAATAAAGCATACAATTATTTATATACACAATGGTATAAGAGATATACGAGTAGAGAGAGATGCAGGGTTAGCAAGAAATAAGTTGTTAATTTCAGACGGATCTAGAATCCGTCCTATTGGTCCAAGTGAAATAAAATTTTAACAACAAATAATTCAAATTATGCGTTTCCCATTTATTAAATAAAAAAATTAGTACAAATTTTCGCCAGTAGGTGGCGTTGTAATACACATAACCCTATTTAATATGTTTTTAAAAAAATACGTCAAAATTATAAAGTAACAGTAATGAAGCAAATAGTACTTATTTGCAAAAATTCAAAACCAGAAACAGCATTTGTGTTTCAGCGCATTCCTATTAGCATTATTCTTTAGATAAAAGAAAGGCAGATTCTCTGCTTGAGAAGTATTGCTTCTTTGCACGCTCATCATGCCTACGTTGAAAGAAAAAGCGATATTGGTAAAATAGTTCTACCAGAACCAGAACTCCGTTGTAGCTATGAAAGAATTCCGTTGTAGGAGGCGAATACGAAAAGGTCCAATGTCTCCATATGTCCTATGCAAGATGATACAGGAATTTGAAACAACTGGACAACTTAGCATTCTTCTAGGTAGATGACGAAAACACATCCCGTCTTCTAGGATCGAAAATGTGGCTACTGCGGTCGTTGAAGCTAGCAGTCAGTCTCCGGATCGTAGTGTGAGTGCACCGGTTCCATCCCGTGTACTAGATACGCCGTATTTCACTGTGCAATAAATCTTCTGGTGGACTTTACATTTTTATCCTTACAAAATTAAGACTGTGTATTAATTGAAGAACGGGGACCCAGAGGTTCGTAAAAGTTTTGCGCTTCAGTTCTTTACTCGACTGGTAGTTGACGTCACTTGACCATGGAACATTCTGCGGAGTGACGAAGCCCACTTTTGCCTGGTTAACACCCACAATTGTCGGATTAAGTCCTCACGCTTTCCAGGAAAAACACATGCATCCCAAAAAAGTGATTGATATGGTGTGGTTTTACAGCTACATTTCTCAATTGACCTTATTTTTTTGAAGAGATAAAAAACAAATCGAATCCAAACCTGTTCCGTCACAGGAAAACTGTACCACGATATGCTGAGGGATATAACTTTCATGCAGAATTTTTCCCCTTCGCACATTGATTTCTGTGTAAAGGATTTGCTAAAACAGCATTTCACAGATGCACGGGTAATCAGCCGTCATTTTTCAACAGCATGGCCTCCTCGTTCGCCCGATATGACCCCTGCGACTTTTGGTTGTGGGGTTATCGAAAGGACAATATCTACCGTCAAAGGCCATCAACTCTGTCAGATTTGAAGGACAGCATTTGATGCCATGTTTTAGATATTCCGGCAGATTTACTCCAATCAGCTGTTGAAAATATGATTTTGCATTTTTTGTTTAACATGAAGGGTATCATATTGAGCAGTTTTATTAATGTTACTTTATATAATTTTAAGCATATTTTAAACATATTAAGAGGACTCGGCACCTTTTTTCAATTTTTTTTATTTAAGGGTTTTAAAATATCCTTTGTGTATATTATAAACAGTTACTATTAAACAAAGAAATTTTACCATGAAAAATAAAGCTAACTTTAATAAAAAATTTAAAAATTTAATTTTTAAAAATTTTTTTAACGATTTTTAAATTTCTTCTTCTTTTACAATTATTTTTGTTTTCACACCAAAATTTTTTTTTAGGCTTATAAGACTATTAGCAATAACTTTAGGGATCTATTTTGCAATAAACAAATTAGTTTTGGAAAAAAAAATTAAAATGTATACAACAACGGAAAAAAGGCTAAAAAAAAGCATGATTTCTGCTACATTTTCTTTTATAAAATTTTTTCTAATCAAAATATTGAAAAATGGATCCCTAATTTTATTAAGTACATTGTAATAAACATACAAACCAAAATTCAAGTTGTTTCATAAATATCTGTAGAAGTTTTGTACTTTTAAATATTGTGTTTTCATGAAAAACTCAAACTGAGAAAACGCAATTTGAAGAATACAAATCAATAAATAAATATCAAAACAATATCTAAATTTTGTAATAAGTTGTTAATATATTGTTTAGATATATACCATTAAAATAAGGCATAAAACAGTTCAATTTCAAAACATTAAACAAAAATATAAGCTTTTTATAAAAAGCCTGTCTGACCTCAAAATTACGAAAAATAGGAAATATCATTATCTGACTAATTTTTGCAAGAAACATATATTAAATATATTCAAAAATAAATGAAATACATAAAATAAATAAAATGAAAGTATATGAAATGTACAATAGAGAAAATTTAAAAACTTTAAAATTAATTTGCTATTTAATTCAATATCTAATATAAAATAAAGTAAAACATGTTAAATCTAAAATTCACTATTTTTCCAAAACAGTTTTTTTTTAAATTGGCCTGCGCCATAAGTCATTCCTTCTCTTCGCTTAGCTAAGAATTCTTTTCTATATATAGCTTTTTTAATAAGCTTAAGAGCCAGCTTATTACTGGTATTTTGACGACGTTTTCTAAATTGTCGTCTTCGACAATCTAAGATAGTAGCAAGTTGTTTGGTAGAACCTCCAGTAGCTACACCTAATGCTTTCTGTGTTTCTACTATGGTACGTGCCGTACCCTTATTGAATTCACAGACAGCTTCTGTTACTGCCCGGTTAACACGTCTTTTATTCACAAAAATTTCCTTTGGACACTTTGCCCAAATCATGCTATGCAAACTTTCGTTTACATTTTGCGTTCCGCATCGAATACACCTTTCTAACAATTCATTAGATGCAAGTCTTTGGTAAATTGGAAGAATTTTTGGAAGAAACTTTTCATTTATTAGTGTTCCTACATTTAATTTATGATTTCTTGGTTTTGCACCGTTAGCAATCGCAGATTGGTAGAAACACCAAGAGTTTACTCCTGCAGGACACTTTGAATGCTGAGGTTTAGCATCTGTAGAAATGCTATGCAACAAGGTAGCATATATTGCTGTTTTCATAGCTTTCACATCCCCTTTGTTTCTCAAAATAGCCTTTTGGTAGTAAGTGGTTAATTTCTTAATTGTAGCTTCTTTCAAACTACCGTGAGCTTTACCACCTAAAGAAATACCTTGAGCACGACAATCTTTAACAGTAGATCTTAAAGCTGTTCCTAACCGCTTACTGACATGATTTATGCATTCTTCCTTTTTTATCATAACATCCGGTCCGTACACTTTTTTCTCAACCAAGTTATGAAATGTCTTACAGTCACCATCGGATAAAACTGTGATATAACGAAATCCGAGTGATGTGGATCTTTTCCATAAAGTTAATGCAGCTCCCATTTCCATCGATGTAGATGAGCCAAAGTGGTTTATATCATATTCGCTTTTATGTCCTTCATACCATATGCTGAATTCAGCACTTGACTCGCCTAACTTATTTTTTGCCACAGAGCAATGACGACACACCTTACTCATCACTTCAAAGTCAACGACATAACCGGTGAGCATATCTATAACACACCCTACACCTATGAGTGAGGAGTGACCACGAGTTAGCCACGTGCCATCAAAACTAACACTTAGGTCTGTGATTTCAGCAGAACTATGACCTCCATTCTTGTACGCATCTTTAATCTCTCTGTGGGTTTCCGCAAATATGTTTTCAGATGCCAGAGTGTATGCGTTATCCAGCCTTCTTGCACACTTCCCATATGTAGTTGATGAAAAAGGATCCATATTCATCATCATACAAAACTTTTCTATGGCTGAATAACCTTTCCCAATGTGTGAAAAGGCTTGAGTTATTCTCAAATTCACATCATGGCTGGTAGGACCAGACTTTAGAGAAGTATTTACAACAGTTTTGTTTTCATCACAGTTGCTACACAATAGTTTTAAATTGTATGAAAATCCCAACTTGGCTCCAAGCTCCAGTTTCAAACCTTGTTTTTCACAATATTGGCACTTTGCACTTAAAAGTAGATTATTAGCTTGGTTTAACTCCACCAATATATAATGTCCAACAGCAGAGGTATCCTTTTTTACCTCAGTATTTAATTTTTCAAGGTGTACATTTGACACTAATGAATCTTTAATCACTTCACAGTCAACATTCTCTTTACGCCATCGCTTTTCATTCATTTGCGAAGCATGCAATGAACGCTTCCTAAGAGGCATATTAGTGATAATAACAACTGATAAAACTAAAAGAATGAATGAATTATGATTGAAATAGCATTAAAAATGCTTTTTTAAGTTTCTATGAAGTAAAAAAGTAATCAAACTAAAAAGCACACAGCAAGCAAAAATGGCAAACCTAATGTAAACAAACAACTTGGCTGATAGTTACAGTTACAGCTTAAAGCGTTCTTCTTCTTCTGTGTCGTTTTTTATATAAAATATTGGATTTATTTTCAAGTAAAAAAGTGTAAACATTGAGGGGGCGTGGCATTTAAACAGCTGTCAGAGCTGTCAAAATATTTAAAATACATTTTACTACATTTAAAATAATCAGATCGTTTCAAAACTTCGCACAGTTGTGCCAGAGGTATCAAACTACATTTTAAAGTAAAAATTGAAAAATCGATATTTTCATCGATTTTCGGCTTTTGAAAGGTGCCAAGTCCCCTTAAAATCAATATCAGACAAATTTACCTTTGGACTGATTCCAGCATTGTACTGGCTTGAATCAAAAATCCACTTGCTCAAATAAAATCCTCGTTAGAAACCGGGTCAACATAATTCATGAATTCCCAGAAAAGGATTTTTGGAAACACGTGAATTCTGAAAATAACCCTGCTGACATCCTTTTGAGAGGTATTATAGTCCAGATAAAATTCAACTGTTCATTTTGGTGGTTTGGTCCACCTTTCTTGTATCTGTATAAAGAACTCGAATCTTACGACACTACTGTCGTGGAAGGAGATTATCTTTTCCTACAAGAATTGAAGTTAACTTCTGTCATTCCTCTATGTGTCTTATTAAAGAACTTTGAACCGCTGGCCTAATTAGTAATTACTCATCATTTACTGAGTTGCAAAGAGTAATTACCTGGTGTAAACGATTCATTGAAAATACAAGACATCCAATGAGCCGAGCTATAGGACCTTTAAAGAGCAAAGAACTATCAGAATCATTGAAGTGTATTATAAAAAATTTTCAAAGAACTTCATTTTCTAATGAAATTCAATATTTAGAAAAGGGAATTCTTCTTCCAAACTCATGTAAATTGGTTAACTTGCATCCCTTTTTAGATGATAGTGGATTACTGCAAGTTGGAGGACAATTAAGAAACTTCCCCATCCCAAGAAATCAGAAACATCCCATGATAATTCCCACCAACCATAATTTTACTTATTTTGTTATTAATCATTTTCAAATTCTCTGCTGAAGGTGCTGAAGCTATACCTTAGAAAATATTAGGAATAGTTTTTGGATACCATCCGCAAGAAATGTAGTTAGAAAAATTCTTAGAACATATATGCATCACCTGTAGAATGGTTAGTGCTAAATGTTCGCAGCAATTAATGGCAAATTTGCCAGCTGCGAGAGTCACCGCTTGCAGAATTTTCAGTCAGGTAGGTATAGATTATTGTGGACCCTTCCAGCTGAAAACTTTTTCGGAAAATGCAGGCAGATTAGGAATGTTTTTGTTTGTGTTTTTATTTGTCTTTCAGTTCAGATTTAGAAATAGCGATTTAACAACGGAAGCCTTTCTTGCAGCTTTAAAACGGTTTGTGACCAGAAGAGGGCGACCCATTGAGATCCATAGTGATAATGGTCGGAACTTTGTAGGTGCAAATAATGAATTAAGAAAAATACTTAAAGCATTATTTAAGGGTAAAATGGAAGAAATAATGGATTTTTTGTCTAAAGAAAAATTAAATGGAACTTCAACCCACCTTCCGCACCACATTTTGGTGGTCTGTGGGAGGCGGGGGCTAAATCTTTAAAATACCATTTAAAAATAATAATTGACAATTCAATTTTAAGTCATGAAGAATTTCTAATACTTTTAGTTTAAATTGAAGCAGTTCTTAATTCTCGACCAATTTGTCTAATGATCCGAATGATACCGAAACTTTAACTCCAGCACTTTTTCTATTTAGAATCATCTTTCTATCATCCTTAGTTGTAATACTTGATCCTAATTAAACTGAGATCCCATAAGTAGATTAAGCCGATGGCAGTTGGTACAAAAGATGAACTAACATTTTTGGTGCAAATATGGTCTTCAGAATATTTAAATAGATTGCACAACAGAGACCCAAATGGTGTAAGGGCAATGTTGGTTTCAAAGAAGGGGATTTAGTGTTAGTTAAACCTTCAGAGAATTCAGATTCTTGAAAAGGGCATTTGGCACGAATTTTAAACTTGCAGCCCACTAAGGATAATATAGTTAGAGTAGTGACTTTAAAGGATAAACAGAGAATTTATAAAAGACCAGTTACTAAAATTGGCAGTTTACCAATGTCAATTGATTTTGTCATCAGAATTGTATTTATAAATATTATTGTATCTTTATTAAATTGTAATTGTTATTGCCATGTACTCTTACTATATTATTGTATCTTTATTAAATTGTAATTGTTATTGTCATGTACTCTTACTATATTATTGTAATAATTGTATAAAGTAAACTTTTTGTTGAATGCCTTCGTCATGGCAGGATGTTGGTGAGAATCCCCTTGTATAGATTTAGCTCCGAGCCAACTGTTTCAACCTTTTTGTATCCAGTTCGAAAAGTATAGCGATCCCATATGGTTGGGATCCATTTTGTTTATTAAAATTTGTTAAATTTACAGTCCACTTAATTATTTTAGTCAACAACTCTTAAATATGTTAATGATTACTGTATTTTTACATTTGAAAGTATATATTGGAACGAAATTTATTGTTTTTTATTTAATAATGAACATAAAGTTTTAGGATATCAATTTTTATAGATATGTGTTTGCATTAAAATGTGTTCAATTGTGGTGTAAATGAGTTGTATTAATGTTTAACTGAGTTACAATTGTGTGGTGAATGGAAACTTAAGTTTGTCGTGATATATAACCTCCCCTGAGATTATCATCTCCCCGTCTACCGTTACTTGTTTCTGGAAGTGTAGTCGGATTAACGAATTCAAGAGACATCATTACAAATCACTATATTTATTGATACCTCTTAATAAAGAAAAGTTACACACACATGATTCAAATTTAAGAACAATAAAACACAGTGGAGTATGAGAAGGGGTTACTATTAGCGTAACTACGGAATCGGAACTGAATCCACGAAAGATCAGCACGTACAATTACAGCTAACACACGTACACGTATTCACAAGTTTTAAATCACTAAACTTAATCTTGTACTTCGGCAGGTCCGTCGTGGTAAATAACTTAATGCAGGCTGGATCGGATAAAGGCTGGGATCCACACTCGACTTTCCAATTTCAATCTTCAGCTTAGCTCGTCGTGTCACTACTCACTAAATCTGTCAACAACTGCGTGTTGATTTACCGATGCTTCAGTTCATTTTACTTCAAAAATCTAACTCTTCACTTTACTACTCTCTCCCTTTCACACCGTTAACTCGCGAAACCCGAACTTATATAATATTTCTCATTTGCATAAATTACGCTTTGGCTCCCGGTGGAGATTGGTTGAAATAAATAAAACTTGAAAGAAATATTGAGGAGATTAGTGAAGACCGTACAGATCCGTCACAAGTTTACTGGTATTCTTTCTTGCAAATAGGAAATTTTCAGTACATTATATATAATAAAATACAAAAACTGAATTTGTATTACTCCAGAGTAACTAGTTTTTTTTAATTCTCTAATGTAGATTTAATGCAATTTTGTTCACTATTAGTACAAATAAAAATTACTGTGTTTTGTTTCTTAAATATGTATTAATGACTTAATTTTAGAAATGTTTGTTGAAGAATCTTGCTATAATAACTTATCTTCACTGAATACAATTGGTATATATAGTATTTTATTTCTGTATGTATTTTTTTCCATGTATATAGTATACTAAAATTTGAAAATCTGCTGTACTTATTAGAAAGTTGGTAACTTGTAAAAGTACAATGATGTTAAAGATGAAATTATTATTTGTCCCTTCTTAAATTTTCTATGAGTTGAGTATAGTTGCGTATATATTGGAAGGATGCATAAATAATATGAAGTAAATGTGTATTCTGCAAGATGTTAAAACATATATATTCAGCGTATTTTGGACGTAGAATTTGTGTAAGAAGTATAGATGAATGATCAATGTTAAAAATGTTGGTGCTAGTTTAATATCACGGGGCAGGCGCCAAGTTGTTGTTTATGTTCACCAAGATGGGCGATAACATTACAATATGGTTACCTTGATATTTTTATCGTCTGGCGATATGATTGCCATGGAGATAACGTATATTAGAAATAATTTATATTTGTTTTATTTCCGTAATCCTATTAATTGCAGACGATTTTAATTCGATTTCTTTTGCAATTTAACCATTTTCATTACAATTCCGAATCAAACTATTATTTCAGTCTTCTGTTTTTTTATGCTATTTTCGAATATGGATATTTCTAATATAATTAGTGAGTACTAGGATATTTTTTTAAAAAAAAAAAGAGTGTTGTATTTTTAATTATTGCTATAAATCGTTATTTTCTCTTTATTTTAATTTTTAAAAATGTTTTTTTTTAAGTTCCTTGTTCAATGCAATTTGTTAAAGAAACTTGCAGTTTTTGGAACATAGCAAGTTTTCAATACTTTTTAATTGCTATTCATTATCAATTTTAATGTATATTATGTAATTATTTTATAAAAATATTATAAAAATACAATTATTATTATGCGTAATAATCATTTTATATTCCTTATTTCTAATAATTGTTATTTTATAAATATTATTACATGTGTTATTTATTTATAATTGTTATTACGTTTTTTATTTCTAAGTATTTTGTGATTTATTTATTATTATTATGTTACTTATTTATTATTTTTATGTTATTTATTTATTATTATTATGTTATTTATTTATTATTATTATTATATTATTTATTTATAATTATTATTTTGTTATTTATTTATAATGTTAAATGAGTATTCTTATATATGTACGATTCTTATTATATTACAATACGATCATTATTTTTTTATAAAAACTATTAAATTAAATGATATGATTATTAGAATATAAAATAATAATTATTATATAATACTACTAGCTGACCCGGTCACGCGTTACTGTGGCTTTGTTTTAATACATTAGTTCAATATTATCCTAAGCAATTCAATGCAGTCAAATTAATCTTCGTTTATAATTTTGGAGGGTTGAAATAAAGTTTAAACCAACAAATTATTTTAATTTTGCATTTCATTCATCTCCTATTTGAGTGTAGTATAATGCATGAATTACTAACGAAGTCGATAAGTAACAACATATGAATATTTAATTTTATAAATGTGGTGAATAACGTTTATTCCTTGCAATTTTTAAAATTATTTTTATCATTTTAAGTATAACAACAAATAATTTTATACAACAGATCGCTAATCGATAAACAATATTTTTCGGTAACCCGTATTTTACTAACAAAATATAGATTCAACGGTTTCCGCGTACGTGAGCATGTAACATCTAGATGCCCATTCGAGAAACATAGATTTTCTAAGTCCAAGTATAAAATGAATATTGTTAGAGTTTCAGATTCATTTATGGTCATCGTGAAAGCCAAACGAATCGGGAATTGAAGCCTTTTGAATGGATTTAGAGATTCTGACGTTATCAGTGGAACACGTGGCTACAGATTCCGTAGTAGCAGAATCGAATTTTCGATTAAACTTTACAGTCAAAATGCTTGCTTCAAGAAGTTCCCGGTATAATTCTTTTGATGATCAAACGTGCACCGTTTCATTATCTAGGCGAATTTAAGTTACGCGGATAATAACCAGGGAACCAACCGATGATTATGTGGTGACATTCCTGATACATCTAGAGAATTTAAAACTCGGTTGGAAAATTTACGGTCTTGTTTACATCAACAATAGTGTCGATTGGTTTAAAAGGCGTTGGATCAACTGGCAACAACCCTGTGTCTGGAAGTTTATTCCATCACAATATCAACATTTTTTCTGATTAAGTGACAGGATTACAGAGGCAAAATAATAATATAGATAATTATACAGTATATCCAGAAAGACACTCAATCAATTCCTTTTTGCCTAAAGAACATTACAGAAATTGTCTGGTTATTTCATGCATTATGTATTGGGATGAAGTTCTACTTCACCGTTTCCAATATTCAGTAGTTGGTTAGGAAATATTTGCTCAGATTGATTATCTTGGGAAATGTACTCGTGTGTCTATGGTCAGTCAAAGTGTTTCCAAGTTTTGAAATAAAATCGATTGTTTTAAACAGGCGTTAACCTCGTGAGCAAAAGTAGAGAGTGTAATGACTGTTAATGTCTGTCGGAAATCATCAGTCAGAGAGAGTAATACAGTCGTTCGAATAAGTAGTTTAACACCGTGACCCGTTCAAAAAATTATTGGAAACGGAAAACGACCTTTTTTGAGTATCCCCTCAAAGTGTCTTCAACTTCTCTTCTTAATACTTATCGAAAATTTTTCAAATTCCTCCGAAAAATATTTTTGATGGGCGCGAGAAAATTTTTCAGCCCATCCCAGACGAATGACTTAAAACGGGGGTGATCCACAAATGAAATGGAGACATTTCAGGGGGCGATCCACAAATGAAATGGAGATGCTTCAAGCTTGGTGTGTCTTGAAAGCAGCGACCCATGAAATGTAGACAATGCAACGTTGGTATGTCGAGAAAACCAGGAGAATCATTCCAATATAGGTGTGGAAGAGGACGAGCCATCTCACGACATGAAGCCTTTCAATCTTGGCGTGTCAAGGAAACACGGAGGTCTCAACTTGCAACCAGCAGGCGAGTCCAATTTTTTGTGTCAAGTTTTTAAAAAGATGCATTCCAATCTTGGTGTATAATTTGGTCCGAAAAAAGGGGGACCCAGTCAACATGCGACTCGGTACCCCAATTTTCGGATTTTTGAAGATTTTGGCTAAAAACATTAACCGATAAGACTGCCAGAATCTGGGAATTTTCAACATTACGCCAAATCCTGACAGTCTTAACGAAAAACATTTAGCATTTACCTGTTGCCATGAAAATTCTTTTTCCGTCAAAACTGCCAGATATGGAATTTTCAATAAAAACCCAAACCTGACAGTTTTAACCAAAAACAAATTTCTAAACTCTTGACTGCATTCAGAAGCACTCTGATTTCTAGCTGCTAGCTTCTCGCCTTTTATATATTCTAATGCGGTCACGTGAAACGATTCCTATTGGTTGATACTCTCCATGCTTGAAATTATTTTTTTCATGTTTTTTGTGGCATCTTTTTACTACAAGTTTTAAAAGAAATGTAATCCAACGTTGGCACATTCATTGACCCGAAAAAAGGGGGACCGAGTCCACTCTTGTGTCGACTCGTTCCCCCATTTTTCGGTTAAATAATTACAGTTCAATCCAATATTTACAGTTCAGTACAATATTTATTTACAGTTCAGTCCAATATTTACAGTTCAGTACAATATTTATTTACAGTTCTGTACAATATTTATTTACAGTTCAGTCCAATTTTTTACAGTTCAGACCAATATTTATTTACAGTTCCGTCCAATTTTTTACAGTTCCATCCAATATTTACAGTTCCATCCAATATTTACAGTACCATCTAATATTTACATTTCCGTCCAATATTTACAGTTCAGTCCAATTTTTTTAGTTCCGTCCAATATTTACAGTTCCGTCCAATTTTTTCACACTCACTCTACCAGACCAGCAATTTGTCTGTTGTATTCGGCCTGCAGCTTGTTAAAGTTTTGCAGGTATCTGGCAAAACGGTACGACTTTACCATGGTGTACTCTGAAATGTCGTAGTATTCGTGCACCTCATTGTGCAGGTGATCTGGTAGAGTACGATCGTTCAAATCCTGGAATTTCGGCAGTTTCCAAATTTATAGTAAACAGCCCCAGCTGCTCAAAAATTTTGCGCTGGTCCGACCCTTTGAAAACAATGAGGCCTCTATTTCCTTGCGCCAGGTGACAAAATTTGACCCTGACGCAAAAGGACAGGTACTCCAGTGGCACGGATCCAGGGATGTGGCTCTTCAGACTGAGGTGCTCGTTAATGTAACGGTTGTGGCCCGGCAGTCTTTCGAGGTGGTGATCAGGTTGGAATGATCCACCGTAATGCAAATCACTTCTGGGTCTTTTCCATCCTCCGGAATCGTGGCAATGGACAATTCGATGGGCACAGGCTTGCCTCCACGGTGAAATGCGTTGGCATGGGCGAAGAAAGCTAGATGAGACATGTTGCTTTAAAAGAACTCTGAGAGAGAATGTCTCTGTCTGCTGATGTCTCGCCTTTTATACTCATTAGGGTCACGTGAATCGTTTCCTATTGGCTGATACTCTCCAACATTGAAACAATATCCATATCATGAGGCATCTATATATATTGGATTACTGATCCAACATTGAAACAATATCCATATCATGAGATATTTATTGGCTGATTCTATCCAACAGGACCATGCAAAAACTACACGCGCCATCAGGCACCTTTAGGTGGATACTCTCCTTCCTTGGTAGAAATCTTGTGGCCTCTTTTTAGTACAAGTTTTAAAAGAGATGCTCTCTCCAACGTTGACACCTTCCTTAACCCAAAAAAGGGGGGCCGAGTCGACACTTGTGTCGACTCGGTCCCCCTTTTTTTGGACACATGAGCAATTTTTTTATACTGCCAAATCTGAAACTTTGGAGCTCCATTCCACCTGCAGCTTGTTGAACCACTGCAGGTATTTTGAAAATTGAAACGATTTTAGCATGGTGCAATGAGACACGTCCCCTTCCTCGTGGAGGTCATCATGCATGGGATTGGGAAAGGTTCCATCACAAATGGTGTTGAATTTGGGCAGCATCTCCAAAGCCATGGTGGAGAGTCCCAACTCCTTGGTAGAAATTTGAAGAATATTCTCCTTGGTAGAATATTCCTCTTTGAATATTTTTTGCTGCTTTGGGCTTTTGACTACGATGAGGCCTTTTCTTCCTTGGGACAGCTGGTCAAACATGCCCCTCACTCAATAGGGCAACCAGTGCGCCGGCACACTCTTGGGCAACGGGGGCACCAGACGAAGACGGGGGTTTTTGCAGGCATTGGAACGTATGTCTTTGGGCGTGGAGGTCAGGTCTTCGTGGTTCACCGTAATGCAGAGCACTTCAGGATCACTGCCATCCCTGGGAATGGTGGCAACAGGCAACTCGATGGGCACTGACTTGCCCAGGTGGGGAAGCACGCTGGCATGGGCAAAATAGGCGGGTTGATTCGACATGTTGCTGAGAGAGAATAATTCTGCTGGCTGGAGGCTGGCGTTATATATGCTCGAGGAGCGTGACGTCAACTGGCATTCCATGTGCCAAGACTTTTTGATGCGTGCGCTCCACGTGTTATTCCAAAGCCCGTTTCCAAGGTTGGGGCATCAGCAGGTGCCAAGGGAGGTTTTCATCTCGATGCATTTCCCAATCGTCCAACCACGTTAAAAATAACACGTAAACGGCCACCAAACGCGTGCATTGCGTGAGATTCAACGCGTACGCCTCCTTATTGTGGGGTTGATACGCCTCCCAAACTCGGCGAGACGGGGGATGACCCAATTGAAAAAAACTCAACTCGACTCCTGGATCCCGCGTCAAATCCAAATGACTCGTAAACACGACCACTGTTTCTCCAAACGGCTTGGGAACGTGCACTCAAAATGGGGATTAAAAATTATGGTGTAAGGATAGTCTTGCTCGAAATATGTGACTTGATCCGGCACCCGACCCAGATTTCCAAAAACAATCGTAGTGCGAGAACGACACTGGTCCAATAAATTTTGTACCGAAACCATTTTTTTACATCCGCTTGTGTGATGTGTCAAGGTTGGTATTTTTTTGGACAAAAAAATCAGACTTTTTTCCATAAAACATTTTTTTTTTATTTACAAAAAATATTTACAAAAAAATGTACAAAACAATCATTATTTACAAAAAAATACATACAGAACTGCCAAGATTTATTTGCAAGACAAATCTAGAGGTTCTTTCACTTTAAACCCAAAAGTTTGTCTTTTCATATGGTTCATTCTGGGCATTGTCAAATCCAGGGGTGCTTCCTGCTGTTCCATAGCCAACCCCTCTTCAAAATGGTCCAAAAACGATATAATGTCGTTATTTGGATCAAAGAGGGAAGGCACCGTATGAATCAGCTGGGGTTCTTGTGCATGGGCTGGGGGGGGGGGCTTCCATCACTTGTTCAGGCACAGAATAGTCTCCAAATACATTTGACATTAAATGGTCAAACGCGTCTGGAATCGAAGGCTCCACAGGTGGATCTGGAAACTGGATCTGCTGAGGTAGATCTGGAAATTGAATCTTCACAGGTGGTTGAGCAACAGGTAGATCTGGAAATTGAATCTTCACAGGTGGTTGAGCAACAGGTGGATCTGGAAAATGGATCTGCACAGGTGGTTTAGACACAGGTGGATCTGGAAAATGGATCGGCACAGGTGGTTGAGACACAGGTGGATTTGGAAAGTGGATCGGCACAGGTGGTTGAGACACAGGTGGATCTGGAAAGTGGATCTGCTGAGGTGAATCTGATAATTGGATCTGCTGAGGTGGTTGAGACACAGGTGAATCTGACAAACGGATCTTCTGAGGTGGTTGAGATACACATGAATCTGACAAACGGATCTTCTGAGGTGGTTGACATACACGTGAATCTGACAAACGGATCTTCTGAGGAGGTTGACATACACGTGAATCTGACAAACGGATTTTCTGAGGTGGAATGGACACGGGTTGAGGAGCAGCCAAGGCAGGTCTGGCAATCATCACAGGGGGTCGCACGACCGGTGTAATGAGTATTTTGGAGGATTTCTTTGGAATCCTAAAATATTTCTTGGAGGAAGGATACACCTCTTCCTCCAAAGGTCACTTGCTCGTCTCACCATGAGCCGGGGTCGGAGGAGGCAGTTTGTATGCTTTCTGATTATATCGCTTCACCTTTCGGAAATCCCCTAGATTGAATCCGCTCTCCACGAGTTGAGGAAGAATGGTTTCGGGGATAATGTCCACCCCAAATGCGGTCTTTTGAACTGTGAGTAAAACTTAATGGGTTCCTGCCGGGATTGGATACGCCGTATGGGGTTCCAACACTTTCCGATGATAGAGCATTTGGTCAAATTGCTCAAAACTCCTCCTATACAGATTGAGATTGATGTGATGCTTTAAACTGGAGGAGGGCAGTTCGTACATCAGCATGGGCACATGGGTGGTTTGGATCAAATGAATCTCCCCCAGTTTCATGGTGAGAAAGCCAAAGGTAAAGCCAGTTTTCACGATAAACGTGTCTTGGTACATGAATCCCATCCGTTTGTACGTATTCTTGAGCGCTCGATCGGGATTTCTCAACAAGCATTGAGACACCTTTTCCCACGTCATCTCGTCCGGTTCAAAGGGATTTTGAAACCTCGCCGCCAATACGGCCCGCTTGAAATTGTCCAAATGAGCTCGTTTGTAATGCCATTTATCGTGACAAAACATGACAAACAAACGTTTCGCGGCAATCTCCTGATGCAGGATGAACGCTTTGACGAGGCCCTGTCGAGCTGCATATTCCAACGTCTCGGTTTTCTCGGGCAGCGTCACAGGCACTACGGTGGTGGATAGGTGCTCTGGGAAGGCATCGATTGCGTCCATGGTGCTGGCGAGTCGAGAGGCAACTGATTTGAAGCGTCCAAACGAGCTCTCCTTTCATACGTTTCAGACAGGATGTGGGCGGAGCTTGCGGTCACCAATCTTGCTCACGAATGAAAAATGGGATTGATGGGTTGATGCAGAATGGCGCACATATGGAAATGGTGTAAGTAAAAAACACATTGTGTGTTTTCAAACAAACAAGTGACGAAACAAAACAAAGGTGTGTGCTAATTCCAACATAAAAAGTTTGTGTGAAACGAAAAAGTGAATGCAGTGGTGGGTCGTGGAGGGGCATTCACAAAAATAAAAATATTTTCATTTTGTGTTTGAAACAAACCAAATACAAAAAAAGGGTCAAATACAAAAGGTGTGTTTGAAACTTAAAAGTTAATGCAGTGGTAAGTCGAGGTGGGGCATTCACAAAATTAAAATTGTTTTTATTGTTTGTTCAAACGAAAACAAAAGATGTCTTTGAAACAAAGAAACACAAAAGGTGTTTGAAACATAAAAATGAATGCAGACATGGGACATTCACAAAAATAAAATTAATTTTACTGTGTTTAAACCCCAAAAACAAAAGGTGTGTTTGAAACATAAAAATGAATAAGTAAAGAGTAAAATAAAATCTGTGTGTGTAAACCTATTTGTAAATGAAAAAGTAAAAGAACAGTCAACACTGTAACTACAAGTAAAAAAAAATTTTTTTTTTTTAGTGGGTGCACTTTATAAACTTACAACCTTTCTACAACCATCATCTCATTTGCCTGTCCAGTTTATGGTGCAATTTCAAAGTTTACTTGAAATTTTTTTTTTTCATTTTCAATTTATCGTGCTAGACTATGCCAGTCGTTTCGGTTCTATGCTTTTGTCAACGATATTGTATAGTGTGTGGTCGGGGAGAAGAACCACTCCATGATTGTGCGATTCACGTTTTATTGGAATCGATGGTGTTTCAAGAACACATGTTGCACAGTGAGCCCACCGAATCGAGATTGGAGCAAATTTTACAGAATGGAAAAGTTTATTTACCCCGAGCCATGCACATGACGGATGAAAATAACAAACGTTGGCAAGGAATGTACCACTTGATCAAAAGTGGTTTTCCACATGTTGGAGATTTTTCACAACCTCAGAATGTACAACAAAGCATGGAAAATATTTCCAGCACACTTGTCAAGATGTAAAATAAAATCTTGAAAACATTGTTAAAAAAAACAATGTTGTCGAGATTTCCCCCCCCTCCTGATGGAGAGTATAAAAGCTCCGCAGCTTTCCGTTGCACCTCACACACGCTCAGTGTTTCCTCGAATTAACATGTGGTTCAAACTGCTTTTGCCCAATCAACACTATCCGTTGGCTGCCATGGTGGGACGACATGGCAAGCTCTACTTTCAACTGGTCGACGTTGGAGCTCTCTTGGGTCGATCCAAAGTGTACGAATTTGCCAAACGTTTCGACAACCTGGTCATTCAAGGCAAGCATGTGCTGCCGCCTTACAAACGCTATCCCATCATGACTCAAAATTCTAAACTCGTGACTCCCGATGTCGTCTTTAGCATTTTGGATGCCGAGCTCTCGTCGTTGGCCTCGAGTTTTGCCTCCAGTCTCCAAATTAGTTTTGCTTTGGTAGAGAATCCAGGCAATCTCTTTGTGGAAAGCTACAAAACCTCGCCCGTCTTGCAGGTTCAAGAATCTCTCATCCCCGATTCCATCTTGGTGATGAAATGGATCCTAGAATTCATTCAAAAGGTGCAGGACATGCGTCAGATGCAATCCCAAAACTCTCCCAAGACGACATCTTTGAAGATGGCGTTTCTGGCGTTTTTGAGGGCTGGTGTAAAAAGGGAGCCTACTCAGAACGTGCAACAGCTGAAAGTGCCTCTCCACCTGAGAGAATTCCTACACCACTTGTTGAAAGTGCCTCTCCACCTGAGAGAATTCCTACACCACTTGTTGAAAGTGCCTCTCCACCTGAGAGAATTCCTACACCACTTGTTGAAAGGGTCTCTCCACCTGAGAACATTCCTACACCACCTGTTGAAAGTGCCGCTCCGCCTGTTGAACAACCAGCTGACAAAATTCCTACACCTCCTGCTGAAAGTGTCTCTCCACCTGAGAAAATTCCTACACCTCCTGCTAAAAGTGCCTTTCCACCTGCTAAAAGTGCCTCTCCACCTGAAAACATTCCTACTCCACCGGCTAAAAGACTTGTAGATTCCTTACCCGAGAGACCAGACACACCTTTAGAGAGGGTGGATCCCTCTGTTTTGATGACTGGAGCCCATTTCTAGGTGACATCAAGCCTTCCTACTCCACCTCTGATGACTCGATGCGTCAAGAGTACCCAGACAATTTCTCCCCGCCTGGAGGTTGGCAAGAGACTCTTGGAACGACCACCCCTCTTGCCCAATAAAAGACTCGCTATCCAACCAAAGACCCCTGTTCAACAGCCCCCAGCTATTGTTTTGTTTGTGCCCGACAATCATCCTGTGTTGAAATTCGGTACGCGTAGATTCATCATTAAACCCAATCCTGTAAAATAATGTCTATAAATAATTGGTTTTTTTTGTAATGATGCGTCTGTTTCCTTTCCTACCAAAAAAAGGGGAGGGGGCCCATTCTCCTCTTTTTTGGTTTATATGACATGCCAAGGTTAGGTGATAAAGTGGACCTTTGCCTCTTGAAAGGCTACCCCATTTCATCCTTAGGAACCCTTATCAAAACAATCGACCAATCAGAAGCCACTTCTCCTTCTCTCGACTATAAAAGCAGGGTTCAGATGCTCTCTGCTTTATTTATTCCTGAGACATGGAAGACGACAAAGCTTTTACACTCTATCTGGCCAAGTGCCAAGAGGCTGATCTTGGAGACTATATTACTTTTATGATTAATTTTCGAAAGTTCCTGCAGGCGATGATGCCTTCTGACGTCATAACTGTTCAGTCCATATACGACGTGGACATTGCCGAACTGCTTCAAAAGGTGTTGCCCGATTATGAGCCCCGTGACCTGCCCACCTTTGAATGTGTTTTGTATGCGGAACCTGCCAACCTGCATAGCGATTACTTGGAGCAGGAGACTGCCAAGGGAAAAGGGACCTTTATACAAGCCCTCTGGTCTAGTTTGGCCAAACACAGACTCTATCGGTTGGCCTACAAGGCGTGGAGACGACACGGTCCCCAACGCATGACCGCCTGGACTCCCTTGGCTCAAGCAGTGTTGGATGTCTGTTATGGATTAAAATGGCCCGAGAGCGTGTTTCAGGTGCCCGACTCGTGTGCAATCTGTCTCAGTCCCATGCACTGGCCAGAAAGAACGCATTGTGGGCAACTGTTCCACATGCGTTTCTTGTTTCAACATCTGGACGTGCAAAACACCTGTCTTCTCTGCAGGGCACCCAATTTATTGAGAGCACCCAACCTTTAGAGGTAGACATTGTGTTGAACCCCAGAAAAATGGGAGAATGATTGCTTGAAAGGAGCATAGCTTGGGACCAGCAATCATTCTCCCGTTTCTTTGGGTCAATAAATATGCCAAGGTTGGAACCTGTTGAAAGGAACACTTGCAAAAAATGACGCTACCCTCTCTCAAAAATAATACCTAAGCTAGCAGCGCAAGTCTCTTTTCCAGCCAATTTTTGAACCTATTGAATTGAAAGTAATACTTACGAAAAATTAAAACTCTCAAAAAAATAATTTTTTAGCGCAAGTCTCTTTTCCAGCCAAGGTTGGATTGAATTGAATACTTACGAAACATTTAAACTGTCAAAAAATAACACTTTTGCTAGCAGCTTAACATAACAGTATAGGAGAAAAAACGTGGAACGCATTTCATATTAGAAAAATGGATCAACTCGGTAAAAAATGGAATGTATGATGAAAAATGCTGCTCTCTAAAGGATACTGAAGCCAGAATATCATATTAATTTTTCATTTCTTTTATACTGAAAAAATGTTCCAAATTCGGGTCCTATTCTTTTACATTAACCGAAGACAGCTTTAAAAACTGTGCATACCCTTCAATTTGATCATTATAGTTCCGAAGTTACACAAACGACAACAAATGTATTTGAAATAAAGCAAAAGTGTTTACAAAATATCAAATAAAGTATATAATTATATTCACATTTTGCTTTATGACAAAAATCGACAAACCAAAGTAAATAACAATATTTAAAGCACTTTGTTCGGATAAAATACACTTTTGTAAGGTTATGTTCAGTTATGTTTGTAGAAAGAGACTTCCATAGCACTGGTCTCGTCTCCTCTCTGTTTCACCTTGTGAGGCGCCATACGTATGTCTGTTCTAGATGCTAGCAATTTTTGACTCTCAATTTAAGGAGCGCCTGTACCAGTCAGTACCAGTGTTGAACATCCATTTCGAACGCATTTAAAAGTAAAGTGTATGGATGTGTATGTGTAATTTATACAGGGTATCCAGCCAAAATGTGACCCAATAGCTAATTTCCGAACAGTTCGTTTAGATATGCACTTCCAATTTGAAAAATGTTTTTAAAAAGGTAAAGCACGTTTTTAAGTGTTTTTCGAACCAAAAAACCCATTTAGAAAAAGTTACAAAAATTAATTTTTATACGGTCCCCAGGTATAATTTCGGAAATTAAAAGAACATTGATAAAGAAAAAGTGACATTTTTATTAATATGATATGTATGTGTGTTATAAAACCAACTGAAGAATACTCTCAGTACCATCCATCAACAATACACAGAAACTTGGGGTAAAACACACCACAAGGTCCATGAACTATTGTAGATTCGACAACTTAATGCATTTGAGAATCAAGGGCATCTTATACTCTAACGTATCACAAAAGCTTAAAGTTAAACTTCACGGAAAACAGCATTTTTTGTAAAAACTCTATTTGAACCATTTAATTTCCCTTGTTTCTTCGTGTCGTTTACCAAAACGCGAACGTAACGCATGGATGTAGCTCTTGAGAAGGCAACATACAACATCCCATGAGAAAATACTAGCTGTGGCAAATATATTCTTACTTTTTAAAGAGTCTGTCCCTGAGATTTATTAATGGTCATAGCAAAACCAAGCCGAACTGGAAACTGTCGCCTTTGAAGTTGGAAAGGTAGATTGCTGTCAGAAGGATGAAGCGTAATTCTCGGAATAAAGGCACGTGAGCCTTTTGTATGCCCAGTCAAAATTTCAGCATCTATTACATTGGGCATCAGTTTCCGAATAATCAAACGCGTTCCATTACACAGTCCTGCAGATGGATTTAAGTTCCTGAGCAACATAATCACGGCTCCTACTTTCAAATTAAGTATGTGCGGTGGCATTCCAGAAGGAGTTTTTCCGTTGATGAAATCCAGTTGAAAATTGTTCTGTTCTTCTTGATCTTCAGAAATAATGCTGTCTGCGCTGAAATATGTAACATTCTGGCCTGAAAATCTTGCTAAAACTTGTTCGTTGATTTTCAGAGAATCCTCATTCTTGGGGCATAAAATAGCCTTTCCCGACAGACATTTCATATCAAAAACAGATGATCCAAAAATTTCATCAACAATGGACTCCATCACGACACATTCTTCGGGAATTTCCACAATATATTCTCCTTATTGGCAGTCATTCTTCAAAGTTCCATTGCCGAGATGCAGAAGCCAACTTGCAAAATCCTGTTCATGGGGTTCTGTTCTCATATTCCTAAAGAGTGAAAATTGCTTGAATGAGCTCCAAAGAGGTGAATTCTTCAAGCAAATCTCAACAATTGCTGTTCTATTAGCATGTACTGCAACAGGTAAAATCTGTCGCCAGTCACCACCAAAAACAAAAACCTTGCCTCCAAACGGTGCGTCTAAGCCTATCAGATCTATAAAAAGCATGTCAACTGCACTCAAATCATGATGAGGAGTCATATAGTACACTCATCCGAAATAATGATCTTTGACGCCATAAGAAATTTTCCCTCTTCGGAGTTATGACGAACGCCACATGATAAATGGGGGCCGGTAACTTTAATCTTAATACGCTGTTCTGCCACCTTCCAAAATTATAGCTGAAATTCCAATCCATGCAACAGGAACAACAATTTCCCCCAATCCTCTTACTGAATGAATTATGGCATTGAATAAAAGACTTTTGCCAGACCCAGCAAAAGCATTCACACAAAATGCCTTAGATGAAGCCTCGTCAACATCTTGGATTGCAAGAATAACTGCGTCGAAAATTGTACGCTGCTCCGGATTCAACATTGACATTAGTCTCTCATCTTCTTGTCTTTCTTCTTCTAAGTTGTAAAAATCTGTATTGACATATGCGTGAGAAATGGCAGGTTCTGGCAATCCAATGCTCATGAGGGTCATGTTGTGAGCATGAAGTTGATCGGCTATGTTGTGCAATGCAAGATCTACACTTTTCTGCACTGAGGTGTGGAACACAAAATCTTCAGACAAATAAGATTTGAATTCTTCCCAAAGTGCCAGACGTGATGTTGGATTACAAAAAACGCAAATAAAAGTAAACAACTGCCTTAACTTTGATGGCATTTGGAAGCTACATGCCTCCCTCAAACAGTTTCTCCACTCACCCTCATCTTCCAAAAAATTCCAAACACGACACGCCTCTTTGAAAGAAATCATTTCAACACCCTCAAAGTTTCTTAACTCTTCAAAAGACTTAGCTCTCGGAACATGAAACAGAAGCATCCGTAGATGAAATCGTTCAATGTCTTTCGGACTAACAGAATATAACCTTGACACAATTCGGTCTCCCAATCGTACACGTCTCTCCCATTTATTGTTCTTCCAAACAAAATGCTTCGGAATGTCAGCATATATGTATCTGTTGGCATCAGGATCCGTTCTGTTCAATTCAAACCAAGCTGTCAGCATGGTATTCCTTTGAGCAGCTCTTTCCAGTACTTGACGCTCTTCATCATCCAAGAAGTACACCGGCTGCATGTTTGGCAAATGCACTGGCAAACGAATGATTGCATGGGATTTCTCGTGCATTTTCTTTTCTAGAAGTCGCCACATTGCTTCAGGCACAGATACATATCTTGCATTCAAAAAGGTGTGTATCTCATCCCATGTAATTAGCCCCTGGCCATTGTCCTCGAAGACAACCTTTGCACAGTCATGACCCTTGTAAACGTACTTGAAGATATATTTGACGGACTTCACCGAACTGCAGATTTCCACATTAATATGGGCATTGTATTTTTTGGTGAGGTATGGGTTATACGTCACAATCCACCTATTATCAACAACATTGCCATTTATCACAATATGATTTGCGTTGTCACGAGGCCTATACATTGGATAACCATTGATGTTCTCAGCAGTTGTTTCTCTAAATTGCTTGGGGTATCCCTTTGTGCAAACACCATCAACGATACATGGAGCATTGGGGTTCAACACACCACAAGGTCCATGAATCATTGTAGATTTGACAATTTCATGCAATCTAGGATCCACTGTCTTGTCTGGCAGTTCTGCTGAGACTATCCGATCGATGATCTCCGGGTCCCTTATTTTATCCTCTTCTGCTAATATCGGCAATAGATGCATGTGCGGTAGTCCTCTCTTCTGAAACTCTATGACATGAATGTCTGCAACTATGCGACCAAAAATACCATTTTTTTTTCAAATCTTGCAAAAAAAATTTCTTTTTGATGTCGTAAATTCTGGCAACTAAGTCGGGACGATCATGAGGCTTTTATCCAGGAAAAAGGTTGTCTTTGATCTCTTTCCACTTTGGGTTGCAAGTGAAAGTCAAAAACAAGTCGGGCTTACCAAAATCTCTAACAACTGACATGGCATCCTGAAAGTTCTGTTGCATTGCTCTAGGACTTCCAATGAAACTTGATGGCAGAATGAGGGTAA